>CM075853.1:19815468-19896720 GCA_037975125.1 Latrodectus hesperus | reverse complement strand
ATATATAATGTAAAAAAAGTTATGCATTTGTAGGTTTGTAGGTGCAATTTATCAAATTCAAAATAGTCTAATTGTCTAATTTAAAACTTAGTGGAGAACTATTTTGTTCAGCACTAAATCTCTTTTCCAAACATAATGATTATCGGGTTATTGGTTGCGAAAGCTTGTGGCCAACATTATCAATCAAACCTTCATGTGAGAAAACCACACTGTTTATATAATGGTTTAGGGCGATATAATGCTTGATGACTGGACTTGTTTAATCTTCATTCCTGTTACAATGACTACTCAAATCATATTTATGTGAATAAGGTTATGCAGATAATTAGAGGGTCAATATTTCAGAGGGTCTTAAGAATGGTTTCTTAATCATACAGTTCTAGTCCGCTTCATTCTTGTCATATTATGAACTGTCGAGACGGAATTAATATTATATATTGGCCAATCACATCTCTAGACGTATCTCCTGTTGTATCCCCTTAGGGACAATATTGCTTTACAATTATAATGGAAATAGCTAACTTGTAGTTTTAATAACTTATATGCCGCCTGGATGATCATCAGTTTTTATAAGCATAATTAATTTTTACTGATATCTTATCAAGAAGCTTAAGTATTTGCATTAACATTTATGGTTGTTATATTGTGTAACAGATAAGATTTGATTAGAGAGATGATTTTAATATTTGCATGTGGTTTTCCTTTTTGATTATTTTCAAATGAACATATTTCACAATTGCTAGAAGTTCACACTTATGTAATATGTCTTTTACCGTGTTTCAATTCTCTGTGTTGAACAATATGTCGTAAGAAATTAATATCTATTATTTATGTTGCTAAATGTTACATTGGAACTATTCAAAATATTCTTGAAAGTAATTGTGAATCATTTTGGCTAAGAGACATGAAGGGTCCGAATGTCCGAAAGTGATCTTCATGTAAATAAACGTAACAATTTCCAGTTAACGATTGATTTTGTTTATAACATTTCAGCCGCGCGATTCTTAATAAATAATCTACTTTGTTAATTTCTAGTTAAAAAGAAGTATTTTATTGGTAGCTAGGGTCTGTATTGTTGATGAATTTATCTAACACTTACTATCATCTTATAAATATCAAGCGCCATTTGACCAAACACAAGCAAGACCTTACCAATCTCTGTTTCCAATCGATATACTTAATAACTCAGAACAGACTCAAGAGCTGATGATATGTGTTGTTAGTAAAAGCACTACGGTATGATTATTTCATGAACTAATAGTTTCACCATACCATGTATTCAATAAGTTCACCATGCTGTCATCATGAATATGCTGTCTTCATCCCCAGTTGCGTGTTATTGTTATATATTTGTCACCGTTCGTAGAAATTGCTTATTAAAATAAGCAATGATGATAATAAGCAATGTGATTTAAAGGAAAATGTTTGTCTAAGCATTATTCACATGAGACGTATAATGTCTGAACTTATGCATCCTCTTCCTCTTGTCATTGTAAATCAAGTAGGGTTGAGTTATTAAACAATTTCAGAACTTATTTTTAAGTTTATTAGTCTTCTTAATGAATTTACTTCTCATTTACAGCTTGTGTTGCTGTCACGCTGAATTTTTGCACTGAATTTATGTCAGTCAATTATTACGCATCTATCAATTGCATGATAAAATTTCTTGACAAAATAATAGAAAAAAACTGACAAAGCAGTCAGTTTATTTACTTTTTATGGTATATTATTTGCATTTAGTTAATCAAATATTTCAAACCAATAGAGTTTCTGTTATTCTTAGTTTGAATTCGATACTATATATATTTAGGATAATACGTAATTTAAGTTAAAACTTTTGAAAGAAAATCATAAATTTTAACAAATTAAATATTTAGGTAACTAATTAGTATTAGAATCATGTAGTTTTAATAAGAATACATGACAAAAAATCTTTGTTTTATAAAATAAAATAAACAAATAATGAGATAACATAAATACACTGTTTCTGAACACTAGATATGTAATTTAAAATAAAGATTTCCTATTATAACATAATACTGTAATATCTTTCATTAAAGTTAAAATAAGGGAAATTTTCAAATATTTTCTTGACATTTTTGATTTCTTTAATTAATTTTATTTACTGAGAATTTGAGATAGCAGAAGCAGATTAATATTTCTCAAAAAATAATTATTAAACATTTTTGACCTACAAATTTCATAAAAATACCAAAAGATGGCAAAAACAAAGTAAATGTTTCTAACATTTCCATTCACCATTAAGTAAATATGGTGAGAAATATTACCTTTGGAAATAAATTTCGATATTCTAATTTTTATCAAAATAATTTTCTTTATAGATTTTTTAAATTTCCATTATACAATTTTTGATTTTATCCTTTGTTAAAAAATTTATGAAAAAATACAGAAATATAGAAATAAAATTTTATTTGCAAAACATAAGCAAATTAAAATATATATTAAAGTGTCATTGCAACAAACTACTATGCTAGCACAAATTTAGTGTTGAGTGCAAAATAATTTAAAACAATTTTTTATTAAAAAAATTAAGCTTTCATTAAGACAAAAACAGCTCAATTCTCCTTGTAAAATACAAAAAATAACTGCATCAAAAAGCCTTTGAAAAATAAATTTAAATAACATTGATTTATCCGTGATGTTCACGTTTTGTAAATTCAAGTAAACCTGTTAGAGTGAAATTCCTAGGGTGATATCCACATGTTAGAGTGATATCCACATCTTGAAATTAAAAAATTGCAGAGTTTTAATGGAATTAAAATTATTTAAAATTTGCTTAATGAAATACACATGAATAGATAAGTTATAGTCTATTGTATTGCAATTAATTAAATGCAAGTTTCAATTACATTTTTTATGAATATTAACTTTGAAAGTTAACTATTCATTTATTTTTAGGAATGAATACATCATTCATTTTTATGAAAGAATAGTTGTTAACTTCTATGAATGTGTGAATAACTACTTTTTATGAATTAATATTATTTCTACAAAAAGAATATAAAGCTGAAACTTAGATCTTACCTTTCATTAATTGCAACGCAATCCACTGTAACTTGTCTTTTTTATAAATGAATAGTTATTCATTTTTATTAACAAATCTGCATTCATTTTCATAATCATATTTTCTTTTTCCCTCGCTCCAATACAATGCCAATTGCAGTTTGAAAGTTTTTATTCAAGTTGTGGATTTTATACAGATTTGTATGAATAATTTATTTGCTTGTACTTCTAATTTCTTGTAATTGAGGGTTATTTTGAACGAGATTTCATTTTAAATATAAATACTGAAGTTCATAAATTCCAAACCACAATAATCACACACACACACAAAAATTCAGATTTTTAAAATAAAAATAAACATTGAGCGATAAACAAGCCAACTTCGTTTAGCTTGTTTGTCCCTCAATGGTTATTTTTTGCACACAAGGACAAATTAAATTTGGTTCAAAAGTTGGAAGTACAGTTTCCCAAACGACTACAATCATCCAAACAATGTCGAGATTCAAACCCACGAAATGTTCGAGTCCCAACCAATCGGCTGCCAGCTCGGATTTCCTTTTCGACATAGAAATCACTTTCAGAATTCTATGTTTTTGTTTATTTGTGTAAAGTTATATATTTTTTTATGTATTGTGCAAGTAACTGTATAATAAACTCGTCTAACTTTTATGGGAAATAATTTTTTTATTTATATTAATAAATATTTAATTTTCTGCAAATACGAGTTTTACATTACTGCTTAGATAAAACTACATGCTCACATTCAAAATCTATATTACTAAAAAAAAAAACAAAAAGAATTATAATAGCATGAAATGTTTTCAGCTTACGTGTATTTTTTATGATGTTAACTTAAAAATTATACTGCCTTACTTCAGTATTTCATATTAAAGAAATAAATGAGAATTTAAGAGACACATTTATTACAAAGTTAAACATTTTAAGATACGCTATGTAACAGTGAGCAAATAAAGGGTATATAAGCTTAAAAATAAGAGAGCATTTATATAAACCACCGCGTGTAAATGTTTACACAACGTTCATTGTTTGTTTACTGTTTATTTGGATTCATGACGATAAATACGAAAACAGCTACCGGAAAGCTAAAATAATTACATTTTTTTAATGTGTTTTGAATATTTG
Organism: Latrodectus hesperus; assembly: GCA_037975125.1. Lineage (NCBI taxonomy): Eukaryota > Metazoa > Arthropoda > Arachnida > Araneae > Theridiidae > Latrodectus > Latrodectus hesperus. Next base: position 19,892,553 of record CM075853.1, on the reverse strand, counting down.
GAAAGGAAAATTCATTTCTGCTCCAGTTTTTACTCTTAAAAGTATAAATTTATTTTAAAGACACTTTAGAGTGTATGTTTTATCTGAAAGTCTCTGAAAACATTATTTTAATATAATATCGAAGTTAAAATAGAAAATAATTCAAATTCAGTTAAGAGATCTGTAATTAGTTTCAGTTATGAAACAATTAATTTAAAAATTTTGTCTTTAGTCCCTTAATTTTGACGTAAAAATGTCGTAAATATTATATTTATATGCATTGAATTAACACAATTTTTATTTTTAGGGTTTAAGTTTTTTATTTAATATGGAGTAAAAGGGAGAATTTTCCAGCATCTTTTCAAAATACTTATTTTCATTAGTGAGGAAAATTACAAAAATACCTTTACAAATTTAGTATTCATAATTTTTATAATTTCATTTAAAACATTGAACAACCGAAATGATATTGACGCAATCGCGATGTCAATTCTCGACCAAATAAATTATGTTCAGCGGCATGAACACCATACCGACATTAGAAGACTTTTCTTACTTTTTGATTCAAAAGAATATTAATTTATTTACGAGAATATAAGAAGAAAACCAAATTATATTAGAAAAGGGATTAGCATCCTTCTTGTACAAATTAAAAATATGTAATAGAAATGTAATTGAAAGATTGTAAGTGAAAATAATAATTTTATTGTCTTGAATGATTGAATTAATATTGTTTAAATTCTTGCTCATAATATAACAAATATCCTACAATATGGGATGAAAAGCAATATTGGCAAATTGGGGATCAACATCCATGTTGTTATGACACTTGTTGCTGTTGCATCAGCATGCTTCCCTGAACCTAGCCCTGAGCTGGGCTCTACCAGTTAGATAGAAGCAGCCGAGTGGAGTCTTCATGATTTTAAAGCAGGGACCAAGCAAAAGATCAGCCACCCCATGACCTCCCAATACTTAGCCTGTCACTCCAAGAGGTATCATTTCACTTGGAGGACTTTGCGACTACACTTAATTTTCACGCACCCCAACAACCATTAGCGAACACGACGGATATACGGTTGGCAGGATTCGAACTCATTACCTTCCGTGAATGCGAATGATGGCCTAACCAACCAGGCCACCGGGGCCTCTTTGTGACACTTGTACAAGCTAAGCTCGCTATGCGAATTTAATGTTAATAGAGTGTGTCTTTCGTTTAAATAGAGCACCAAGAATGTGAAAGTATGACTTTGCTCTAAGCTCCTCCGATAGATGACACCACCAGAGGAACAAATTCCTCAATTTTGACATTGATCGGAAGGGGGAGGAAATATTCTCCAGACCATTACACCTATGGTAACTGCTCAATAATCTACCACAGGACTTTCGATTCCACAGATTTAATAAGCACGTTTATCGCATGTACTTGGTAGGTCTTTGGTGGCATTAGGAATCGAACCCCACCCTTCCGGACGGAAGGCAGATGCCCTAACTACTAGGCTACCACGGCCTGGTCACCATCCATTCTTTGAGAGATGTGCAAATAATTGATTGTATTAATTTTGCAAAAGTTATTAGGGCAGTAAAAATGGATATTCTGCAAAAAATATTATAATAATAAAATCCGACATTTGAATTTTCTTCAATAAAATTCTTACGTATTTTGAAATTCATTAGTGGAGTCAACAGCAAACAATCTTTTGTATTATTGATATCATCTATCCATTGTGATCGTCGAATTTTCGAAGGAGTGGAAGGTCCCTCCTAGCCATTCCTAGTATGTGTGTAGAAAACCTGGCTCTTCGTTTGGATTCACTAGTGACAGAGAATCTCGAAAGGTAATCTCCAAACTGGAAAGTGTTCATACTAAGAATCTCTTATTTTTCGCAGGCTGGAAGATCTTAGCAGCTGGATCAAAATGCCAAACTCAGCAAGGTTCTGCTGAGCACATCATGGACTGTTTGGGACTTTCAGGAGAGGACAAATATTCGCCCCTCCCCCTCGTTGTCCTTGATTTATAGAGGTTCAGTGGTATGAATGATCCTGTATGACTTCGTCAGACAACTGGAAGATAAGAAACAACGATTATTGTTACTGTTTGAATAATTTCATAAGTTTTGAAAAATCAAACGCTCCCAATGAAATCGTAATTTAATAATTTCTTTAAATAATTATTTACTGATATCTTTACGTGCGACCACAAAAGATATTAATTATTTAAGATGTTTGATTCTTTCCAATCTTTCTTTTCCACAGGAATGCCAAGTCTCTCCAGGTTTCCTCAGTAGGGGGATTTCTTCTAAAAAATGTTCCCCTGAACAGAATGCTCTCATTGCTATTATATTACCAATAACTTTTTTATTTCAGGCTAGATAATACTTTTAAATATATTTTTATATGAAGATAATATCTGATTTTAAATTTTTTAATACTCGATTTCAAATTAATCTTAACCTTTGTCTGATTAAAATCATAAAATGTTCTTGAACCCTTAGAGTCTCTTTTTTATATAAAAGTTAGATTTTATCCCTATAGCAATGAAATTTCTAAAAAATAATTTTTATGGTTTGAATACCGGGTAAAATAATGCTAATGAATATAACATAAACAGAATTCCACCTTTTATGATAAGAAAGTAAATAACTTTATCACAGAGGTTTTTATGTGGTAAAATGACGCGTTGGTGTGCATATATAAATTTGGTACTAGTAATCTAAGAAATGTTTCTAAATGAGTGATTGCATCATAAAGGGTAGAATCGTAACTAAGAACACGAAAGATTAAAATGAGAAACTGCTGGCATTTAAAATATGGGGAAATGAGCAACAACTATTGAACAAGAGCAATGAACAGTGACTCGTACTGAAGATGTCATAAAGTGAGGTAGTGAAGCTATAGATTCCTGTATCAACTATTAAATTTTGTGTGTATGTATGTGTTCTGTCTTTTCGTATAACTTTGAAGCTGTTCTCGTATTGTGCTTCATTATAGAGAATGTCTCAACTAATATTTCTCAGAACTTTTCAACATTGTTTTATTCCTAGAATTATTACGCTAAGTGATTATTTATATTATTTTATAAAAATATTATTTTTTACAAAAATGATATTATTTTAATTAATAGATTTATTTTAACGCAATGTTTTGGATTTTTATTTTAAATTGTGTTTTTCGTCATTTTTAGTTCACATGTTCTTTGATATTAAAGTAGATTTCTATAAACCTTACATAATATGACTGAACGAGTACTTAAGAAGGTAATAAATACTTAAAAAAAGCTCCACTGATTATTTTTGTTAAAAATTAAGTTAAACTAACTTTCCTAGAATTGTAAAGGCTAATGCTTGTACATTAAGAATTTTTTTTTACATTTAAATCTTTAGAATAATATTCTAACGACTCTAGAAATTTCGTATTTAAGAAAAGAAAAAAATCATAAATTTAACTCTAAAAGAATTTTTTATATATTTAAATCTTTAGAATAATATTCTAAAGGTTTAAATTCTAATGACCTAAAAATATATAATAATCTAAAGGTTTTTTTCGATTAAATCTTTAGAATAATATTCTATCCTATATTATAAATCTTTAGAATATTATAATAATATTTAAATCTGTAGAATAATAATTTAAAGATTTAAAAGAAGAAAAAACTCTTTTAGAATTCAGTTTATGAATCTTGTTTTTTTTCTTAAATTTAGAATTTCTAAAGATTAATAAATTCTGGTTTCATTCTTTTCTGATTATAAGTTATTCCACATTAAACAAAAGTTAATTCAGTTAAACTGGAAATAAACTGGATTAAAGGGATAAGTTAATATTCTAAGCGGATAATTTATAAAAAAAATTATTCTACAGAATTGCGATTTATAGATGTGTGAATTATACCCTACATTTAAATTTATTTAAACATTCGTTACAATTCATTTTCTGAATGTTGTTTTTTAAAAATTTCAGAGATTGATGTATTTATGTTTACATTTTCTGCTGATTTTATTATGTACTTAGTACTAAAGAAAAGCTAATTTATATAAAATTAAAATGAGAAGGTAGGGGATAAGTGATACTTTAAGCACATACTTTTTGCAAATTTTTACTCTTTATTGAATAACAGGACGATCCTGTTGAATTTAAATCCTGAATCATTTTTTCCTGAATTCAAAGTATTCATGGATTTATGAATGCATTTTTTTATTCTTAGATAATTCTTATTTATTTGGCTTAAGCAAAAAACAACTTAGACAAAGCAAAAAAGGAGTAAAAAAGATATGTTGATATTCTAAATGGGATGAAAGAGTGTCATTTATTGATAAACCTTTTTTTCTTTAATAAGGAATTAAATACATATATGAAGAATTACAACAGGTTGCACATATTGATTCATGTCAAACTGACAGTTTATGGGACATTTCATACTATTTTTCAGGAAGGAAACTAACCCACTAATAATTAAATTAGATATTAAATCACTAATCATTCAATTATCGATAATGACAGACAAGCATTATGCATCAGTGCGCAGATTAAATCTTGTAATTTGAAAGAATGTTACAAGATTAGATCCATGGCCTATGCAGAGCAAACTGTCCTTGGTTTGATTCCAGAACATATTAAATAAAGGAAGGTGGGTGTTGTGTACCTGTTTTCTACATGCATGTCTATCGGAATGGTAGCTTAGAAATTTTCAAGGTTTTCTCCTTTGGGATATATTTCTACAAAACACTATCTTTGAAAAGACCACCCAGAAGATAAAGTAGTATATACTTATAAGATTTACGTGCAAATTTATCATAACTTTTTATTATATTGAAGGGACTTTTTAAGATTGCATTCCATAACGTAAACAATTGCCTATTGCCCAAATTTAGAATAACTCAAATTTATAATTTAGGCATGCACATTCGCATTCTAGTACACACACATTTTATCTGCATTTGGATAAATACTTTTGATCATGTTTTATTTCAAACCTCGAATAAATTATTAAATTCGAAAAATTCTTGTTGAGCACTGAATTACTACTAGAAAAATATTTTTTTAATCAACTTTAAATATCTACTTAGAAATAATTGATTAATTGATTTTATAAACTAACTTTACACAGCCCTAAAAATATATATGTTTAATCTACTTTTAGGTTATAATGCATATTTTTTCACATTATGTTTGTTTTCTTAATCTTTATCATTTTATTTTTCAGATAGTTTCTCTCTTAAGTAACAATATTTTAAATTTTCATTTAATTTAAAATTGTAGCCATGAAATATTCAAAAGATTAAATACGAGAAGGGATCAGCTTGATGAAGTGAGATATGATATACTGAGTTTCATAAATTTTATGTTCCTCAGGTCACTATCATTTCTTTAATTTCCTAACAATTTTCTTTAAGTACAGCTCTTTATAACGATACTCGTCGGAACATCAGTAATTTGAGAAGACATGCCTCTTATTATATCTGTGGATTTAATGATAGCTTACTGATAAAAATCCCATTAGCAACAGGACGGCAGGAAAAAATAGGCAGCAGCAATTTTCACCCGTGTGAACTTAACGGTTATTTGTCCGAAGCTAGTCACATGATAAAGAATCAACGAATGGCAGATTAAAAACAAATTTTCCCTATCGGGATTTTGTCTCGCTTTAGGGGTTTCCTCCTAAAGTTTCTCAGATAAGAGGAAGGAGATGAGGAAACGATCTCAGGATTTCCTGCTTAAAGTTAGATATTTTTTTTTCTTTTTCAGGATTTTATCAGATTCTGTCATTTGTCTTTTTATTTAACGCTCTCTAAAGAAATTTCTAAACCTATCACATGTTTCACCTTGTAAAATACATTTTGACTAGATAAATAGTTTGTTAACGACTTTTTTAGTCGAAAGCAAAGCAATTTAATTTACTGCATGAATCGTTTTAAATGTTTGACTTATGAGCAGTTTTCAAAAAATTACCAATGAGTTGTAGAGTGGGTAAGAGTTTTAAACTATTATAAAAGAGTAGTTAAATTTTCTTGGCAGTAAGCCATAAGCAATAACTTTATCTTTACATTCAAAGACGTTAAAATAAATGGTATAGCTCCAAATATTTGTGGAAACTGTTAAGAGAAACAAATAAATTGAGAACAAGCAAATGTTTACCTGCGGCATTTTAACTTCTATATAAAATGTCGAAAGCAGTTATTATCTTTTAAAACTAGTCAAAACTTCTCTCATTTAAAATTTTTCTCAAATTATTATGTTTTCAGTCATAAAACTAAAACATTTCCCATAAAAAATTTTTAATTATAAAACAAAAGTTTCCATTTTATTTTAATTCAGACTGTAAATTCTTATATAGTTAGACTTTTTTTCATCTTAACGTACCACAAATATGTTAATTCTTCTTATTATATATAACTAAGGTGAAAATATTGGAAAAATACAGAATGCATCCTGATTTCAATTAATCAGGATGCATTCATTTAACCAGAAATCATTAATTAAATTGTAAACAAAAAATTAACTTATAATAGTAATTAAGAAACAATTTAACCATACAATTAAGAATAAATAACTTTTAGCAACCAATTTTTCTCCTTCTCTCTCTCTGTATATATATATATATATATATATATATATATATATATATATATATATATATATATATATATATATATATATATATATATATTTGATTGACACGGAATTCGGCAGGAAAGTAGCATAGATATTTATTTATGCATAAAATAAAATCAATAATTATGTACAGAAATAAAAGCTATATTAAATTTTTACAAGTTATCAGATAATGACATACTGGAGATTTAAACAGAATTACGTATAAAGTGAAAATAAGCAACAAAAAATGAAGAAATGGGCATTAATAGGTTATGTGATCCCCCTCTTCTGTATACAAGGTTTACACCTTGTGACCATGCTTTCAATTAGGTGGTCAATCACCGCAGAATGAAGAAATAGCCATTCTTCTTGTACAGCAGTCTCCAGCTCAATAAGAGTGGCTGCAGGTGGGAAACGTGAAGGTACAGCACGGCCGGGAGCATCCCAAAGATTTTTAATGGGATTAAGGTCGGACGAATATGCTGGTCATGCCTTACGCGTAGTGCTTTCACTCTCTATTCAGTCATCGACGATGTCAGCTCTATGGGGACGTGCGTTATCCTCCATTAAAACAAAAGTAGGGCCAACTGCCCAGCAGCGTACAATCTCACAAGGGGTTCTAGGACTTCATCTCGATACCGGACAGCCGTCACAGAACCCCGTTTAAAGATGTGTAGGTCGGTGCGGTATCCTAATCAAATCCCTGCCCACACCATAATGCTTCCGCTTACGAATGAGTGATGTTCGGTAATGTTTTTGGGGCTGATTGCGGGTTCCTTGTTCACGTCATATTCTTATACGTTTGTCATCTGGCTTCAGAGCAAATCTTGACTCATCAGTAAACATGACATTGCCCCAGTCAGACACAGTCCAATTAACATGTTCCCGGCACCACTTTAATCGTGCCCCTCTTGATTGGACGGATAGAGAAACACAAACTCGAGGTACCCGGGCGTACAATCCACTCATATGTAATCTTCGGCATACAGTACCTGCAGATATCACCTTACCAATGAACACTGTAGTTATAGATGTCATACATGTGGTGGTCGCTCTGCGATTCCGCTTGGCTAAAATCGCAATATATCGATCCTCCGCGGCGTTTGTAACCCTTGGGTGACCAGCTACGGACCTTGAGATATCTGTCTGTGTGGTTCGGAATTGTTTCCATAAACGTGAAATTACAGAATGATGAACGCTGACGAAAAGAGCAACATCTGAGATCGACTGTCCTACTTCAATGCGCCCCACAGCACGCACAAGCGCTCAGAAACTTCCATTCGTCTTCTGGAAGTCACAGAAACACGTCTGTCTGGAAAACACATTGTACGAAAGTTTTAATCACCTTCTATCAGCACTTACAATCAACTTCTGTAACCCTTCATAAAGCTGTTATCTTATAAGAATGGGCTTTTTGCATATTTCTTGATATGAAAGCGCAATTAGCTGTTACCTAACAGATTCGCATAATTCCAGCTACCTCTACAGCGATTTGCATTATCTTCAATTCTGATTGACTTCCGGAAATTAGCATTTTCCTCTCCATGCTTAACTTTTGGAAGTAAGTGCACAATATATATATATATATATATATATATATATATATATATATATATATATATATATATATATATATATATATATATATATTTTATACATATACTGCTAACCATCCAAATTGTAACACCAAGTAAGACAAGAGATATGTCAACAAAATGTATTTCGTAGATAATATGTTGTCCTAGTATCAAATGGTTAAATTTATATACTCCCGTGAAGTGTGGTTCCTGCCAAAATCAATAATCAGAGTAGTCGCCATTGCTGGAGATGACCACTGCCGCACGCCTCGGCATTGATTGAAAGAGACTTTGGATGCGTTCATAGGGTACAGAAGACTAATGCAGTTTCCACACGTTGCCAAAATTAATCTGGTGTGGAAGCTGGGGATGTAATCTGGGTTAATCGTTAAGTAACCATGAACCACATGTTTTCTATCGGCAATAGATCCGAATAGGAAGCCGGCCAGGGAAACAAATCAATCTGGCGATTGATGAAGAACCTTTGGGCATTGAGTGGTACGTATGGTCATGCATTATCCTGTTAAAATATGGCTGTGGGTAAGCCCTGAATGTAAGAAAGGACCACTGCTCCAACTTCTCGGGGTTATAGCGCTGGCTGTTTAAAGTACCGGCAATGTATACTAGAGGAGTGCGACAGTGATATCCAATACCGCCCCATACCATAATATCCGGTGCAGGACCAGTGTGGTGGTGCATAGTGCAGCTGTTCAGCATTCTCTTTCCGTGGTGTCTCTAGACTCGAATGCGACTATCGTGTTGTTGCAGACAGAAGTGTGACTCGTCAGTAAAGACAAATTCATTCCCTTCTGCTGTCCACATCCTTCTTTCATCGCGTTATTGATGGCGGAGATGTCTGTGGTTATGCTTCAAAGTACGACGAAACAATGGACATCTTGCAGACAGACCCCTCTGCTGTAAACAGCGTCGAATAGTATGCGCAGACACTGGATGATGCGTTACAGACTGATTGTGCTGTGGCTGAGCGATCCGTCACTGCCATGAGCACAATTTGCCTGTCATCGCATGAAGTAGAGCACTAAGATGGATGCGATCGAACACATCGGTTTCATCCAACATGACTACCGATTTCCCTGAAAGATAATCGACAGTTTCGGTTGCCCACTATCCTTCCTCGGTCGAACTCGGATACTTGATCAAAAAATGATCGCTATTTTCTCCAAGGCATAATTGATCTTTTTTTGTTTTTGGAAAAACCACAAGAAAAACACAATTGCCAAACTTGAAATCGTCGATATTTTCAAGCCTTAAATAACGCTTTGAAATGAAGCCACAAGCGCGCGTAATGTGCATCTGTGCTGAAATTCTAATCATTTGCATTTCTTAACTCCGCTTATTGTAAATTTCATGTTATTTGCATGCTTCCTTCAGGGTGTTGCATTTACGGTGGCCAGAAGTGTATATAAATATGTACTCACATTTATGTAAAGAAGTCCCAAGTTGTACCAATAGGTTAACGGGTTTCACTCCTTTAACACTATCACAGTAGCCATGATGTTACGTAGAATTTGCATTATGTTTGTTAGAAGATTCCTTCTATGGGGGTCTTGAATACAGAGTTTTATGAAATCTGTATTTGATTGCTGTCGTTATTTTTTAAAATGGAACTGTTGGGACAGAGAGAAGTTCTAGATACAGTAGAAAACCGTGTCTTCAGATCTACACAAATATACAGATCTTTTGTTGCCCTTCTAAATCTGAGTAAATAGGTCGATACATATCCGTGATTTGTCAGGAAATAGTTGAGGCACGTGATGTTAAAAATATTTTATTGCGAAATTTTTAGTAGCAAAGAATTTGCATATCGAGATTTTTTAGTAAGGTATCCTAAGTACTTAGCCATTTTTGTGATAGCCTATATCTTAAGAAAAAGATTAAATTTGATTATGGACGAAGTAAATAGATTACTTGTAGATCGGAACTTATTAATGCATCTTTAAGGTCTGCAATTTCAATCCTTTTAGCACCAATGTAAGCTTTTGTCTAAGAAATTTGAATTTAATTCGTCTTTTCTTGTTGAGAAAAGAAAGAGTTGTTGAGTATCGTTGTGATGATGGGTAGCTTATTCATCAGATTTAACAGCAATCATATGCAAATTGGCTGTCTGATCATATGGTAGTTACAGGTAAGAGATTGTACAATACGTATCTGATGGCATATTGTAAAGCTATTGTTTCAAATTAGTAAACTAAATTAAATTAATTTAGTTTGATCATTTGCGACTGTATTTCTATATTTTATTTAAAAATAACATATGTTGATCCAGCGGCGTCATCATGTTTGGAGCCATCAGTATAAATAGAATTTCGGAAGATTTCATTACATCAATTTCGATGGCAGATTTAGTTCAAAATAGAAAATCAAAACTTATCTTTGATTATTCAATAATGGTTCGGACTAAGGGAAATTTCATTCTAAAGAGCGATGTTTAAATAAATATTCACTCTAATAACTCTTTTATTATATGTTAGTTTAAAGATATTGTAGATGTCCAACGACAACACTGAACTTATTTTTTATATTGAGAATTATTGCAAATATGTTCAGAAAAATATTCTGAAACCATGACAGATTAGACTATGATCAATCTACAAGGTTATTGATAGAGGTGATAATTTCCACTGTAAATGTCCTCTCAAAAAATAAAAAGCCTTTCTTCTTTAAAATTTTATGTTCTTAAACTTACAAATAAATGGATTTTTTGGGAAGGCAAAGTTCTTTCTTTATAATTTCCATTCCAAAGAGCGACAGCTTCTCCGATTTTGTTACTACGGTGAGGGTACCAGATGATTTCGGTAATAACTAATTATAATATTCACTAGTGGCACCAGTTTAAGGATGAAACTATTTTCTCATGAATATGTTGTTGTTACTTGTGACACATGAACAAGGCAAGTCTAGCTGTGACGTTGGTTATGCGAATTTAAGTCGGTAGGGTACGCTTTATTTTCAGCAGAGCACCACGAGGAGGAAAGTAAGACTGCTTTAAGAATCCTCCGATAGATGGCACCACCAGAGGATCCACTCCTTCAATTTTGACATTAATATGAAAGAGGAGGTAATTTTCTTCTGACCATTACACCTATGGTAACTGCTCAATGATCACCAACGGACTCACAGATTTAACGAGCACGTAAAGCACATGTACACAATGGGTTTTTGGTGGCATTGGGAATACAACCCCCCATTTCGGGTGGAAGGCCGATGCCCTAACCGCGAGGCTACCACAGCCCCTCTCATGAATATGATTCGTCGAACACAAAATCTCTCAAAATCATGAAAGATTCATAAAAAAATTCTATGAAGATTTGCGCTGTAAATATGGATAGAAACTTTTGAGAGTTTGTATAATGGCATTAATAAATAAGTTACTAAATTATTAATGGCATCACATTCATATACTGATGGTATTAATTATATAATTACTACAATATTACTATTGCATTTGTCATTTCTTTATGATAAAGTCAATTGTTTTTTAGTCCATGTTATTATGGTCTAATTAAAGCTGAAGAAATACTCATTTATTTAAAATTGGGTGTGAATTGCATGTGTGGTAATTAAGATAAGATGAGTGTGGCAATTAAGATAATTGTTTTACTGTTACTTAAGTAATTTACAAGGGCTTACTGTCTTGTGAGAATTATAAAATATGTGCTCTTATGGATTTGTTGATATATATATATATATATATATATATATATATATATATATATATATATATATATATATATATATATATATATATATATATATATATATATATATATATATATATATATATATATATATATATATATATATATATATATATATATATATATATATATATATATATATATATATATATATATATATATATATATATATATATATATATATGTATATATATATATATATATATATTGTTTAGAAACAGACTTAGGAATTTTAAAAATAACTAACTAGATGCCCATGGCCAAGGAAAGAAGAGCTTGGAATTCGATTCTCAGGAAGGCAAAGGCGCACGCTGGGCTGTCTGACCATTGAAGAAGAAGATAAAGATAGCTCTTAAATATTTTTCTTATCGATTTCAGTTGTTTGTAGTAAATTTGTAGAGAAATGAACAGACCACTAATAAGTACATACATGATTTTTTTGTGGTATTCCGATCTTTTCGATCTGATCTGATGAGTAAATTTTCGTTCTTGTTAACGGATTGCTTCAAGTTTGATACTAAGTCAAAATGAAATTTCTGTGTCGAAAGAGATCATGTACTTTTAAATTCGTATCCCTTTATATTCATCTTCTATTAAGAGTGGACATTTGGACTGGCAGTTAAGATTTCGATTTTGTTATAGGACGGTGGCTGAAAATAGAGTATCACATCTATTGCGTTCTATGATATATTCTAGAAAATCTCATCAATTGAACATTATATAATTCTATTGCTGTAATATAACCTATTACTTTTATCTATTAAAGTAGTGATATGAAGTTACAATATTAGGAATAGAGAATTATTCATTCTTAAATTTGTTAATGACAAAAATTGCAGTAACCATAAAAAGTAACAAAATTGTTGTCTCTGAATCAAAGATATTTGCGAAAGAAAATTATTCAAAGAATGTATTTACATAATTTATGAATGAATTCATCGCATCTTTGCAAGAAATAATAGACTGAAGTTATATTCAGAATTCATTGAAATATATAGTTTTTTAATTCTCTAAAAGAAAACCAATCTTTCTTCATTAAAAATATAATTATAAAATACTTTTGTTTTTTAGCACAGCAATTTATTATTACTTATTCTTGACAGATATATTGTTTCTTACTCTTAATTTTATCCGTCTTTTATATTATAATATTTCAACTTAAGCCACCCTTTAAGCTACCAGAAAAATATTTCATAAAATGCAAGGTTTTCAATAACTATTTCCAAAATGATAATACTTTTCAATTGGAATTCTATCCAGATGAAAATATGGCAATCGTTTTATCATGTACGCTTTTGGATACAAGATACTTCATCTTACGGCATCTTTACGTCTTAAACCTCGAACCAGGCCATTCAAAATAGTTGATAGCCCCCTTTTTCAAAATTGAAAATCTGCAAAAGTAGAAGTTGGAGGATGATGACAGTTCCGGCATTTAATGCAGACTCTGGTGGCGTGAAAGGGGGGGGGAGCGTTAACGGAAAATGCATTTTATTTTAATGTTTCGCCTCATTAAGGAAGGGAATAGCGAAGGAGCATTTATTCACCCTGCCCAGATAGCAAAAGTTATTACGACATCCGGGCATTTTATGAAACGACCCAAGAGAATATCGTTTATCTCGCCATCTATCGTCTTTCTGAAAAGAGAACTGTATTTTCAGTGTTCTATCTGAGTCAGACTGTTTCACCATCTGACAACAACTGGAAATTTAGCCATTCCTCCAACAGATTAATTATTGAAAACATTGTTTTCAAAATAGTGACAATATCTTGAGAATTGCAAAGCGACGTTTTTAAAAGCGAATGTTTTGTACATTGATAAATTGATTGGTGGCATTTGCTTTTGTAATAATCCTTTTTTGACAAATTAGTTTGTTATGTATTCACTTTCCATTATTTGACATACCTTTCATAGATTTTTAAATTTGAAAATTGAGTTCATTTGAGTTTTATAAGTTTTCTAAGCTTTCATTTCAACAAAGTAAGAAATATATTTCAAAAGAATTTAATAATTAATGTGACCACTAATAGTATCTATTCAAGAAGGTAAATTATTCAAATTTTTAGGGATGAAATCAAATTGTTTGAATAGCATAACTACAATACAAACAATTTGATTTCGTTGAAATGTATGATATAAGTACATTAAATACATATTAGTTCTTATGTAAACCATTTAGACATTATTATATTCGCGTTATAAAAAAATATCATCTTTAAAATTTTTCTTCTCTATCTCAAATTAATTATTTATACATTATCATTATACTTTACTTCAATTTGACATTTATAAACATTAAATGTTTAAATAATAAAATTTAAATTAAAATACAAATCATAAAAAAGAAAAATTTATCCATATTTTAAACGTACATAATGCATTCTTTATTTAAAAAACTGCTAAATAATAACTGCCAAATATAGAATAAGGAGATTTCGGAAATAGTGGTTAAAAATTCAGTAAGAATGCAAGCCATAAGCTACTTCAATCAAATATATTGTTCTCCAAAAGTTAAATAACACACAACATATTTTTCGAAACTCACAACAAAAAACTGATACTGACAATAAAATTTAATTAATTATATAATAAATACGAACTTATGTAAATGTATACAAAAACGCTACCTACCACTTTTTTGATAGAAAAGAACATGTGGTAAATACCTGCTCTTTTCTATCTATTCTCATTATATGAGTAAGAAAATAAAATGCCAACATTCGGCTTTCGTTATTTTATGCGAGTAACTTTAGTCGATTTCAACTTTTAGTTACCAAATTCATTGACAATAGTCAGACTTATTGAAGTGATCGCTGGTGATGTAATAAAATCACGCTTTTTTTTAAATAAAATTTCCAGGGTTTGATCTCTGTGGCTCACGTGAACAGGAATTTAGATGTTCTTTGGTGAACACATATATATATATATATATATATATATATATATATATATATATATATATATATATATATATATATATATATATATATATATATATATATATACTTATTTATCGAATTTTTGGGTATTATTATTGCAGTAAAGTAAAATTATACTGATATTTACGATCATGATTTTATTTTATTTTTGAAGTAAATGGACTAATTCTTTTAAATTCCAATATTTTAATTAAGATAGATAAAAATGTTATTTTTAATTAATTAAATGGAATTATATAAATATATTATAATTTTTAATAACTTTAATAACCTCAAAAAACAAATATAAAGATAGATTGCATTGAAGGTCTTACAAGAAGCCTGAAATGCTAATAGTATTTACATTTCGTTTTTTTAATTTATATTTATTTGCTATGTAGATTTAAAATTTGTTTTTTATCTTAGGAGCTATTAATTTTATATTTTGTCTTTTCAACTAGGAATTTCTTCACTTATTATTTTCAAAAAAGAAATTTATTTTTGGTATAGCTTCGTTGTGTAATGGCTTCATTTAGACTTAAGTCTTAGGTACTTACTTTGTGTCAATGTGGTCAACATGACGCTGGCCATGTTGGTACTTTATTTGATTTATTATGTTTCTCTTCCATTTTCATTTTATTCTATATGTTTATTTAGGCGATTGAAATTTTCTTCGTCTATTGGTTGCATTTTCAGTTTGTTTACTATATGTAAATAGTCTTGTGTATCTGCTTTATTATTGTTCTTTTCGAGCATTTGTTTCAAATATTAAAAAATTTCGATTATTTATATTTTGGTAACTCTATTTAAGCTGCTTTCGTACTTAAAGTGTTACCATACGTATAATTTTTTATTTATATAAAATTATGCTCGACGTAGGTTTAAACTAAAAACGACGAAATAAGTTTTAGTAAAATAGGATTACTGTTTTTTTTTTCGAGATTGCGTGTTGATCTTTCAACTGTTTTGTAGTGAAATTTAGATAGCGGAAATATCCTATGAATTTTTATTGTTTTCAATATTCTAAAGAATTCTATTTAGAAGTGTCAAAATTGCGTTCTCGAGTTACCGGAATTTGCAACAGAAAAAGTACCAGACTTTCTGCGGTACGTACTTATTTCTATGATTCTTATTTGCTTTGAAAAGGACTCAAGCAATATATTTTCATTTATTGAAGTTCGTAGCAATTCAGGAATTCCAATAAGGTTAATTTTAAATTAGTTTCTCAAGTATATACAGGAGAGTATAGTCCCCATGACAGACTTACAAGGCGATACACTCTTTATTGATTGTGAGTATCGCATACCGAAACATAATTCGAACATTGTATTAGACTATGATGATACTGCATCTCTAGCTGTACAATTAGTGTTACAAGCTGGAATTTCAAATTTAGCAGTGTTTTTGTGTCCTACAACAGGATATGCTTCTTTTCTTAAGAGGTCTTCACAGTTAAAATCTGAACTATTAAACGCTATTTCCAACAAGAACGGGATTGAAGAAGTCAGACATACCAGAAACGGAAAACTAATTATCACTACAAATGATTATAAAACTGCAACAGAAATTTGTGGAATTGAAGCAGTATTAAATGTTCCTGAAACTCTCCAAATACAAATTGAGCAGTACACTACGAAATTCATCACCCCGTTAAAATCAGTGGATGAAAGTCTAGAAAATCTAGCTTCAGAAATTGAAAATAACGGCCTTATTGTAGCTCAACTCCGACGTTTCAATAAAATAGGATCTTCAGAACTATCAGAAACTATCTTGATAAGATTCAACGAGCATAAAATCCCCTCTCAAAATAAAGTGTTTTATCAATTGTAAATGTAAAGAATTTTGTGGATAAAGTTTATCAATGTGGAATTTGTTTTAAATTTACACATGCAACAAAAAATGTAAAGTACAATCAGCTTTATACAGACTCTGTGGCTCATATCACAGTAGTGATCCTTGTTCAAATAAAGTCCCATATTGTATAAACTGCAAAGGACCTCACGCTTCAGATGATCCTTCATGTCCATCTCGTGAAGAAGAAACTCGGTTTTTTAAATTTAAAGCGATAAACCATCTATCTTTTATTGAAGCAAAAAGACAATCTAAAAGCTCTAAAATCAATTTTGGTACAATTGTCGAATCTAATCAACCATCAGAAATTACTCATGCTAAAATAAATGATATAGTCATCTCAATACTTACGAAACCAAAAAAGGTGATCAATCTAGTGGCATCGTACCGTGCAATATCCCTGACTAGTATCAATGGAAAGAATGATTTTGAAGAAATCTTTTGACCATATATCACAACCATATCTTACTATCATCATAATCATCACGGATTTATTCCGCATCGAGGTTGTGACAGCATTTTATCCAAGATTTATCATCTTGTAATATCATCCAAATCCTTTAGAAAATTTGTTGTTTTGGTGGCAGTGGATATTTCCCTGGCCTATTATTAAGTTTGGTCATACGGCCTTATCTCTAAATTACTTCAAACAAACAACAAAGGAAATGCTGCTTTGTGGATTCAACAGTTCATCACAATTCGTTATTTCCAAGTAAAGTGGTGAAATAGCTATCTTCATCAGCCACCTCATATAGGGGAGTTCCGCAGGGGAGCGTGTTATCACCTTTCTTGTTCTCCGTGTTTATGGCAGACCTCTACGATATCCTTTCCTCCGACATCAAATGCTTCATGTACGCGGATGATATATTTCTACTATACGAATCTGTTAACTTGGGAAAACTTCAGCTGAAACTAACATCTTCACTTGGAATATGTCAAAATTGGTATCAAGAATGAAAGTTATCTATAGACCTACAAAATGTTCTGTGATTAACTTTTCTTCAAAACGACAACAACCTAATTTTAACTCGTTCATCAACAATCATCCTATTTCCTGGAGTAAAAATATTCAAATTTCGGGATTACATTCACACAATTTATCTTTCCGTCATCATTTTCATGAAAAGAGAAAAACTGTATCAATAAAATTGAATGATTTAAAAGGCATCGCAGGTAATAGATGGGGTGCTTGTACCGCTCATCTTCTTTAAATCGTGAAATCCTTTATTGTCTCTAGTCAGGATTATGTCTGTCATATATTCACTTCAGCGTGCACAACTGATCACAAAATTCTTAAAACTGTATATCACACTTCCCTAAGAATTGCCAAGGTCTTCCTAAGTGGACACCCTTACCGATACTTCTACAAGAAGCAGGAGTAACTTCTCTTCACTCCAGACATGAAATGCCCTCCTTAAACTTTTACATTCGGAATTTAAGCAAGTAAACATTATCCCCTTATGTTTCAATTTTTGAAAAGCTAACTTACAATTCAGTTAATCGTAATCATCCTTTGGCCATTAAAGCCAAATTGTGGTTCAACCAACAAGGAATAAATACTTCATACATATTAAAAGTGCCAACAGACTGGTCAGAAATGTCAAAATTTCCATTTGTTCTTAGGGTCTCCCTATTCAGATTAAATCATTGTCAAAAGATACAATTTGTACGCTATTTCACCAGGTTTGCGCGTCATCATGGCAGACAGATACGCTGATTTTTACAGATGCTTCCAAACAGGGATCAAATGTGGGTATTGCAATAGTAAATTTTACAATTAATATTTCAATAACAGGGAAAATTAGTTCCATAAACTCCATCTTCTCGTCGGAGGCTATGGCTCTACTTATTGCAGTCTCTAAAATTTGCACTGGAGCCAAAAAATATGTCATTTCTCACATTCAGCAGCTTCGATTCCAAATGCTTCAATCTATTCAAAATTGTTTGTCAATACAGTTAGTTTGGGTTCCCGGACATTCAGGGATTGCTGGCAATGAGCTCGCAGACTCATTGGCGAAAGCAGTAACATTGAGTCAATATACTGTGCGATCTATTTCTCTTGAAGATATGGAACAACACATTAAGAAATATTACTTTACAGAAAAACTCAATTAATGGAAAATTTCCAAATATACTGAAGCGTTCACTCATCTCACTTCTACTCACAAAAACTATAGGCTATTAACGAAATCCCGACAAGTAGTCGTATGGCTGGCCAGAGCTAGAACAAGATCTTTTCCTACCAATTTGATTCTATTTATATTTAATCTCTGGCATACAGATAGCTGTCAGTCCGTGAATCTGAAACCATAGCACATATTTTCCTAGACTGTCCTTTATACGAACATCGGAGGAGTAAATTACGAAAAAAATTAGGAATAGGGGCATCATTATTCTCTTGGATATTTGAACTGTCTACAAATCGGAAATTAAAATTCTTACTTGCTGTGATTTTTTACGTCTGTCTAAGAGGTTTTAATCTTAATGATATAAAAAATGAAAGTTGTAACATATAAAATCCTTGAACTGTCCTCTATCACAAATTTTATGAATCCGAATTATCTGCTCATATCAATACATATCTCTTAGTGTTCACCGATTATTTAAAAGATTTTAATCGACTTTTCTTAAATAATGTTATTCAATTGACTATAAATCATGTCCAAATACCTTCTTCATGTTATCTACAAGCAGCTTAGCATAGAGCTCTAAACGTGTGCGCCATAATATACCTACCTACCTGCTTGAGGTATTTCTGATCAGATTTCACACACACACACACACACACACACACACACACACACACACACACACACACACACACACACACACACACACACACACACACACACACACACACACACACACACACACACACACACACACACACACACACACACACACACACACACACACACACACACAGATATAGATAGATACATAGATATAGATATACAAAATTACTGGTATGATAAAAAATTATAGTAATTTTGCATATCTATCTATCTATCTATCTATCTATCTATCTATCTATCTATCTATCTATCTATCTATCTATCTATCTATCTATCTATCTATCTATCTATCTATCTATCTATCTATCTATCTATCTATCTATCTATCTATCTATCTATCTATCTATCTATCTATCTATCTATCTATCTATCTATCTATCTATCTATCTATCTATCTATCTATCTATCTATATATATATATATATATATATATATATATATATATATATATATATATATGTGTGTGTGTGTGTGTGTGTGTGTGTGTGTGTGTGTGTGAAATATGATCAGCAAAATTACTGGAATGAAAATAACTCAATGAAAGAAATCATAACACTGAAAGAACTCTCTGAAAGAACCTTAACTACTATGACCAATCGAAGTGTATGTATTAAGAATTTAGAGGAATGACAATATGTAATGAGAGATTTAATGATTTAAAATGGAAATAAAATTTCGAAGGTTATATAAAAAAACAGAAATGTCAACGTGAATTTGCAGATAAGAAAAACACTATGATGGAATAAAAATATTTTTATTTTATGTCATCAAATGTATTGTACTCATATTTGTAGAAATAAGGTGTTGGAATTTTTCCTGATATGAATGTTTTTTCACGCTTCAAATATAACAAACAAAATTTGGTATCAATGATTTAACACATTTATATTTAGCATTTTTCATAAGCTTTTCTTTCCATTCTCGCTAACATGCATTAAATCTGCAGATTAATAGAAATTCATCACATGTTATTGAATTCCTATTTTATATAAGCTGTATATATAAACACAAAGAAAAGAATAATTATAAGTGAATTTATTTATTTTGTCATAATATTCTCAGTGGTTGATGAATTATAGGATTTGTGGCTTTAAATTAATTGAATTATTTACAGATTGTTTCACTTATGTACACTTTTCTTAAGGTAAACTCAAACATTGATGATAATGAATAATAAATGTTGTTAAAATATTTATAAAATCGAATGTGTAATGTTTATTAAAATCGAATCATAATAACATTTTAAATAAAAAAACTTATACAAATGTAACTGAGAAAAACAGCTGATTT
Organism: Latrodectus hesperus; assembly: GCA_037975125.1. Classification (NCBI taxonomy): domain Eukaryota; kingdom Metazoa; phylum Arthropoda; class Arachnida; order Araneae; family Theridiidae; genus Latrodectus; species Latrodectus hesperus. Next base: position 19,871,835 of record CM075853.1, on the reverse strand, counting down.
CAAATAAATCAAATAATTCCAAAAACAGTTTTATTATATGTTTATTTGCAGTAAGAGCTATCTGAAATAATGTTCCACCGACGTCTTTTTTTAACAGGTTGTTCAATGGTATTAATAATGCAAATTAATTTAATTTTCTGAGAATACAATTGAAACCATGTGCAAACGTATGTGAAATTGGTTGTGAACAGAACAAATCATTATCAATTTCGCAGTACAAAAGTCTAACGGGGGGATCAACGCGTTATCTGGGGGAAAACACGTGTTATACGAGGGACATGAAATCGCGTTATCAGAATACCATGTTATAGGGAGGATTTTTGTATATATATATATATATATATATATATATATATATATATATATATATATATATATATATATATATAAATTTCGTGTCACGATGTATGTTCCCGATAAACTCCGAAACTACTGAACGGATTTTGATAAAATTTTGTAACCATTTATAATATAGTCCAACTTAAAAGATAGAATAGTTTTTATCTCTTAATTATTATTTTCAATATTTATTATACGACATTAATGTTTATTTATTGTTTAGTTCTGTAAGTTCCTAATAGATGGCGGTTTAGCATCTAAGTTGCACAGGTATTCGGCAGATGGCGACGTGTTTATTTTTCTAGATTATACATCATTCGAGAAAATTAACGTGCGCGCGCAATCGCGTGGTTAAATATAGAATTTATATATATTTTTATTATTATATTTTCATGATGTACATATATTTTCATATATATTTTCATATATTTTCATGATACATATATTTTTATGATGTATAATCATACTATAACAATTTTTTGTGAATCACTTTCATAATTATACTTTGTATTGTGTTATTATTGTGCGTGTTCAGTTTGAATATTTTTAATATTATAAATAGTAAAATAAAATTTTATTTATTGCTGTTTTTCTCTACTAATTTTCATACCACCTCCAAAACATGTAAGTATTTCTTGACAGCCTTTTATTTTTTTTATTTTTATTTTATAATTTGATAATTATTAATTTATTCAGTAGAACATTTTGATCTAATTTATTTATTCAAATGATAAATTCTTTTAATTTTTTTTATTTCAGTATAATACCGCGGAAAATTTTTTTAGTTTTAATAATTAAAAATTGAAAAAATAATAGTTCGATGTCAATGTTATCTACCTCATTTATAACAATTTATTTTTAGATGTTTTTAATTTATATAGTATATTTTATAAGTAAGTCACTGATTACATAACTATAATTTAATATAAGATGAATAAAATGTAAATTCAGAAAGTATATGTTGATTTGTGCTTAATTTAAAAATTTCGATACTTTTTCTATTACTTTTAAATTTTTGCGAAACGTTTTATTTTTAATCTCATATTAATGAACCTATTTTAAATTTTTTTAGAAAATATTAATTTGATTGTACCCAAGAATTAGTAAAAAATTGATTCAATGTATTATAAAAACTCAGCCACTGCAACGCGTGGCTGGGTCAGCTTGTATATATATATATATATATATATATATATATATATATATATATATATATATATATATATATATATATATATATATATATATATATATATATATATATATATATATATATATATATATATAAGTTTTATGTGTATTAAAGTAATTGTAACTTTCCATTCAAGAGAGTTTATCATATGACTGCGTGACCTAAGAATTTAGAGCATTACTCTTTGTTAAGGAGGAAATAATTCTTTCAGAAATTTTCAGAAAGCCACAAATCAAAAGTTTTGTATGTGATGCACTGTTTCCTTGTTGTTGCACAGTCGAGTCATTTCTCATACAAAACAGATCTCACTTATAAAAAAAAAGATCGATATTTTCAATTTTCCATTTTATTCCTTCGGCAATATTTATCGTTACTATTTTTTTTTATTTTATCGGTGTTTCCAGCTTGCAACTCATTGGAATAATCAGATTCGTTCTTGTTTCGATTTTTTGAGCATCGGACGTAGCAGTTTGGAGAGGCCTTTGGGCTATAAAAATATAAATGGTGCTTCTATACGGTTTTGGCTGAAGTCTAATTACAAAATCGAAGTGAAACTATCCTTTTTTAACGGTGAGAGTGAGGTAAGTACTGCTTTTAAACTTTAAAAATTTTAGGGACGCTTTAGTAGTTTCATATTTCACAGCAATTCACAATATCATTAACTGTGAAAGAATGAATTATGTGTTTTAAAGTATTAATTATCCTGAATTAAGAAAGTGATTAAGAGCAGAAATATTGTTGTTAAACATTTTTATTTTTTGGTGGTGACATATATTTAAATTTCAAAAGCAGGAAAGAGAGATGGGGGAGGAAGGAAGGGAGAGTTTCAGAAATAGTGACTTATACTCCAATATTTTTAGGTGAACCTTATTGTTTCACATTAAAAGACTTATACATAAATTTATCACTTGCCATTTGTTTATTGAATTAGGTACATAAGAATTACAAGATTTACAGGAAAAAGTAAAACATACAGTAAAAATTAAAACGCAGTTTAGAAACAAGGCTGCTAAGTCTTTAAATTTGGGATTTAAAATTTTAATATATTTTAAATTAGTTTAAGAATTAAATGCAGTAAAAATGTAAATTGTTTTATAAATTTAACAAAAAGGGATAACATATACGTAGTAGAAATTATGAAGAAAAAAATTTTTCTTCAGGATCCGAGATTGTGTAAGAGCATTTCGAAACATAAGAAAAAAATTTTTATATGACCTCAATCCTATTTATTTGAACTTACCCTCTCAAAGTGAAAAAAATTATAGATAAAAAATGAATAAATAAGTACAAAATAAAGGTAGAAAAAATAAATTAGTTAACAAAAAGGTTTGTTGTTGTTGTCGTGTGCCAGGAAGGCAGGCATTATAGGGTGCGCTGCTCCACTTTTCCAACTGAACCATATTTGGTGAGGAGTCCGACTTCTTCAGAACACACATGCTATAGGTACCCTTTTATAGGTTAGGCAACCATTCACACCTCATACACACAAAGAAAGGACAAAGACAGGATAGATAGAGAGAGAAGGTACATCCATGCCCGAACCGGGATTCGAACCTAGGACCTCCTTATCCACAGTCAGGCACGCTGACCACTAGACAAGTTGGGCGGCAGCATAAAGGTTTAAAATTACTTTATATTTTGTTTATACTTAAATTAATAAAAATGCTATTTTTTATTTAAATTTAAGGGCGTGCGAAATGATTTGAAAATATTTGTTAAAGTTTAAGTAAAATTGAGTTGAGATGTGTGCAGGACTTTCAGATAATGGAGGAATGTCGCTTAAGATCAATGCAAAGTCATGAAATATTGATTTAAAAGGTATTTTTGGGACCACATATTTCAAATAATTTCAAAAGACCTAATATGAACACATTTCAGAGTCAACCAATTTATAAATTTTTAAAAACGAATTTTGTATGTGTTTTAATTTGTATGTGAACATATAAAAAAATTATTTGAATTATATATATATACATTTAAATTAACACACACACAAGAAGAGAATGACTACATTATAAAATATTAACTGATTATATGTTTAATTTTTATTTATTTCATTTATTAATTAACAATTTAAGTTTAATTTTTAATTATTTATTTCAATAGTTGAAGTAAGTAAGTTGCTTCCATTTGCTTATTTCAACTGTCTTTCAGTTTCAATCAATGAAGATATTATTACCGTAAATAGGGTCTTTTCTGATCATACCACTCTACTGAGGCACTAGACCAGATAAAATTCTAACTTATGCAGGACTTCTTATGATGATGACCTTCGGATGATTCCATTAACGAAACCCTTATCGAACCTAATACAAAGATCTGGCCTTTACCCCGAAGGATAATGTAGACTATTTTTCTATCAAATGTTTATATTTTCCAATGATTTATTCTTCTACCTTGACAGTATTTCATTTTTCAACCTGGAAATCTTTTAAAGCAGTCTATTAATTTGTGATAAATTAGAGAAGGGCTTTTCTCCTAAAATAATTAATAATGCACAAATGTGCTCTAATAATTATGTAAGGTAGCTGTCTGCTTAGAAAGAAAAGTTCCACTTTCGATCTTACCGCCATTGAACATTTCTTAAATACTGCTATATATTTAATCGTTATAACCTATATTCTTAGAAGTCATTAAAACTCTTTTGAAATCAACATCATTGATGAAGAAAACAGCTTCACATCAGTTGAAAAGCGTTAGAGCTTTTTGAAGGATAACAACTGTCAATTCTTTGGAAAATTTCTGGCACATAATATCATCAACCAAACTGAAGAGAAAAGACGATTTTGGATGTTTTGATTTACTAGTAGGAAACGGTATAATACTCATATATGGTTTTATATTTTTAGGAGTGTTCCCCCGCCCCGTTTAGTAATTGCAAAACTGAATTTTAACGTTATATTGGCTTTCAAATTGTTTAGCCAAATGCATGAAAACTGAAAAATGTGTGGAATTGTATAGAATTTAATGACGTTGAATATAAATTGAATTTTATAATTCTGTTGGTAGCATGTTTTTTTTTAGTTTTCCATATCTTATTAAAAACATTTTCCATAATCTACTTTTGTTTTCTATTATTTGTTAATTTTTCACAGAAAATTTCTAATTTTTTGAAAAAGCCTTATTTTTTAAGATATTTTTCATAGCTTTCTAGTCTAATAAATAGTATATAAACCACTACAGGTATTTTATATATTTTAGATACTATAGTTTTAAGAACAAGTTATTGATTTGGAAGGAAAATCTTAAAAACATATAAAGGATAAACGTTATTTGATTTGACTATTAAAATTTCTGATTAACTCAGATTAAAAGATTAATAATGATATTTCTTAATATTTTCTTATTTAGACTCTGTTAGGTTGCTTAAAATTTTCTTTCAAAAATACTAAGTTGTTAAAGAGCTCGTTACAGATAAGTCTCTAAGTTTTCCCATTACTAAAATTCTATTAAATCACATCTATCAATTAGTATAAACTTACATATTCGACTTATCTCATGGTCTTCAGTACAATTTTTTAAGAGGATGATATGCAGCGTAAAGCGGAACACAGCCCAAGATGAAGATGACTGCAGATAGGATAAGTCTTCACTCAAAGTGGTTTCGCATTAACGTAAAATATTATTTTGGTATGACTGAGTAGGTTTTCCTTCTAGGTAATGCTCTTCTGGGGGAAAAAAAAACACTCAAAATGAAGGACGCAGTGAAACCACCAAGAAGTCACAAGAGGGGAACGTAATGACTTAACCATGCACTTATTGGAGCATGATGTTCAAAATTTAACTATTTTGCGTATTTACGTTATCATGAAAAATGAGCTTCATTTGTCCACATGATGTTCATTAATGATTGTGAGTCACGTTCCATAAGTGTTAGTGTTCACATTGGAAAAGCATGTGCTTCAATGTAATCTGACGTTATGAAGTACCTGTTTGGTTGGTTGGTGTGCGACCACGGGGAGCACTAAAGATGACCACATGTGTGCAGAACACACCTGGCTATCTCCTTGATGTTTTCGGAGTATAGACTCTTTTGGATGTCAAGGGGGATTCCCTGAGCTGAGTCAGAGATCTTAAACTGGCAGGGCATTCAAAAATGTGTCTTGGTGTTAGTGGAATATTATCACAATGAATGCTGAGATTGTGGGTTCTGTTACCATCTCTCTCTGGATCTTCATATCTCGATAGTGACCGGTTCTAAGCGAGTGATAGTTTTAGTGAGGTTTCTATTTGCGTTTAAGTGTCTGTTTCTTGTACGGATTTAGAGTCAAGATTCCTAGCAGAATAGATCGAAATGACGATTATGTAATCACTTTCCCACTGCTACCCAATGCTGATGTTTTGAATGCCAAGTCTCCCATAATAACTTGTTCAACAAGAACTTGATAATATTCTGTTCAACGCGCTATCGAACGCGGTATGCCATTTCGTCAACAGTCCTCCAAATTTCCAGTTTTTTCATAAAGCCATATTAAATTCAATATTCCATTACATTAAATAGGCTTTTATTCACTTTGATTCTGTCTTCGCGGTTTGGTTTGTTTATCACTCAACTGTTATTTCCTGCACGCAAAAAATAGTGAGACTTTTCTCCGTGCATAAATTTATAACCCAATGAGTGTGCATTCATGACTATTGTAGAAATGTTCAACCAAACCACTCATTTCTGTAAGAATATCATGCGGTGAATGATGGATTCATCTCAGTTCACCAGCAATTTAATCATAATCTTATTTGCATAAAACGTCTCTGTGTAGTTTGTCAGCGGCATACTTTATCAGCTATTGTTTGTAATCAATTTAATTTGTTTTTAAATAGAAAAAAAAGGCTCTTTCTGCGAACCATAATTTCTTCAGCTATTGCTCATAAGCAAAAAAGATAAATATAATAAATATAACAGATAAAGCCAACATTTTATTAAGAAAATCATGATTTTCTTAAATTAATAATAATTTATGGTATTTATTATACTCACACACGGACACACACAATATAAAATCAAATATACAATTATTTAATTTTTTTCATATGAAGATTTGATTGGTTCTTTGTGTGTCTTTTATTTAATGATGATAAGTTTTCTCATCTAATATTTTTAACATTGCTATTAATTTTAAGGTAAAAATTAAATAATTAATCTAAATAATTTAAATGACAATAGACGACACAAGTATCACTTCTAACTTTAATATTCTGATTATAACAAGCATTCAAGTTGTTCCAGTAAGATTATAAAATCATGCAAAAAAAAACAGAAATTAGTGTAGTATAAATAATGGGTACTTTCATTCAGCAGAAATGTTTCTTTCAAAGTATCAAATTTTCTAGTAAAATTTAGTACTTTGAAAGAGAAATTTCTCATAAATGTATTCCATCAAATTTTGTCTCCTGAATTTAGAGGAAAAACTTTTCTTGAATATTTTTATCAAAATTTTTAAAGGTTTTAACTGTAAATTTTACCTCTATATGTGTGTTTTTCTCATTGGTTTTCTTCAGTGAATCTAACAAATGTTATTATAATCAAATATGATGGATTAAAAATTAAATTTACAATTAATCAAACTGAAAGTTTATTTCACTAATTATTTACTTTGGTACTTATTTAGAAATATCTGGAAAGAGGGTCTTTAAACATAAAAATTATTTTAACGTTTTAGTAATTATAAGCTATTCAGACTTAAAATTTACAACAGAAAATTTAAAAAGCACTTTGCTTTGCTATGTAGTAAAAATAACACTAAATATTTTGCTGTCTAAAATTAATACAACAGAGTGATATGACAAAAAACAAAAAATAAGTAAAAGTAATTGTGATAACAATCTTTAAGATAGCTACATTTGAATGTCTTCTTGTTAATGATTTCAAGATACTAATAAATCATCACAAACATATTACCTGTGAAAGCCACTATAGATATTATTCCATGAAAAAAGCAGCTCAAATAGATAAAAAAATTAATTAAACGATAAAATATCCAAAAGTCAATTTTCGATACACATTTTTTTTTATTAAAAATGGAATTATTGGGAAATCAAACCCATTTGAGGTTTTATTTCTTTCATTCATCAAATAATAATAGCTCCAGCGCATTTTCAAAAGCTGTTTTAGAAGATTATAATTTATGAAGGCTATAAAACTCTTTATTTTTTAACCAATTTATCACAGAGTAGCGTTTAACGGCATGAATTTTTATTATGTTTATTAAGCCCATTTTCCCACTTTTAGTTCATGTATCCTATAACTATGGATTTATGCATGTTAAAGTTTTATACATATAAGATAAGGTGCTTTGTATTTCTAGTTTAAGCTATGTGAGCCATATTAAAGTAAGTCTTTAATGTTGGAAAAAAATATCATCTTGTAAAGACATGTCTTTAGGAATATAATCAATTTGTTATTCAAGAGCGCGAAAAAATATTTCGATGGGATTTGAAGGAAAATCATTTTATTTTTGAGGGATTTCAACAGAAGATATATACTTAATAATTCTTAATAAAATTAAAAGTCACAAGATGGTATTTGCAAACAATGATGACATACTTTTTAAATATTTAAAGTTTACAATTTTTTTATTACTTAATTGATTGAATAGTGGATTTTTTGATCAGTTTCATAGTATATGAGTAACGGGATTCCATATTTCACAAAATACTTTTTTTATATTTAGTATTTTCAGACTTTATTAATTTTATTTTAATTAAAACTCATTTGCACAATAAATTTTATTCTCACATCTTATATAATTAAATGCATTTTTATCTTTTTTTCTGCCATTAGTTTTTCTTCTTTCATATATAATTATGTGTACATTACAATCTAGAAAAACTTACAAAATAAAAAAGAGAGCTATAAAGAATATGTGTTAGAACGAAGTAAAAATGTACATGATTTGAGTTCTTATTTTAATTGAGGAATATAAAATGAATACAGTTTAGAGAATTCAGATTACGTACTAATCCAAATATTTCCATGATTTGGCATGGAGATGCCCATATTTTCAACCATCAGTTTGGAAATTATCCATCTATATGGCTTGAATGTGTTATTGTATTTCATAAATTACAACTGCAAATGGATTCATACGCAAGACAAGTTTGAGTCAATCATATCCCAAAGTTGTTATCTAGATTACAAATCAGACCCATTCAGGAAAAAGTAAAATCAAAAGTTATATCCTTGCTGTGCTGTGTAAATGAGGCATATTTTTCTGCTGAAGAGTAGCATTATAAGATATAAGATTACACCATTTTGGGTCTTTGCAAACAGGTGAAGTTTTTTTAAGTCGAAAGCTCAAGTTTTAGACACTTACAACAAATAAGCAATTCATGTTAATTAAAATTTTTAAAAAAATATTAAAAAAATATTTTATAAAAAATATTTAAAAAAAGGTAAAATCTAAACGGTTGTTTTTAAAGGTTTTAATTAGATTAAAAATTTGAAAGTGCTTAATTTCAACTTAAATACACAAATTGCTGCTAACAAAAATTTAATGATTATCTAAAAATAATTAGCATTGTATTAAGCTTAAGCGTATTATGATACATAAAATTATCTCATTAAATATTCCCTGGAATTCATATATATTCGATTTTAGTCTTAAACTACTTTTTCATTCGTAGGTTACCATAAATTCTTTCTTTCATTCGCCCTTTCGCCGTTTTAAAATAAATAAACGAGTTGATGAATAGACATATCAAACACTGGAAGAAAGAGATTTTCCGGCGCAAACACAATCCTCCGTCTCTCTATTTACGAAACATTTTCGATTTCAATTTCTGTCGCTGCAGTGAGCATCTGTCATATCTGATGCCGTGCTGCAGGACAGAAAATTTGAATGAAATAAAAGAGCTCCTGACTTAGACCAGGGTGATTCTCAGGGGGCTCCTGGAGTGCCTCCCCCGCCTTTTTACAATCAATGAGTTGAGGCTTTCCGTTCTTGGCACATTGCTTTGGTTGTTGACATCTTGTTGACAGGTCTTCTAATATTCGATACTAAGCGTGTACTTGTTCCCTCACTTTTCTCAGCTTGCGATAGAAATCTTTACAATTTAGATCAGTTGGAAAGGGACCTTCTGCACATTGAGGGAGCTCTTCATAATAGGTAATCGATGCTATCGTGTCTTGAGAATCTGTGGAGACCGAATCGAAATGGTAATGGGCTAAAAGAGTTGTATTAAGATCGAGAGGGAAGTTTTGAACAATGTAAAATGTTTCTTAGCTTCTACTGTGTTGATTACATTGTTTTTTAACAAAATAACACTTTGATAGAGTGATTTTCAATTTAACCTGAAATAGAGATTAAGAACTGGGTGTTGAACAGGTGTATGAAAGCGAGATGAAAATCAATGTAAAAAGTTTCATTACGGCTAAATAGGTCTCTCATTTCAGTGTTTAATAAATAACAAATTTTAATTTAATCTTTTTGTAAATTCTGAAAAATTTAAATAAATATTAAAAATAAATTTTGTACACTTGATTTGATTGATAACTTTAATATATTTAAAATCTATCCGCATAAAGTCATTAATTGTTAAAATTTCATTTTCAATTTTAATAGTTATTATTTATGTCTATTATCGATATTTCATTTTATAATGACATATTAGTTCGCATGTTATTCTTATATAATAATTTATGTAGGTTGCTTCAATAAGGACTTCTCATGTTCTAAATAAAATAAATCGTGGATGGCAGTTGTGACTCAAATGTCATATTGACTTTGCCGTAGAATGGTGCTGGGGATAAGGATGTCACAGTCATCGCTATCGTTGTTAATCCATAAAGCAGTGAGTCTGCTAATCCATACTGCATACCCTTGCCTTAATCCATATTGCTGTCCAAGAGCTGAAGGGTATTAGTTACACGCTTCCCCCAGAAAAGATTATAAATAGTCAAGAATAAATTTTAAGCAGTTATTACGATTAGATTAAAGTAAATAATTCTAAAGTTACAAATCAGAGATAAATCTGTTGCGAATACATTGTATTGCGTTGTATGTGAGGAATATTCAACATTTAATACCTAAAATGATGAAAATTCTCATGGCTTTCCTCATAAAACATCTGCTTCATTTGTTCATCGATCATGTTTCCCAAATAATTTTATTTACTTCGTATTAGAGAGATTGACACAGCTTTTTTATTTATTTCTTTGCTTCTCTCCGTCTTTAATACACGCGCACACCATTCACTGATATCGACAATATTATTAACTGTGTCATTTAGTGTTAATAAATATGGAAAACTTTAAAGCATATGGTGATTAAAATAGTTTAATAAATCGACTTTTTATATTATATTTATTAACTAAAAATTACTATACGCTGGAAAGAGTTTAACTATTCTTTAGAAAACTGTAACTCAATAACAAGTTTTAATTTTCACACAGAAATCCTTAACTTAAAAGACAATAAAAAGCTTTGTGATTCCTTTTTTAGTCTCAATAATTTATATCAAGCATCCATTTTGATTAATTTAGTTTTAAAACTTATCAAATTTTATAAATATTACCATTATAAGTTGTCTGAATGAAATAAAGTTTATTATCAAAACATACATTTTAAAAGTATAATTCATTGTAAATATAATGCAATAATTATCATATTTACGTATAGAATGAAAATTACATTTCTGTTTTATAATAAAGACATTTATGCATTCTTTTATTACTTATGTTAAGTTTCTTTAAATTAAGTTACTTGCTATTATGCATTTTTTTATTACTTATGTTAAGTACAATTTTATCGTAAAGATTAAAAAATATAATATATTTGCATTTCTAGAGTTGACATATTTTTAAAGAAAGAATTATATATATATATATATATATATATATATATATATATATATATATATATATATATATATATATATATATATATATATATATATATATATTGCTGGGCACCCAAATTTAAACACTTAGATAGACAAGAGATATCACAACAAAATTTATTTTGTTGATAATATGTTGATCAAGTATGAAATTATTAATTTATAGACTTCTGTGAAGTGTGGTTCCTGCCAAAATTGCCATTGTTGGATATCATCGTTGCCACACGCCTCGGCATTGATTTAATGAGACTCTGGATGTTTTGTTGGGTTTAAGTAGACGAAGCAGCTTCCACCTGTTGCCACAGTTGATCTGGTGTGGCAGCTGGGGATGTAATCTGGGTCAATCCTTGCAGCAACCATGGACCACATGTTTTCTATCGGCGAAAGTTTTTGTTTTCTACCGGCCGGGGAAACAATTCAATCTGGCATTTGACAAAAAGAACCCTTGGATAATACGTGCCACGTGTGGTCGCTCATTATAATGTTGAAATATGACTGTTGCAAGCCCAGAAGGTAAGATTGGACAGTTGGCTCTAATACCTCGACCTCGGAGATGTAGCGATGACTGTTTAAATTACCGGCAATGCGTACTAGAGGAGTGCGAGAGTGATATCTAATACCGCCCCATACCATAATATCCGGTGTAGGACTAGTGTGGTGGTGCATAGTGCAGCTGTTCAGGATTCTCTTTCCGTGGTGTCTCCAGACTCGAATGCGACTATCGTGGTGTTACAGACAGAAGTGTGACTCACCAAAGACAATTTCATACCATTCTGCCGTCCCCATCCTTCTTCCATCGCGCGTAGCGGAGACAAGGGTAAATGAAACATCGAATATCTTGCGGACAGACCACTTTGCTGTAAACGGCATCGAATAGTACGGGAAGACACTGGATGATGCATGCGTTACATACTGATTGTGCTCGTGATTGGCAAAACTATCTGTCACTGCCATGGGCACAATTTGCCTGTCATCACGTGAAGTGATGCATTGAGGTGTATACGATCGAACACGTGAATCCATCGTACCCTCCTGCACCCCACTATCACATATCCGCAATACAATTGTTTGGTTTCGTCCAACACGACTACCGATTTCCCTGAAAGATAATCCATAGTCCCGGTAGGGCACTATACTTCCTTTGTTCAACTCGGATCACTGCTTTCTAGTAGCAATAATTGATCGTTTCTTGAAAAATAAACACAAGAAAAACACAATTGTCGAACTTAAAATCTTTGAAATCTCCAAGCCTTAAATAGCGCTATGAAGTGGGACTACAGGCGGGAATGATATGTGTTAGTGCTGAAATTCTAATTTTTGCATATCTAGCTCCGCTAATCATATTGTAAATTTCAAGTTATTTGCATGCTTCCTTTAGAGTTTTGTATTTACGGTGGCTGGCAGGCAGTATATATATATATATATATATATATATATATATATATATATATATATATATATATATATATATATATATATATATATATATATATATATATATATATATATATATATATATATGCAATACATCATATCTAAATTTTAAACACTCTTGATATATTAAACATGTCTCTAAACTATAAAATTACTTTTACGATATGTTATTTTTCGTTTCATGGCAAAAATATGTGTTCTAATGAATCTTTTTAGATTTAATTGAGAATTTTAGTCACAGACGTATTCCTAATGGTTTTTTAAATGTTAGACATTTATTTATTTACGAAATACATGTATGATCAAAGATATTTGCTAAGTCTTGGAAGAAATTTTGATTAAAAAACTCAACAATGATTCCTTATTGTTAATAATGTTTAAATAAATTATGTAATTACGTTGTTTAATTAGTAAATGTTTTTATTTAAAATTTTTGTCTAAAATATTCATGCAGTCGATCAATTGAGATATCAGTTTAATAATTATTTTTAATTCATTTGAATGTAGCCATTATAATAACTGGGAAATGTCATAAAACCTTTCATGGAAAACAAATATATAAGATTATTACATCGTCAAGTTAGTTAATACATCATATTGCTTATTACCAAAACTGCAAAATGTGTTAGAAATTTAAATCTCTTTTCTAAAATATTTCTGAAATTAAGATCAAAATTTCTAGGAATCAACTATCTTAGGAAAAATAATATTTTGATTAATTAAGTATACATGAGTAGTAGACTTCAAGAGAATTTCACGAGATGAATATTTATCCATATTTAGTTATCCATTCTTGTAAACAACCTTTAGCAGTTTCATAAAGATTTGTGCAAACTAATATAATTTTATGGACTTGTATCTGATTCGTGGAATTAAATTTCAGAAGGAAGTAAATGTATCGTATCAGTTCATGAATATATTTATCGCTTCAATATATCCCTTGATGGAAGATGAAATTAAGACAAATTAATTAAATTACGGAATATTTAAAGCTACGTTATTAATCAGGTTTAATCGTACCAGATATTATCACGTTTCATATAAGGTATTTCAGTAATAATGATTCTTAAATGTTTCGATCATTAAAAAAGGGCAGTTTTTAAAAATATTTCCACTTTCTTAGCTTTTTATTTTCGCAGATAATGCTAATAAATGTATAAAAAGGCAAAACGTAATTTAGAACTTTTTCAATGAAGAAAACATCCAAGATATATAATTTAATTAATATTAATGAGAAGAAAATGTGTGCTATGCTCATTAAGGATTATTTTTTGGATACTTTATAATGGAAATTTGATAATAATATTTTTATATCTATCATGTGTGAGAAAGAGCTTCAAGTTAGTTTAAAGAATTTCAATTGATAACAGTTTCATTAGGGATAATTATTTTTACCGATTTTATTACGCAGATAAAAATAATTCTTACAGAATGATATATGATTTGTTAAAGAATTTATTGGGGTATTTGTATACTATGCGGATACTAGAAAACCATATAATAGACTAAAATTATATTCTGTGTCATGACATCTAGGTGGGCCAAGGCATACAGTGCCCATCTTTGTTTTACAGACCAAGAGACCCTCGGGTGCCAAGGCTGTGTCCGATTAAATGATCAGCCTAACGTGAAACCCCTAGTGTTTAGTTGCCAAGCATGCTTGGTACTCAGTTTATCAACCCACTGAAGGGTTAAAAGGCTGAGTCGATCTTGCCCAGCCTGAGGATCGAACCTCAGGCCTGTGTCGTGGGAGCGTGAAATGCGGCCACCAAATGGTGGAAATATAAAATGTCCAAAAGGTGGTAATTTGAAATGTAAAATTGAAATTTGATAAAAAAAAATGCAATCATATTATATTGAATTTATTGGAAGTGAAATAATGAATAAAATAGGATTAGGATTTAAGACAAGATATTTTATGAATTTTATTCTGATATTCAAACTTTATTTTGAGAAAACAAAAATATTTTTGATTTGAATTTAATTTGCATATTTATTTCAAAATTTGTCTTACACTTTTCAGTTTTTACCAAAACATTTTGATTCTTTTGTAGAGAGAGAGTGCTATTTTTTTAAAATTTTACCTAACAATGAAAAATATGTTTCCTTAACCTATTGATTGAAATGTCAGATTTTTTGATTAAAATTTTCTTACTAAATCAAAAAATTGTTTCATGAATTCATTTATATATTCTCAATGATGAACATAGAAATTCATTAAGGCTGAGCTGCATTAAATATTAGTTATAATTTATTTCATATATTTTAGCTGATTTTTAAATGAAATTTAAAATTGTTTAAAATGTATTTCGCATCAAAATTTTTCTGAATTAGAAATTGATTAAATATTTTGATTCAGTTCAAGTTAAAAATTCAAGCATGAATAGTAAATTAAAATAAACCGTTTTATTATTTAAATCATGTTTAAGCAGAAATAGTTAAAATTGTGTTAAATTTCACAATTAGTTAAATTTTCTCAGAAATTTGTATATCAAATATTCAATTTAAGCAGGTCTTATCTTATGGATTATATTTCTATCAGTATTAGAATAAGCTATATTATTAATAATACTTTAATAATATTAATAATATATTTTGTATGATTCACCTATGAAGTATTGAAAAATTAAAAAGTGTTAAGTCAGATTTTTGGGCATATTAAATGACATTTATATAATATGATTTCCCCATTAAATTCATTTTTATAAATGTCTGAAGATGATTGACATAATTTTCTTCTCAGAAATCAATTTTAACAATTTTTGGACTGAATAAAAATTTTTTGTGTCTGTTAATTGTTCAGTTCATTTAATTTTTATAATCTAATTTTATAGTATTATAATATTTTTGTTAAATAATTCCTTTCTCTGATGTCATTTAAAAGAAAACTAATAATAAGTTTTTATTTTAAAATTTCAATGAGTTGAACATTGAGTCTCGTCGTCCAGTTTATTCCTGGTTTTTTGGTAACACATTCAACACTGAAAACATTCATGTATTTTTTCAGCCTGAAATTGGTTTGAATTTCATGCTGAAAAATATATGCATGTTGTCACTGCTGAATGTGTTATTATCAAAATCCTCATTTATTGGTGTCGAAGAAGTAGAATAGTAGTAGAAGAAGAAGAAGGTGTAGTAATATCAGTAGAGATGTCAATCTTTGGATGGTGAAAAACAACGTTAGTAAGATTATTAATAAAAATGTAACATCGTTTTTAACGATAGACTATAGATTGCTTCAGACAGAATTTCTTCATGAAACGTTTTTAAGAATTTGTTACTTAATCTGAAAGCATTATTGATAATTTAGGTGTTGTTAGAAAATTAGAGAGAGAGTTTAAATGTAAATATTTTAAATAAAATTTACTTATTTATATTCACTAGGGGAAAATATCGATGTACGAGATTGACAAATTGTAAGTTATAGAAAAAATAAAAATAAATTTTATGACTAATTACTAAAATTAGTTATCAAATAAATTTCAATCAAATATATTTTAATTTTATAACTATAGATTCCCTTCTATTATATTTAATAATATTGTGATGGACTGATAGATTTTTATAAGTAATGAAATCCTTAAAAAGCAAGTGAGTAAGTGTTTAAGCCGATACGCTTATAAAAATAAAAAAATGAGAAAAAGATTACTCTGTAAAATGTGTACAACAAGCAATAGTTGTAGAAATGTAATAAAAAAATGAAAGAAATACATCTTTATTTGTGTGCAATATTTATGAAGGCCTGTCAGAATGCAAAGCGAGTCTGCTTTCTTACTTTTATTGATGTATCACGATGTTGTTTTACTTCGGTTTACGTTGCTGTTGCATCCATTTCGTAGTTGGTTTGAAAGAGGGCATAAATATAGAAGCCTGAAAATATCACGAGGTTATTTCTTTTAGAAGTAAAATTTGGACCTAAAATGTTAAACATACGTAATAATATAAAATATTATAGACAAATAAAAATTACGTAAAAAAATAATTCGAATTTACTCATGGAGTTATAATCAAAGCGTACATAGTGAGTACATAATTTGTAAAAAAAAGCATAGAGATCAATATGAATCAGAAAAATCTATGTCAACTATCTCGTATTACATCATTGTAATCATTTACACCCCGATAGACAAATAACTTCAAAATTGCATTCTAGTGCACCAAATTTCTAAGCTACTATCTACTCAAAACCCTCACTCTGTTATGAAATACAAAAACTATCATTTGATTAAAATATTTTTCGATTAGATTAATAAAGGTAAAATTATTTTTCCATCAAAAACAGGCTTTATTTAAGCTGTTGGAAAAAGAATGCTAGATGGAGAGTCATTTTAATCATCATTATTATGTCTAAAGTGATATAAATTCAAATAAGAGCATTGTCCAAACTTTATGCTGTGACAATCTTACAAGTCAGTAGAACAATTTATAAATTGGAGAAAAAAATTCTAGTCAAGGTATGCAGACCGAAATTAAACTCTTGTTTATGTGTATTATTGAACAAATGGGATCAATATTCATAAATATTTCATACTAGTCTCTTACAGTAAATGCGAATGTATTCACTTAAAGACGATTAATTTTTTTAATAAGATAATCCAATGTCATATTTTTTGTCTGAATATCTTGAGAAAACATTTTTTAACTTAAGTTATAGATAATGTAAGATTCAGACAGAATTCAAGTTTGAATACCATCAAGACCATTTCGAATGTTATCCAGATATGTGGGCTATGGATTCACACCTAAATATAAATTTCAAACTTACAAATTTTTCGGTTGTTTTTATTTCACGTGATGCCACAAGTATTGTACAAATGCATACATATACGTCCATCATAAGCACTTGTGATTTTAATATCGCAAAATAATTGAATGTTACTTTTAGTAATTAAATTGTTGTTCAATGTAAATGATATGAGATTTCGTAAATTTAATATTAAGATATTGTTTTAATCGTTAGTCTTTATTTATAATAAAAGCCAATATTGTTTTCACTCAAGCAATACATGTTCTTTCTTTTGAATTCTTGTTACTTCTTTTTAAGATACATAATAAAGAGTTTACATTATAAAATCTTCAAAATATTGAAAAATTATTGTTCCTTGCTTGATTTTATAATAATAGAAAAATATTTACAGCACTGTTGGATATATTCCATCCAAATCAAGAACATATATCTGCATATAGTAATTACAAACTCATTCAGATTTAATGACGAAGTATTGCAACATTTTTATAACACTTAATAAATATTTCGATGGCTGTACCAGATTATACGATACACCATAAAACTCCTATATTTATAAATTACAGAATTAAGATATTATTTACAGTTGACGAAAATATTATTTCCAGCAGAAAATCATGAGAAATTTATTAAAAAATTTTCTCCATAAAGTTTAAAAGAGAAACATCCAACCATATTTCTTTTGTAAGTGGAATTTCTCTTTGCTAAATATAAACGTCCACGTGAATTTAAAGAAAAGCCAAGAAGTCAAATATTTATTCAGATTCTTCTCAGAACTTTTACCCTACTTTAAAGATGCTCATTAGAGCTTTGGGTAAATGAATCTGATTCACAGTATATATCTCTAAGTGTAATAATTTTCAGCTTCCTAAATGAATTAACTTTAGCGTGTCACAATTGATGAATACATTTCTCCATTAATTAGCCCCTTCGATGGCTGTAACAGACAGAAGGGCCTTGGCTGGAATCATTTAAATATTTATCCGAACTTTAGTAAGGATGCATAGATTAAGATATTAAAAGTACCTCCTTCAGTGACGAAAGAATTCTCTCACATGATGAAGGGGAGTGATATGGAAAATTTTCCTTACTTTATTCAAGTGCTATTCTATAATTATAATGAGTACAAAGAACTAAATTCTAGTTTACGATTTCGTAGAAATTTGAAATGATTCGAAATGAGTTTCATTAAAATTGAGATCGTTATTCATTAAATTAGCTTTTGCTAAAGTATTTTGAGATTTTATTAGCGTTTTTATTTAAGCTCCAAAGAAATGTACAGCTAAATATTTTAATAATTTCAAAACACGCAAATTTTTTTAAATAGATTGTAATTTTTATATATGATCCAGTCAAAGATCATCATGTTGAGAGGACCTATGATGGTTTAAATTGCCGTAGACTTCAATGTGCTGAGGTTGCTTGGAAGACAGAGCTCAGATGTTGAACGCTGCTTTCACTAAATTTCGTTAAAGGGGATAGTACTTGTTAATTTAAATCAATGATATTTCTTAACATCATTGCTAAAGAATTTTAGGATCATAGTTGTCATGATAATCATACAAGATAAATTCATTTTATGATCTTTTTAAAATTCTACTTGTGTTATTTCAGATTTTATATTCTGATGTTTTTTGAATAATAACAGATGTTTCATGAGAGTGATTTGCTTATAACTGAAGTTCTTTGCGTCTATGTTTGTTTATAAAGTTGAAAATTTAAATCGAGTAATAAATGCCAATATAACGAAATATTACTTAATGTTTGAATTTACAAAAAATGTATGGAGGCCTATTTATTTAGGATTAAATCTTTTTTATTTCCAATGACAGGGCAAATATAAGGAATAACCCAAATAAAACACATGAAAAATCACAAAAAGACATGAGACGAAGACCGGACAATACATAAACGTAAACGAGATGACCGTTGTCCCAAAAGTTCTCTGGCTTGCCAATAAAGCGATGATTTAGAGCTGCTATGCAGTGCAGCACAGCGGTGAAAGTGAGTCCTTATTCCTGGGCTCTGCCAAGTTGCAGAGCGGACAGTCGGGCGAATTTAATAAGATGCCAGTGCGCTGCAAGTGCTTAGTCAGACATTCATGACAGGTCAGGAGTCGAATCTGTGCCACAACTTTACGACGTGGACCACCAGAAATATTCAAAAGGTCGTCTTTCCACCGCTTGGTTTTTATCCTTTCTTGTATTATAGAAGCTTGAATTCTTTTAAATACTTGTTTTAAGTGTAGCTTTATAGTGTGGTAGGAAACCTCTGTGTGTCTTGGCTGAAGAAGTCCTGCGCTCTTCTTTGCGAAGAAGTCCACCTGCTCGTTTCCATAGATGCTACATGCCCAGGTACCCACTGGAACACAGCACGTTTTTTTCATGATGTCAAAATTTCAATGGATATAGAGAATTTCACAAGATGGTGGAGAGATTGAGATTGTGGCCTGAATTGCAGCCTATGAATCAAAGAACTAAGCCACTCTGTTAAAAACATCAGGAAAACCTACTGCAGACACCTGCAGATGCATAAAAATTGAACAACTTTGAATGTACACTTGCACTAGCTGACAATTGGATATCAGAGTAGGAACCATCTGTAAAAACATGTAGCCACTCTGGTTCAAGGTCCTCAAACTAGTGGTTCCCAAATCACATTATCTCAAGACATCTGGGGGCTTAAGATTAAATCAAGGTCATGTAAATTGTTATCTATGAAATTTACCTTGGAATCTCGATTTATGAGTTTGCATGGTAAAGAAAAATCCCAACGAATTCAATTTCTTACCATTATTTAAGAGAGTTAAATGAAGGAGTTATCAGAACAGCTTAAAAAATATAAGGACAGATAGTACTTCAACAATTGATTAAAATTTTGTACTGTCTTTTCTTGTTATTGTCTTCCACCAACTAGGCTGATAATATGGGGTGCACTGCTCTACTTTTCCTACTGAACCATAATTTGGTGTTGAGTCCGACTTTTTCATTACACACATGCCATAGGTACCCGTTTACAGGGTAGGCAACCATTCACAACTCATTCATACAAGGAAGGGACAAAAACATGAGAGAGAGAGAGTACATCTATGCCAGAACCGGGATTCGAACCCAGGACCTCCCTATCTGCATTGAGGCATCTGACCACTAGACAAAGTGGGTGGCACAAGGCTTTTTCTGATTCATTTAAATGCCCACCTCTTACATTAATGTTACAGACATTTCGTTGATTCTATAATCACGTATTCACGTACTGCAATTGAAAAAGTTGGAAAACTTCCAAGTACACATGTGCGTATGCAGAAGTAGAAGCACATCATCCATCTCCGTTGTTCAGAAATGTCTGAAATCATGCCATGGTTCTCTTACACAGAAGCGCTCTGTCCTACCGCAAGGTCACGGTGAGGCCTTGTCGAATTTAAATTAAAAAATTGGCTTGCTGATAATTTTAATAAAATGGCGCTAAGAAGGATTATGAAATTTTAATAATATATAATAATTTTGAATGAGGTAGTACTAATATAATTAAACATTTTATACTGCGTGTTTATTATTTTTTCTGAGATTGAACTGAAAATGGCTGCACTGAGTGGAATGAAACTTGTATCAGATAATTAACCTTCAGTTAATTATATTAAATATGTTTCATTTTGGAATTTTGATTACAGAGTTTGTAGTTAATTGAAACCGTAATTAAAGTTTACTTGAATGTATTGTAGAATTATTTATAATGTACAACTCAACGTTCTAGAACTCTGCTTCTTTCAAGGACGAAGTGGTGTGGTTCTTCCCTCTTTTAAATGAATAATCGCTGAGTTCAGAGAAAATGCACATCATTGAATCATCATTTTTTCGACAATCTCACATTGTAATTTTTACAAAAACAATATTTTCTATGTTTTAAAAAAAGCAGTGATTTCGCTAATTCCAGGAACGTTATTTCGGCTTTTTCAATAAACTGCCAATCAGAACAATTTTGGAATATGCACGTAAGGATTACTAACTTCAATGCTTCACAATAAAAGACTAACTTCTTAGAAGACTAAAGAAGAGCACTTCTAAGAGAATTTTTCATGCATTCAGCATATCATTTGATTCATTTTTAGCTGATTTTTGCGAAAGCTTCTTGATGTAAAACACTACTTCAAACAAAGCAAAGTAAATAATAAATATTATTAAAAGTAGAAGGTATTATATTTTGAATTCCTCGAAAGTTAGTTACACGTATTAAATTTAAAGCAAGTGAGCGCTAAAGCAGTCAGATTTGGCGGGTACTTAGGAAATACAGGGAATATTATAAACTGTATAGTACTTTCCGTGCTAGAAATAAAACAATGTTTGTTTTATTTTCAATATTTATAGACAGAAAGTTCTTATATTTTTAGTATAACTTACTTTTTTCCTAAGGGAAAATTTTTTTCTTTTTATGAAATACAAAAATGAAAATCAAAAATAAGTTTCAAATTGAAAGCAGGGTATGTGAGGAATCTAATGACCAAAACAAATATTGAAATGCATTTATTATTCATATTATAAATGTTATCTCTGAAATTTCAGGAATTTTAATGAGCAAAACATATTTGAACTAAAAAATATTTTGAGAAATAATGTCATTATAAAAATATTATGCAAGTATAAAATATATATTAAAATATATTCATTGAACAGAAAACAAATTTAAGTTCATAGATTTAAAGAAATGTCATAAAATTTTCTCAAATATTAAAAAATCTACATAACCTGAAAAGTTTCAAACCAAACGTATATTCTTTTAAGTAATAACGCATGAAATGATGATGAATTAAATCTTATTAATAGTATGATTAATTACCTTATCAAAAATTTAACATACTTTTAATACAAAATAATTAATGTTAGAGCTTTTCTTCACGCATTCCTGAGTCGAACACAAGATTTTTAAAAATATACATTTTAATTTAAAAAATATTCTAGGTATGCATGTATCTTGCATGAACAGTACGAAATGTTTCCATGTTTATTTTTTGTCAGTATTTTGAAATACATTACAAATGATTTTATTCTAATTATTATTATTTAACAATAATTTAACAATTATTATTATTTCTTCATGTTAAACATATTATTGGTTCACAACATAAAGAACTTGCATCTGTTTCCAGCTTTGAAAAAAATATAACCTGTACAAAAATTACGATAATTTAAATAAAATTATCAATTACAGCTTAACTTGGCAATTTTCATCAATATTGGAAAAATTAAAAGCTTGTAACTTTTTTTATTAAACTGAAATGAGAATAAGCATAAACTTGATATGACTTTTTCCACTGTGCATATTTCTAAATAAAAAATTCTAAAAGTGTATGCGTATACAAAAAACCTGAAATATACAAATATCATGTAATATACTCTACTATTTGATATTATATACCATGTTTTTCCAGCAAGTTCCAAGCACAAGTAAAGTTTAAAGAGCTTTTAGAAATAAAGACTTGGCAAAACATCTAGTACGCTTGTAGAATTACTTTTCGGGATTAGAACTGTTTTGGAATAGTACTAATCTTCCCCAATGTCTACAACTTCTGTTGCAGATGTTGATTTCAAGCTAGGACCACTCCAAATAACCCCTCTCAATTCCCCTTGCAATAAGTAAACATCATCGATTGCTATAGAAGAAACACAAGCGATCTGTCTCATTTTTCACAGAAAATGGTACTTTTAATCTTTTTTTTACTAGTCTTTTCTGTATTTCTTTTTGTCCAATAATACTACCTTATAATATATAATTTTTTGCATTCCAACGCTATAAACTTTCTGCACGCATATATATCTAACTTGGAAAAAATGTTACCAGATATTTGAGTTCATAATGCAATTATGAATTCAAAATTAATGAAAAAATGAAAATAAATTAAATTTAATGTATATATATATATATTAAATTTAATTTAATTAGCATGTGTCATGAATTAATAAATAGTTATATTGAAATATATGATTAATATATGATTCTTATCACATTAGGGCAATATAAATAAACATATATATATATATATATATATATATATATATATATATATATATATATATATATATATATATATATATATATATATATATATATATATATACACATATAAATTTGTATGTGCATGTCTGTATTTGTATATAAATTGAAATTTTATAGCTGTTAAATTTTTCTGAAGCTTACGATTCTTTAAATGTTTATAAATACTCAAAATTATAGTTTTAGAAAGGAAATTAGAAACACTAATTCTCTTTTAATTATATTCTAAGAATGCGTAGATGAGAGAATTGCTAAGAGAAATTACTTAGTATGATGCGAAAAATATTAACGCAAGCGATAAGAAAAATAATTTATTGTACCTTAGTCCGCATTTAGTTTAATAAACATCAAGAATATTTTATTCTACTGATAATACAAAAATATACAAATCGTGTTCAGTATAACGTTGCAGCTGTTAAAGAAAGGTAATCAGTCCCCTTAAATCCAAAGTTAAAATTAATTATTAATAGAATGTTTAGAATACTGTGCATGTTATGTGGGAAAAATCCTATTCAGTTAGTAGTTATAATCTAATTATTTTATTGAACCTTCTTTTGAAATACAATTCATGAGACACGAAATTTCAATAATCAAATATTTTCCTTCTTCAACTATCGAATTCGAATGCATCTGGTAGCTCATTATGTATTTGAATCTTCTTATGCAGGCATTTTACTTACTTCTAAATTGGTTCCTTCGAGTTTAATGTGACTGAATCTGAAAGGATATTAATTTGCTTTATGATTTTCATGGTGCTTTTTCGTATCTCATAATGTATCAGCTAAACTCCGTCAGTATGTAAATAAGAAATACCTTTAAATTTAAATATCTGTTCTAATAAGAATGAAACATGGAGGAATAATTAGAAGAAACTGAAAAAAATAATATTTATATTATATGCAAATCTCTCTATAAGGAATGATAACAACAAAGCCACAGGTTGATTGAATATTTTGAAAAAAAAAAAGAATATTACGATGAGAAATATCGGTTATGGATTCCCACACAATTTTCTTTTGTTTGACAAGAAATGAATGAATCTTGTAAAAATTGTATTTATGTTCCATATTTGTGAATGAATTGAAAAATATAGTCGGCTTACAAAAAACAAAGGTTTAATAAATGTTTTTTTATTTAGCATTGTGAATAATTGCTACAATTGCAGTTATTTCTGCAAAACATAGTCTATTATTAATATGGAGTTTCGTTATATCAGTTATGCCTGTTTATTTATCTTATATTAATTTATGTGAAACTGATGTATGTACATTTTTTATATAAAGTGCACGCTAAAGAGCATTCTTGAACCTTAACAGCTTAATCATGACAATTGGATCCTGTTCCAGTGAAATGCTTGGATGTATTTCAACATCATCACAGTTATAATGTTCCTTTATGAGAGATTTAGGAATTAATTTCGCTAACTTTTTGTTATATATGGTGAAAAGTTACCCAGAAGATTATTTAACAAAACTGCTCTGAACAAGAACATTTTCTCACATCAAAGATATGAAGAGAAACTTTTTATCGAATATTTCCTTCGGTTTTCGAAAATAGTAAATTATTTTGTTAGAATAGTATATAATTATTGACATAGAAAGCGTTTTAACTCTTAGCATAATACCAATAGTTATTGCACTTGTTTTTGTTGTCGTGTGCCAACAAGGCTTGCATTATGGGGTACGCTGCTTCAATTTTCCAATTGAACCATATTTTGGTCTGGAGTCCGACTTCCTCGTACACACATGCCATAGGTATCCGTTTACAATGTAGGAAACCATTCACAACCCATTCATAGAAGGAAAGGATAGGATAGATAGAGAGAGGAAGTACATCCATGCCCGAACTTGGATTCGAACCCAGGACCTTCCTATCCACAGTCAGGCATGCTGACCAATTTGAATCAATTGGGCCATTTTTTCACGAACGAGAAGAGAATAGTTAATTTTTAAGAAACTGAAATTTATCATAAATAAATTTATAAAATTCTTCATTGTTGTCTACTATAGACATTTGCATTTGGAAAAATCGTAATGAGAGTTACATGGAGGAAAAGTTTAAATATGCATTTCAGTTTCCTTGTCATAAATCCTCCCCTATTGCTTGATTGCATCCTGTTGATTAGTTGTCTTAAACAGCTCTAGAATAAATAACTCAGAAAGTTAGCTCGTGTCCTTAAGACATGGTGATTAGGGTGGCCATTCGATACTGTCACTATATATTTGAAAAACCATTCATACTATCCATTGATGATTGATTGATTTGATTACTGTGAGGCATAGATAAAATAAATGAATTTTTCCACTTGATTCCTTTTAGAAGCATAGGTTATATATTACTGGATTTCTCATAAAATTTCAAGTATAGTGCTGCAACAAATGTCAACAATTCCATCATAATTATATGAAATTTCATAAGGATAAAATAGCTACGTTGTAGATCAACAGTGAAGTGAAATAAATAATATCGTAAGAACAAAAGTGGTCCACTTTTGTGAAGCGATTAAGTGTGATCTTTAACGATGTGAAGACTTAATTATAGCTAATGAATGTTATTGTTAATTTTTACCTTAAATGTATAATATATTTGAATATAAATCTTTAAAATTTAGAGCAAATGAGGCTTTTTCAGATAATTTTTACTCAAAAATAAATGCTTTTTGCAAAAATAATTCTATCACTAAAGACCAGAAAAATGAAATTAACCATATCATGTGCAAACTGTTTCCGTTTAATATATCACCTCGAGTTATTTTATAAAAGAATAAAATACTAATAAAGTAACTAACGTTAACATATTTATAGCCAATTATCTTTAAAAATAATTAAGCACATATATCTTACAATTTTTTTAAAATGAGTTATAAATTTATTTAGGTCCTTGATCTCTCACTGCTTTTTCCAAATTTTATCAATATTGGTTGAATAAATTATAAAAATAATCGCATTTAATCTTCTTAATCTAATTGGCTTTCGAGTTTCTTTGTTT
This sequence comes from Latrodectus hesperus, assembly GCA_037975125.1. Lineage (NCBI taxonomy): Eukaryota > Metazoa > Arthropoda > Arachnida > Araneae > Theridiidae > Latrodectus > Latrodectus hesperus. The sequence goes on along the minus strand of CM075853.1, from coordinate 19,845,256 downwards.
TAGTATCAATTTTCATTGAAAGTGCAACCAACTAAGATATACCATAGAAAGTATAATGTAATAGGTGACCTTTTACTAAAGCTGGATTTTCATCCTTAAAGGACAAAATTTTTTCTGGAGTGCTTAATCTCTGGTATAAATGACATCGACAATGAAATTAAATCTTCATTTAGTGCAAGGAATTTGAAAGAGACAAAAGGAGATTATATATCGTGTTGAATCGCTAAGTCTTTCATAATGGAAAATAATTTTGAAAACCTTAACTTCTTATTATATTATTATAACTATGTTAAAATGAGATTAGTTATTAAAGAAATGATTAACTCTTTTGAGCTATGCAAAGGAGGGGTTATTTCTGACATTTTCTGTCTTTGGATTATTAAAAGCTTTTTAATTGCGTTTAATTTATCAATTGATTTGAAGTTTTTGATGGTTATTTTAATGTTTTCTGTAATGATAGTATTAAAATAGACCTAATCTATCAATTGTATATACATCAAATAAAAGATCAATTATAATATAGCGGATTAAAATTTCCTCTTGTTATCTAAAAGTTAATTGCTTTTCGTTTTCTGAAAAAAAAAGAATTTAATAATGAAACTAATATTTTAAACTTATTTTATTTGCGACAATTTATTAACTTCTATATGAAGTTTATGAGAGTTTTTTTTTTTTCTATATTAGAGGGTGGGGTTCGTAAATTCTTCTGTGAGTCATATCATCAAATACAGAACTTATCAAACTCTTCTTCTCTGTTATCTTTCCAGACATAATAGTAACGATATTATTTCACAGTAGCGAACAAGAAATTGAGCTATTATAGGTTGTTTCTTTCTGTTAATTCTCTTAAGTCAATATTTTTATTTGATACTAGTATCATTAAAATTTATTGTTTTCACTCATTTCTTTGGGAACATTAAAAGAGCTTTTGAACTTGAAGAACTTTTTGTTATCGATAAAACATCTGTTTTTGTTTTTTCCGAAATAAGTAGATATAATGATATATTTAGCAGGAACTATAACTTTATCCCTATATGTTGAGTTTAATAATTTTACATACTATCTTCAAGTTCACCATAGTATAATACTGCAAAAAAGGAATTAAATTTCGTTATTAATTATGAGAATATGTTTTTTTCTTTGAAATAAAGCACACCGCTTTTGACAAACATGAAATTAGTAATTATCGTTATTCATCATTATCATTATATGTATAACATTCTTTTTTCCATTTCAACAATTTTATTATTTCTTCATGTTCGCTAAGCCAATGGCTTAGCGAGCTTGGCTTGTCCAAGTGTCATAATTAACAACAGAAAAAAGAAGGAACTGAGATAAAGATTATTACAGATTACGTTAAACTTCTATACCAAATTGAGCACTCTATATACATCGGGTATTTATTTTTCCTAGATCTCAAAGTTTTATTAAATTTATGAAAATAGTAAAAGGGAAATCAAGTCTGAGTAAAAGAAGCAACAAAATATCGATTTGAAAATTTGCAAGAGATTCATATAAAGTTTTAATTTACCACTTCGATTTCTCTGAAAGCTAAAATCATTTCGATTAAAAAAAAAGATTGGATTTTGCAACAATCGACGATTTTTTTTATTAACTCCAGGACTCAATATTGTAAGCATACCTTTAAAGTCTCCTTTGAAAAAGTGTTTTTCAAACTGGACATCGTTGTTCTTAAAAATATATAGACGGTTTTAAGTTTTTGTAGTTAGTACAATGTGATTGAGGACTTGTAGGAATAACAGTTCACTACATAAATGATTGTGGTCCCATTTTCTCATTAAACTGATTACATAAATTTTCTTTTAAACGATAGAAAATTAACATTTTATGTTTAATTCATGGGAAGTCTCGTATGATGATTTTATCTGAATTTTAATATTGTATCAAAATTTTGTAATGACCAATTTAGTTGAAAAACGTAAGATTTTTTGTTTAACTTTCTTTTTAAGCCAATTAAATTTACTCTAAACATGAAGACCATTAAGTCATGCTGTCGTTTACATACACAGTATCCTTTGTTGTAAAGGTATTAAAGATTAAGGATTTATATCAACGTTTACATGGTTGCAATAAAAGAGACTGCCTTTCGGTTTTAATGCATTTGATATCACACAGTATGCGTCTCGATATAATTTTCAAAGAGTTTTATAAAATTTTTGTAAATATCTAAAGGTGTTTATAAAAAGTCATTACATAGCAGCTTTCACTTTTACGTTTAGTCTCTTGAAAAATTGAAATTTAATGCCTTGTAAGAAGAATTTTCATGTATAATTACATTGTAAGTTTTGTGTGTGTGTGTAACCTGAAAACTTTCAAGTTATCATCCCGATATCTGTTAATTGCTTAGAAATAAGCGGTAATTATTATATACTATTATTAACTTTCATTTTGGCTACAAATGATTCTTTTAAATAAAAGAAGAGCCTTATTGAACGTCCTAAAGATAAATTTTTACTCTTCTTGAATTAAAACATAAGCTACTTTTAAAGCCATCTTTGTCTGATTTTGATGCGATTTTATTTACCTCATATCGATTTATCGAATTTTTTCTGATATTTGGCTTTTCCTAATTATTACCGGATTTTTTATTTTCATTTTGATAACAAAATCTTATATGTTTTCTTATCTTTCTCTTATAAGACATATTTTAATAATGACGCAAATACACTTGGAATATTGCATGCATTTTAAATATAAGTTTACATGATTAATGAATTGAGCATTAAAATATAATTACATTTAAATACATTTGGAATCTAATTTAAGGCTCGTATTTCTGTGTCTTTTTACACTAAATCTGTTAATGTCAAATTTATTAATGAAATATTCAATATTGTTACCTCTCTTATTAATAAAAATTACGTCTATAAAGTTAATTCTCCCAAGGGAACTTACTGAAGGAAAACTTCTGCATACTTATTCAAATGTTTTCTGGTTTTCATACTTATTATTAACATATTAAATACTTTAATATATATGCAAATATTTAGTTTCAGACAGAAACATTTACATATGTTATGCATGATTTTAAGATTTACAATTTGTTTACTATTCCATGATGAAATGCTAAGATTAATGTAAAATGCATACTGATTAATATGTGTCTAATTGAAATTCATGTAAAATTATTTTTCATTAAATCCTTATTTCAAGTAAAACAGCTGAAAATTATATACAAAGTATGTAAAAATGCAATAGAGTTAAGCTATCAGGAAATGTTATTTATTTATTAATTTTAGAACAAGTAAATATATATATATATTTAACGGAATTATTTACGATTTCTTGTATAAGATATGATATATTTCGTGATGAATGATATTTTGCGCAACTGTTCATGCAGAGGGATTACATATTTTACATATTTTGCAAGTAAATTTTAATACAGAATTCATGGTATTAATTTGACAGTTTTTGACTTTATTTTCTCTAATACCTGGAACTTTTATATTTTACATTCAATGAACAGACTAAATAAGTATCAGAGATTAAATAAAAAAAATCTAAATTATGTTTCATATCGAAGATGCAAATTTAATCAAAAGAGTAGAATAATGTTTTTCTGAATAAAAAAGAGAATTTATTTAAACAGCTGAGGTCACGAGAGAGAAGACACTGAAAAAAATTCTTTACATATTGTGCTTCTACTATAAAAGTACATTTATATTCAATTAACTGAAATAAAAAAAATCAGTAATTTATTCATAATTTACTCGTTTAATGCATTTCATCTCTAATACATGGAATACAAAAATTCTATAAGCCCCTTACAACAAAATGCGTTTATTGCATTCCATATATCAATTATTTAAATATTTGCTTATAAATTAGATTTACACATAGTAGAATATTTATTGCTCACAAATTTTTAAATTATTTTTTTATGAATAAATTAAATGTATATTGGTTTTTTTCATAAGAAATGCAGCATCAGCAGGAAGGCCGTATATAAGGAATAAATGGCTTAACAAAAAAAAAAAAAAATATATATATATATATATATATATATATATATATATATATATATATATATATATGTATATATATATATATTATCTCAATTATGAGAGTCCATGCTTCATTATTTCTCCGCGGTTAAAGCACTGAAGTTGGAGAGTTAATAGGTTCGATTCACAACTGTGCGTAATTCGGAAACCGCTTTGAACTATTAGTTACCCTTGAACTAGTCTTCTTGCATAAAATTAATATAGAATGGTAAAAAAAATCTACAAAATTTAAGCACAGTTATTCTATTAGAAGTAATTTTTACATTATTTGGAACCATGATATCCAGTATAAATACTATCATTAAAAATTATCCATTTAATTTGTTTATTTTACAAATCAGGTGAAAATCTTTGCCAAACATGCATGTGCTATTGGATTACATATTTTATATATATATATATATATATATATATATATATATATATATATATATATATATATATATATATATATATATATATAATATATATATATATATATATATATATATATATATATATATATATATATATATATATATATATATATATATATATATATAGGAAAGTGCAAGCTGCATCACTGTTGCAAAGATTTACTTATGATTTTATATTGATACAGTCATTTAAAAATGCTTAAATTGAAAATACAAAACAAAAATAAATTGCAGGGGATAAATTTTGAAAATAATTTTAGGTTTACGAATGCAGTTATACTTACTCAGTGTAAAAAATTTTATTTTAAACAATACTGTATTAAATGGAATTTATTAAGGAGAATATTAAAGTTTAATTTTGCTAGAGAAATAGATTACAGAACAAACTATATATCATACAAGGGTTTTAAAATCTAATTTCTTTTCCTAAAAATTAAATAGCAGCCTGTGATCTAAATTATAATTGAAAATAGATAAAATCTTCTTTCTGTACAACCTTTTAATTTTTGGGTTGCTCTTAAGCATCTTGAATCCTGATATGAGTGATAAATTTACTTAGATTTTACTACATTTCTTAATGAATTTGTAATTTGCACATAACACTTTTTTTTTGTAAAAGCAAGTAAAAACAGAATCTATAAAAACATCAAAAATTTAACTTTCAAGCAATTCAGATATTGTGTTTCTTTTACGGTAAATATTTTCCAAATTAAATTTACTTAACAAAATCCTTGATCAATTATTTGTTTTATTACTTTTAACTTCATTTTAAGTATGCAACAGAAAAGAGCAGATTTCATAAGATGTTCTAGAAATAACTAGAAACCATTTTTGTTCACAAAAAAATTTGGTTAAAAATAAAATTAAATATTGATTTAGTTCCATGTAATAATTAACACACTTTTCCAATACAAATTTTAAGATACGTCGCATTTATGTACTATAAGAATCATATTTCTCTGTAATTCTCTCTTTTAATATTCCATTTTCTTTTAGTACTTTGAAATTATTGCTTTTTAAAAGTGAGCTCTTCTTTGTTGTTTCAATATAAAAGTTTAAAAAGTTTCCTATTTTAAGGAGTTTTCATTTTTCAGAAAAAATTTTAAAATCCTAATTAAGAGGGATTTCTTAGAAATCTTAACTTGATCTTTTAATCTTGAAAAATTTTTGCGTATTTAGAAGAGATTTTAAGGAAAAAAATCAACCTTCAAGTGTTATTTTAATTAACTAATTATGTTAGTATTTTCCAGATTTATCTCATACAGTATTTATTCATACTTGTTTTTCCTTAAACTTTTAATGAGATAAAGTTTCCCTAAATGCAGGATTTTTATTTATTTAATTTTTTTACCCCTTTAAAAATACATTAAAATAACTCCGACTTTGTTACTCGAATCTTTGCCGAAAGTAGATATTTATATAGACGATTATTAATGTTGATGGTTAATAATTAAAAATATAAGCGTTAACTAATAATAAACTATAGCTTTTCAAGACGATAAAAAATGAAATTTTGTAAATAGAAAAATGTTTTTATTAATTATTCATTGTTTGAATAAAAATTAAATTTAGATATGAGTTACTATTTAATTTCTAGAGTATGCCATGCACATAAATTTCTTTCGAGAAAAATATATTAATTTTTCTATACTCCGATATTTGAATATTTTTATAAATATTTTATATATTTCTTGTATGTGTTACTGTTGAAATATATTTAGTTCCATAATATTACAGAAAATAATTTAAGGAAACTGCATTTTAAAACTTGATGACGTGATTAAAATTTTGGTAAACAAAGGAATCTTGGTTTCTTAATAATAAAGGGGATAAATAAATACGAAAATATTTAATCATGTCTAAATTATCTAACAAATAAAGTAATAAGTATAATCATTTCTTATATAAGACTTTAGACGGATATAGGTGAAATCAATACAATGTAAAAATTTATATTTTATGTACAAATATTATACCTTACAAATTATGAATAAATGATAACTGCATATTTATAATTCGAAAGGTATAATAAGTATCATTATGTTGTTACTTACAGATGCTTAAAAAGATTAAATTTGAGATTATTTTAACAAGATATACTATTTTTTTTTATCACGTAGCAGATGTAAGATAATGTTTTATGTGAAGCCCGGCATATCAGAGAATATATTATTTTGTGCGATTTACGAAAACGTCTCATTCTCGATATTTAAACATAATGCGCTTGAGCGAAATTGGACATAATTTCGCTCAAGCGCATTATGTTTAAATAATGAGAATTTTTGCACCAATTACAATAAAAGTTTTGAAATTTATCTTGTAAAACAGATTTTCATTTAATGAAAAGTACTTTCATAAAATACGCTACTGGCCATTAAAATTGCTACGCCAGGAAAGTGGCACACCACACACGTGAAATTTGCATGACAGGTAGAACTTGCTGTGATATGCAAATGATTAGATTTTCAGCGCATTCATACAAAGCAGCGACAGTAGCAACATCTACAATGTGTATAAAACCAGAGATTTGACAGCAGTTTTCTTATACTCAATTTCCGTTTCAACGTTGCCTTCGGCAAAGAAAGTTTTTGTAATGCCTCGTGTAAGAAGAAAAAATGCCTATCAGCACGTGTCTGACTTTGATCGAGGAAGGATTATAGCCTACCGGGATTGCAGTTTACCGTACCGCAATAATGTTGCTCGCGTTGGTCGAGACCCCATGACTGTTAGCAGAATATGGAATCGATGGGTTCAGGACAATCATACGGAACGTCATGCAGGATCTCAGCGATCCCCCATCACTAACAGCAGAGAAGACAGACATCTTATCCACATGGTCACAAGGGATCGTACAGCTATGTCACGAATCCTGAGTCGAGAAATGGAGTCATTTGCAAGGCAACAAGTTTCTACAGGAACAGTTCGATGACGTTTGCAGCAGCATGAATTGTTTGCATGGCGACCATGGCTTCAGCTACCATTGACGCTGCGTCATAGACAGGAGCGCCTCCAATGGTGTGATCAGCGACGAACCTGGACGCGGGAATGGCATCACGTCATCTTTACAGATGACTCTCGATTCTGTATAAAGGACCATGATGGCCGCATCCGTGTTTGGAGGCATCGTGAAGAACGCGCATTGCCAGCTTGCATTGGACATCGCCATACTGGCCCATCTGCTGGAGTGATGGTATTGGGTGCCATTGGATACACGTCTCGATCACCTCATGTTCGCATTACCGGCACTTTGAACAGCAACCGTTACATTTCCGATGTGTTAAGGCCCGTGGCTCTGCCCTATCTTCGAGATCTCCCTAATGCTTTGTTTCAACAGGATAATGCACGACCGCATTTGACCGTACTGTTTTGAACTTCCTTGATATAGAACAGGTTCGACTGTTACCCTGGCCAGCACGTTCTCCTGATCGTGCTGGCCAGGGCAACAATTAAGAACGTGTGGTCAATGGTTGCCGAGCGATTGGCACGCCATCACTCACCATCCACTACTGTCGATGAACTGTGGCATAGTGTTGAAGCTGCATGGACTGAGATCCCCGTACATGCCATACAATCTCTGTTTGACAAAATGCCTAGGCGGATAAATGCTGTTATTGAAGCAAGAGGTGGCTGCTCTGGATGCTGATTTCTCAAGATCTATACATACTAATTTCCTGGAAATCTAATGACTTGTTCTTTCCACTATAATGTATGTGTCCAATGAATATCGTTCTGATATTTTCATTCCTTCTTGGTGTAGCAATTTTAATGGCCAGTAGTGTATTATCTTACGAATTGAAATTGTTTCCTCCAACAAAATTTATTTAAGAAAATTTACTAAAATTGATTGAAAATCATAAAATTTCTTTAATAAAATTTTTTATGAAGCGTGATTTAAGTTAATTCGTTTATTTTTGATCTCATATCATATGTTGATGATACGTACTTGAAATCATATCTATGAAAATATGTACATTTGTAAAAATATATAATTACTATCTGTCTATGTAATATATATATATATATATATATATATATATATATATATATATATATATATATATATATATATATATATATATATATATATATATATATATATATATATATATAATGTATCGTCAAATTGTCAATTAAAATTCTGAATATATGTCTGATCCGTATTAATTAAAATATACTGATATTTTTAAATTCTACCATAATATTTCATTCAAAATGAATTTTGTTCACTGTAAATATAAAAATCATTCTAAATATGGACAACGCTTTTCTCTTTCTCTCTTAAATTTCTAAAATAAAAATTAATTCACTGAAATCATAAAAAATTTCTTGCACTAAATGTAATCACGCATATACAAACAGTGAATTTCAAAAGAGTGGATATTTATTTGATTTAGTCACTGTCTCTTTACCCATTCGCCATTCATCATAACTGAACTACATGAAGTTGCATGTAAGTTTGTGACGTAATTTCGGTGTAGGGAGCTCAGAACAAAACCCCATATGCCAGTGTATTTCATGGTTATCTGTATCTCCTGTAGTGGTAAAAGTAATTAGTAGGGCACAGATTATATCATTTGTGAATATTCAAGTACTCATTAATAGGCTTTCACTGTTATCAGTGCCTCTTCACTGTCAGGTGATTCTCTGATGTGTTAAGAGGATGGCATTGAAAATTAACTCCCTTTCGCTGAATTCATCTTTAAGCAATTATATTCATGGAATATTGTCATGTACTTGGTTAGAGACTCATTTTAGCATTATATGGAATAATTAATTCTCTGCATAAACAATGCTGGATTTCCAAGAAACAATGTAATATTAAATCTAGTATGTGATTGTAAGAAAGTATTAATTTAGACATGGTAATAATTTTCTCCGCTGAAAGTGTTAGTAAAATAATTTTGCGCCAAAAATGTATACATTCTGAAAGCTTTTCTTAGAAAATGAATCTACATTTAGTTTTTAATAATGAATTCAATTTCGGAGTAAAAAGAACTGTAAATTAGGGTAAAAATTCTGGCGTATGAATTCCTACGTAGCAGTTAATGCAGATTTATTTGGCTATGTTTTTTCCCAAGAAACTGTTAGTACCACATCTCGACATATCAAGCAAGTTCACTTATACAGTTGTTCAGCCATTGTGTTGAATTATATTTTTTGGTGTATTGCTTTATTAGACAATTTTGCATCATATTTAGGCAATTATAAGTGGTTAATAAATTCAATAAAAATAAGAATTAAGCAAATTTATCACCTCTTTGAAGTCTAGAATTCAACTATTTTAGATATTTAAGAAATAAAATGAGTAAATTGTGATAACATTATAGAAATCACGTTATTGAAGTAAATACCATTGTGATTCTTAGTTAGAAGACAATTAGCAATTTATAAAAGAGTTTTTTTCTGAATGGCAGGGATTTATATGCCTGATAAAAAGCTATTGAATGTGAAACGAAATTTATATATTGGTCAATGAGAATAAAAACTATGTGCTTTCCTATTGAAACGCCTCTTAACTGCTTGTCTATATATGCAAGAGAATTTAAACCGAGTTAGTATCAGACTAATTAGAGTTCTGATTAATTAGAGATTAATTTATTAACTGATTAATTGGAGATTAATTTTTATCCTACAGTTCTTGATTGAATTCCCATTTTAGGTGTGGCTGTTTGAAATTGCTTAAATTCTACTTTAAACAGTAAGGCCGTCTAAAATTTGTTCTCATATGTACAATGAAGTAACAGAGTAGCAAACAAATAAAATTAAGTAAAAATAAAGAACAGCAGAAAATATTTTAGAACAGTTATTACAGCGATTTTGGTAGAAATAAATTCTCTAACTACACACTCTGGTAGGAAATGCTGAAGAAAATGTACTGTTATATGATTGAACAAAAATTCTTATATACATCGGTTATTAATCTCCAAAGTGATAAAATTTTAAATCTAATGGTTATTTTAATTTTAAAATATTAACTAACGAATTGATAATTTTTGAACCGCTTTTAGCCACTTTTAAAGTGAATGATACGGATAATAATAGTGGATTGAAGAATCTAATGAATTTAAAAGCATTTCTGATCTTTAATGATAATAATGTTCTTAAATTATCCAAATGTGTGAAATATCTACTTTAATACGATAAATTTTCAATTAGATTTAAATTAAGTTTGGGTCATGCTGTTTGGGATACATATTATTTTATGGTGTTAATTATGTATACTTACTATAGATGCTTAGTTTTGCAGTAAGCATACTGAAATATTATGTAACAAATTCCCTTGATCCCTTAAACGCAAGGGTGTCATGACAAGTTTCATCATTTATTGTATTTTAGGAAATCCTTTCCTAAACAATAGACTGTATTTAGGAATCTCCAAGAAATGAGTGAGAATTTTGAAAGCAAACACATTTTAGAAGCCGCATCAAAAGATTTGCATATAGATATAAGAAACAAAATAATAATCTCCTAATTTTCTAATTCACTGGTATCGAAAAAGGCCTTCCACTAATAAAAAAAATGGTTCGACCATTTTCCGTGGGAAGGCTTAACTGGTATATTTGCAACAACATGGTTGATTTTGGTTGAACACGGCTTTTGGAAAAGGTTTTCTAAGTGTTGTATCATGAGGACAACAAACAATAAACGCAAAATATTGTCGTATCATTGAGCTTTTGTTTCATTTAGATCAGATATGAATTAAAATTAAAATCAGTGACATTTGTGACAGATATCTTTGCAGTTGATGCAACAAAAGAGATTGCATGGTCATACAAAATAACAAAATATTGTAGGCAGATTCAATTCAAACTTTGCAATACTCATACATAGCAATACTCGTGCTGAATGAAGACTTTATTAACTTTCTGTGTATTCTTCAATCTTCTATTTAATATGGAGTGATATTCTGCCTTAGTTACCAGATTATTCTTTACTAATTAGATTATGGGCTCCTTTCATCTATAATGGTTCATCATTTAATGGTGGCTGCTCAGAATCAATATAAATAGTTGCTGAAATAGTTGCTGAATGAGATCATTCAGCAACTATTTATATTGATTCTCATAATGCAACTCACGGGGTATATTTAAAAAACTATTATTGTTCTCACTACAAAGAATGGCCCAAATTTACCTGTTTATTATTTTTTGTAACTTTTCTGATATTAAATTTCATTTGCCGATGATAACAAAAATAGTTTGGATATCAATTTTTGAATTTTTTTTAAGCAAATGAAAGCCTTTTTAGATTTATTTTACAATTCAGAAATGGAAAAAAAAACATGATATAATGCAAAAAATTTAAAATTGTATAAAATAGCATTCTGATATATTTACATTTAATTTATAAAAGAAGAAAAGATTTAATTTATAAAATAATTTATAAAACAATATATTATAAATTCATTTCCTTAATTTCAAACGAAACTACAACCAACTACTAAAAATGTACGAAAATTTAAAGATTATTAAAATAACAATAATCTAAAATAGTTTACAATTTGCTTTATTAATTTACTCTGTAAATGAAATAATTTACGAATAATAGATATTGTTTTTTTTAAAATTATGTCATCTCTATTTAAATCTAATTTCTTGTAAAATATTTTTGATCAATAATGTAATTGTTTGAAAAGCTTAATAGCATATTCGTGATAATTTTTGATAGAAACATGTTATGACTATACTTATTTTTGTTTTTCTGCTTGAATGTATTTACTTTAGTAAATCTCGTAGCATACTTTGTAGAATAAAAGGAGTTTTCATTTTTATTTAGTAAAAACTATAATTTATTGTAAAACTTCTTTTATCCTTCTTCATGTGCCAAATTCAGAACTTTTCTATTTTTAATTAAGTTTGCCTTTTTTGCATTTTTGCTAAGTTATTTTAAACTAAGCAAATTAATTTTAATTTAATCCTTAGAATATTTTATCTTTGTTTTTAATTTTAAATTCCCTATGCGTTCATCGTATTAGGAAATTGGCTTCATCAACTTAGGACATGTTTCTAATACTTAAAAACAAATGGATTCATTGCATTTACTCACTGAAAAACATAGAACTCATTAATTTAAATAAAATATATGAAATAAAGGAGAATGCACGCTACAGTATTTTTAGTTTAAATTCACAAAAGCTACCATAAATTACTTTTTCCCTTAATTTTTAATATTTTTATTTTAAATTCAACAAAATTAATAGCAGTTATTATGTTAAAGAACAATATAGATTAAGATTAGCTTTGTTATATGAGAAAACAAATTAACTTCAAATGGAAAAGAATTTCATATAGGAAATAAAATTATTTTTTATCGGCATTTAAAACAGCTTCTTATGTTTACCTAAAAGAACTGTTTAGTAAAATATTAATTCAAATTTTTCGTAAAAATTTCTCTTCTTTTTTACTCAGAAGAATACATCCGAAAAAATAAGATGTCTTCAGTTTATCATTTTAGACTAGTTGAATATTTGAAAAGTATTACATAAATTGGAATGTTAATTACTTCGAATAAAAATTCATACTTCTAATGATTTCATTCATTAAACTCACTGAAAATGTTTATTACAATTAATTACTTGGTTACAATAAGAATTAATTATTCGGTTAGGATAATAAAATTTTAAGCTAATAAATATAATGAAAATTTTAAAATTTAGTCACCATTTTTTGTTTTATTCAAATTAAATACTTTAACTGTATAGAATTGGAGGACAATTATCTTCTCTAGGCCAAATTTTTACGCTTATATAGGTAAAAGCAAGACGAAATTATATCAGAAAACACTTCAGCATTAGATTTGCATAATCTAAGATCCTGAAAACTGGAGAACTTCTCTACCACAAACTTTAATCAAATTATTCATCCGTATCTTCTCCTGAGATCGTAGAAACGATGCGTTACATCTTCAACAAGCAGAACTTTGCCCTCGCCGCAACATTTCAAGACTTTCCAGAGATAAATATTTAAACCAAGTTAGTTTCCCGAATCACGGACCCGATCTTAAATTAGTTTATTATAGCTTTAACAAAACTGAATCTGTGAAAATTTCCAATTTTCTGCAGAGATTCATTCTCAAGTTCCAAAACTGCACTGCATCAGTTTATGAGCGCATTTCCTAGGTACGCAAGTAGGAGCAATAAGAGAATTGATGATGCATTCATCGAATGTTTAAGTTTTCTTCAATAATAAAGGCTTGATAACTAAAGAGTTACTGGATTCACTATTAATTATCTGTTATTTGATACTTTTGTTTGAAGTATAATTGAAAACGACTTTTTGTGTATTCAACATTACAAATATGAGAACAGAAATATAATTGTCAAATAAAAAAGCAGAAAAAAATGTGAGAACAAAAAAAATTATGTATTGCCAAAATGTTAATCCTTGGTTTTCATATATATATATATATATATATATATATATATATATATATATATATATATATATATATATATATATATATATATATATATATATATAATAATAATAATAATAATAATAATAATAATAATAATAATAATAATAATCCAAACCAGCATTATATTTGCAATTTTAAAATTATATTAAATTTTGATTTTTTTGATAAACTTATTTAATGAAATAATATGCATTAAAATGCTGAAAAATCTATTTTGAGTATGAATAAATTTTGTTTTTTTATTCTTCATTTCATTTCTCTCATGAAATATTTGCTTACGTATTTAGTTGTTATTCTAATTTTGTATTGAAGCTGTGATTGAAGCTATGCCATTACATCAAAATTCAATAATATTAATTAAATGAATATATCAGATATTGAGTTTACGTGAATTATAATAGGAAATGTATATAATATTGATATATCTCTCTCTCTGAATGCATTGATATATACGATAAGTGAATAATACAGACATTCTTAGTCAAGTTTGTGAGTTTAATCACAAGAATTGAATTATAAATTTTCTGCTACTATGTTTCCTGTCTTAAAAATATGAAACTTTTCAAAACTTTTGCCATATTCACTATCAGTTAAATTAAAACATTATTTAATTTCATTTTCTATGGCTTCACACAGAAATTCTTTCCAATTTGAGAATGAGGAATTTTTAATGGAATCACTTTCATTCCTTGTTTACATTGACTTACATGAAAAATTCCTTACAGGTAGAAAGGAAAAAAAGTATCGAAAGAAAAACATAATTTAATCTATTAATCTGATTTTTTGCAAAAACATTGCATTTTCTAATTGGACTATGATGTCATCATGGAATGTAACTAAGTTTTTTAAGTGAATAAGTTTCATTCCTAAATTATTTAATTTTCCTTGTGTAGTACATATTGATTTTACACTTAGCCATTAGCACAACTCTTTTCTGGAGGAATTCTTTTCTTATGATTAGTTTATTCAAATTTAAATGAAGATATTGGGTGAAGATTCAGAGCGGAATGTCACCATTTAACATTATTGACTTCTTAAATGTATTATTAATTCCTTTTAGCAAATATCAGAATTTTAGTAAATGTCAGAAGTTAATGAATTAGTTATATCATCATTAACACTTGTTACTATGTAAATTCAGTTTATCCGAATGTTGGATTTTATAACCCTGTGATATATATGTGATAATATGCAAATATTTCGGCATAAATTTAACGATAGCTGACAGTAAATATCTCATTAATGTCTCATTTGCCCTACTTTTACAATATTGATTAATGTTCGATTGTTAACAAATTTAGTTCAAAATACAGTAAATTTCCTAAATATTATTATCCCCTTTATGAACTTATAGAGTAACGAAATTCACAAACGTTGCCAAAATTATATACAATAACTTGATAAAGGAATACTTATTAATGATTTTAATAAGATTCTAACTTATCTAATTCTTCTTATAACTCTGCAATCTAACATTTTAAACTAAATGTAAAAGTGTTTACAACAATGATCAATCCGAGAAATAACGAATTAATATTGATATGGCTATATTTGTTTAAGTAATTATTATTTAAGAAACATATATCGTTGAGTGATTGAAAGCGATAAAATCTTGTGTGCTTTAACATTAGTGACCAATCTTTTATAGGAAACTGTCAAGAAACAAAAAAATGCCGTTTTCTAGCTTTTCAATCACAATAAAACTTATGAAAATGTGAAAATAATATTGCTTATAAACTGATTATAAGATTTTAAGCAAATATCCTAATTTTCCATATAAATCATAAGATTTATAAAACAAAAAAGAATAATTAAAAAAATTAAATAATAAGTAAATTTTTTGGATTTTTATTTTTAAGATAAATTTTAAAAAACTCCAATCACTAAGATTATGTACACAATGAAAAAAGAACCATTTTATTTTAAATTACTAAAAAGTTTTAATTGTGGCTTTTAAATTCGTAGCATATTTATCAATCTCCTTTGCTGGTCATAGACTTTCTGGCGGTTTGCTACATCATGGACCTGGCTTAGTCCTGCTAAACAAAGGGGATTGGAAAGAAAAAGAAAAGAAGAAGAAGCATTTTTATTAAGTTATGTGTAATAGAATTTTTCTTTGAAATCATTGAACGTGTCGATAAATTTAAAAGGTTTAAGTACAAATCATTTAATCCAGAATGGTACTTTGTATTTTTATTATGATCTTTTTATAAGTAATATTTGTTCACAAACTAATACTAATCCTCACACACAACAATTTCTGAAAGCAAAATGGTGTAGGTTTGGGTAACTATTTGTGTTTTATAATTTTTTAAATTTGATTATAATTTGCAATAGTTGCAATTAAAATAAGCTCCTTACTCCTTTTTCCCCTGTGGTGTTGCAGGATAGATTAAGGCTTTTATTTTCGATTTCTACTTGGAATCAATTCACAAATCCTAGTGAAATTTAAGAAGGATTTCTAAAAATACTGTCATTTTTGAATCAATGAAAATTAAAAATATTAAGGAATGATGCTTGACAACAAAATCTACAAAAGTTAAAAATAATTTTGAGTCTTATTTGGCTGTTTATAGATCAGCTGAGCTAGAAAGCCATGTTTTTTATAATCGCTCAAGAACGGACAGTCACAGTGACGAAGACAGGCAACTCTAACTATTGGTTTTATTCCAAGACCATTCAGTCTTAAAGTGTTGCTGTACGCTTGTTAAGGAATTGCTGCTATCCACGACTTTTACTATAGAAATTTATGAGTAGAACAGTTACTAAATTTCACAAAGATTTTGAAGACGTCATTATCACATTTTTAATTTTTCCACGAATCTTCCTTCAAGTTAGAGGGCAAACGGCATTTTGATTAATTGTGATTTATTCCATCCTTATTCTCTTTTATACAAGGCTGAACATTATTTCAAAATATAATTATCATGGAAAAATTATGATTTAACCTAATAAATTCTTTAAATATCTTTATTTGTTCCAATGAATTTTTATACCTTAAAAATTGGAATGTTTTACTAAATATAATTGATTCAATGACTTATTAGTAAATTACATTATTAAAACTTTGTACTTTAATAAAAGAAACTAAACTATTTTATAAAATTATACTTTACTCACAGTAAAATATTTTGTAATTGCAAATCATAAATGATAATAATTTTTCAAAAAGAAATTGCAAAGATTTGAGATGATGTTAAGCGTTTTGTTATGCATCATATGATAAATATACGGTAGTTAAAATAAATGTATATATATACATGCTTCGTACACCTGGGCCTCTCGATCAAGAAAATAGAGATGGTTACTGTAGGTCAAGGCCCGCATGGGCTGTAGTGCTACACAGTTTAATGAAAAAAAGAACTCATAACTCATATACACCCTTCATATATATATATATATATATATATATATATATATATATATATATATATATATATATATATATATATATATATATATATATATATATATATATATATATATATATATATATATATGAGAAAAAGAGGAAGGGAGAAATTATTCTAATATTTAGAAGTTTTTCACTGGTACTTACTACTGGTTTTGATTTTTTCATGAAGTAGATAAAACAACATTAGTTTTCTTACAACTGAAGTAATTAAAATTAGATGGTTTTAAAAAATCTTTTTTCCCTGATTTTCTTAAATTTACGAACTGTTACAGAAGTTTTGAAACTTAGTCGATAATCTAAGATACCATCTAATAATATTTTAAATAGGATGATTATAGTATGTCAACAATTTTACATTATAAAGTTTATCTTTCATCAAAAAGTTATGAGTCTTATCTCTCAATATATTAGCAAAAATTATATCTTCTGCATTAAAAAGTTAGAAAATTCCTTCTTGTTCGTTGAAACTTTTTAAACCAGATTCATTTTTAGGAAATTAACTAAAATTTATTTCCAAACCTCCCTTCCTTTATGCGCTTCAAGTGATGCGAAAACTAAATTTTCATCTAACTACAAGTATTCATTAATTAGAATAATGAATATCTAAAGCTTCTTTAAAATTTGAAAGACGATTTCTGTGGGATATCTTGTATCTTTTCCTAGAATGAAGTTGTTTCATAATATGAATATGTTTCATTGTTAATTATATACTGTAATGGTGAAGCTAATTTGCGAAACATGGATTGAATCTTTTGAATATTTAAGTACTCCTTAATAGGCTTTCTTTGGGGATGACAAAACATTAGGGAATTTTCTGTAATGAAACTTTCTGAAGTATTACTGCAATGCTATTGTGAAAACACATACTTCTTTTCTGTGAAATCATCTTTAACCATTATGCTATTAGCTGTTATTACATGTGATTAGAGAGCTAATTTTAGGGCCATTTAAAAGTATAGACTCATATTAAGAGTCTATATAATCGGATATTAATTTTTGATAGGTGATTATACTAATTACAATGTTTCGAATTGGGCACAGATGTCGCATAAACCAGCATGTCTAATTCTGAGTTTGATGACTTTTTTGGCGGACTTTCTTATTTATCTGGCAAACTGACTTTTATTGCGTCATAGAGATGTAGACCTATAAAAATTATGTAGAAAATTGTATTTTGGCAACCCTAATGCCTACGTTCTGGCAATATTTCTTCGTCTCCAAAAAATGAGGCAACATTTTTTCAGAGCTGGATTCTACGGCATATGAACCTCAAACTGAAATGTTGTATAAACGAAAATAAAAATTATCTTTCTATGACTGAAAATAGCAAAGATAACAGCATTTCATAAGTTATCATACAAGTTTAATTATAAAATACACATAATTTAAAGTAAAAAAATAAAAAAGATTAATGTGATAAATCTTATACATCTGTATCAGAATAAATATTACAATTATGAAAAAATATTAAGCAAAAATAAAATAAAGAAAACAATTTAACATTTCATCTAAGGTCTTTGAATAAGAGAAAAGTTATTCATTGTCAGTGACTTAAGCGATTTAATAGATTTCAAAACTGGGTCTAAGTGCAGCTTTTCAAAAAATGTGGTTGGGTACCTTTGAATTACATAAATTTGAAGTTTTTACCATTTAGTGAAATTTCAACTAATTGTAATAATTTTAAGATCAACCGTCAATTGAATTGTTATTTTTATATTTAAATGAATTTTCATTATTAAATGAAAATAAGAACTTCTAATTACCTAAATTTCCAAATTTTGAGTTTTAGAGAATTTAATTTCATGCTAAAAATGTTTCATAAATATTCTGCTATTGGCTTCTGAAGATTATGAAATGATTCTTTCGAAAGTATTGCAAAACTATAAGGCTTTGTGAAATGTTCTTCCTAATTTTGAATCAGCACATAAATAAGCAATAGAAAAGATGAGTTATCCATTAGCAATTTTTATATATCAGAAAATACAATATAGAATAAACTATTATTTTTGAATAATAATTATTATCTAAGTTACATAACAGGATTCACTACTTTTAATAAATAAACGTAGGTGAGTTTAATTCGAGGTAAAGGTAATGGCACACTCACCAAGATTCTAGGAATTAAGCAGATAAAACGCATAAAAATAGAAATTAAGCAGATTAAAATATCTAAGTTAAACTGATGCAATACTTTTAAAGAGATTATGCATTTGAAACTATTATATGGAAAAATTTTGCACAATGAAAATATTATTTATTATTACAATACTTTTAAAAACATGTGCTACATTAAATTCAAAATTCAAACAGAGTCTATTTTATTCTTAGAGATTTTCTATTTATTTCTATTCTTAGAGAAATAATTTATTTCTATTTAGAAACTTCTTAGCACAAAAACGTCTTAGCTTGTATCGCAAGAAATATTACAAATGCATTCCAAGAAATATAATTACCTGCCTATAAAAGGAAATTATAATTATGTTTCATTATTTTTATCCATAAAATTTGCTTAACATTATGGACATTAAATTAATTTTTGGTAAGGTAAAATTAGTTTATCAGACTTTTCTCTTAATGAAAGAAAATCATGGTTAAGTTTACTAGAATATTTGCGGTAACAATATTTGCGGTAATATTTTATTATTTAATTAATTCTCTGTTGTAAATAGAGTGAGCTAGAGAGAAATTACTTTTACATTTATTATTCACAATATACACTATGTGTTCAATTCATAAGTAGGATATTTAAATTAAATAGAAGAAAATAAGATATTTAATTTAAAATTATGTAGTTTTTATACATTTAACAAGCTAGTTATCCCAACTAAATTGGTAGAATCTTTCAAGAAATGGAATGAAAATTCGTGAGATGTACAGAAATTCTTTAAGACTTTCTGACCTTATAGGAGGAGCATATATCAAATTATGTTGGTATTGGTTTCTGAGAAAAAATTTAAAATAAGAAAGATTGACCAAATTTTTTTGAAAAAAATTATTTTTAAAAATACTGTCTATTCAATCCCATTTTTAGTCCATAATTTTGACTAAATTATTTTCTTATCATTTACTCATAAAATGATGAAGCACAATTATTCTTAAAAACAGCATTTATGCTGTTGTTGTCTTAGGACTCTCGGACAAGCCAAGTTCATTAATCGATGCCTACGAAATTAATTCAGAAGTGTGCGTCTTTCGTTTTAATCAGGAGACCACAAAGGTGAAAGTACAAATTTGCTCTAAGACTTCACCCCAATATATGCCACTACCAGAGAATCCCCACACCCTCAATTTTGACTTTGGTCTTGAGAGGCAGGAAATTTTCTTCAGACCATTAAACTCATAGTAACTGCACCACGAATGACTACAACAACATTTATATCTATTTTAAATAAAAATACTTTAAAGAAAATAGGCTTTCTTTGTTTTTAAGAATAATGATTCATATAGAAGCGAAGTGCTTCGTGTAATTTAATATTTTTATAATATATTTAAAATGTTTCATATGCACGAGTGGAATATTAATTAAATTTAAAAGAAAATATTAGATGTGACAGTTAATCCATTTTTATTTTGTGATTGGTAAATGTTTTTCGACATATTCTTTAATAAACTATATCAATATGACAAATATTTATTGCTGTTTGCAACTACTTTTTAAAGATATTGTTTTTTATTCATCAAAATAATTAAATAAACAAATAATTCATACAATATTCATCCCATTCAATCAGTTTTTTTTATCTAACATTATTTGTAAAGTATGAAAAACTATATGCTGTAATGCCAAGGAAATTGTTTTGCTGCCAAGTTTTCATTTTGAAATGAGCGCTTATATTATAAAACTTGATTGACAGACTTTTCATTTTGGGGGAAGTTTCACTAAGTGTCCCTCCTCGTAGACACAATTTGCAATTTTGAAATACCCATCTGGGAAGGAAATAGATCGCTCTAAGACAAGACGCAATTATTCAGGAGCGTAGGAATTGTAATGCAATTTGATGTGCTGGTGACTAGAAAAGAACCAGAAAATTCGAGATCCTTCCCTCTGCTTGTGAGCGAGATCTTCTGCATGACGGAGCACAATCTTTTCAATTTTTAGGGTCCATGTTGTTTGTTCACGATTCATGGAAGGATTCTCGGAAGAATCCACGCCCCAGAATTTTTGATGTAGCCGAGCAAACAAGGGTTTTGAACCGTGGCAGTTCAGACATTTATAAAACAGTATTTGAGTTTCACAAGTTTCCCTCACTGTAGTTGACGCTTGCAAATTATGCCCTAAGTTCGTAGTTTATAGAGTTTTCCATTTTATTAACACTACAAATAATTAATGTAAATTTTACAGTGATGGACTACATTAATTATGGGCTACATTTATGGACTACATATATTGTCAAACATTGATTGATTTTACGACTTAACATTGTTATGCAATCTGTCCTTGGATGATATATTTTTGCCTAAAGTTAAACAGGTGGTATTAAAACAAACAAACAAACATATATATTTTTAATGCCCATCTAGAATAAGAATATTCCACCTTTGTAAACTACTAGGGGCGGTTGTGATGGGAACTTATGAAGTGGGGTAGCCAGTGGGTATGCTAGAATTACCTGAAAGCAAGTGGGTCTTCATAATTTAGAAGCAGTTACCTGGCAGAAGACCCACAGACTTAGTTTGCCACCACCAGAGGTATCATTTCACATGGAGGACATTGTGACTATGATATACTTTATGGGCCCCAGCGGCTGTTCGTGAACCGGACAGATCTTTGTTTGCATCTAGATTCAAACTTATTACCTTTTGATAATGAGAACGAATGCCCAAACCAGCTAGACCACTGCAGCCTCATTGAAACATATATATTTATAGGTCTACTTTTGATTGATAATGAATTTGATAAATAATGTTGATATATGAATACAGGCAGCTCTCATTCACAGAAATCTGTTAATTTCTGAAATCTATTGTTAATATCATGAGATTGAATCCACCATGTGAAAGTCAAATTTTTATATTGATTCTTTTGATATATATCTATCATTAATGAACTAAATATGATATACAAGGTGACTCTTCTGAATTGTTTTTACAAAATAAGGGGGTAATAGTACCCATCCAGACAAGCAATAACTACATAGGAAACATAGGATCGCATTCCACTCTGAGAGGCAGAAAAGATTAATTCCCACCTGACAGTGCTTGCCCAACACTTACAACAGTGTTGTTAAGCGAATGAATGATACCAAAAGTTTCATAATCATATTTATTGCTTAGTGAAAACCTCACAGCAAATGTTCAAAATGCCGCCCATGTGTGTCGTTGCACAGTTAATACCGGCGATAGAAAGACTGGCGAATCCTTTCAAAGATTCCTGGTGCCCCATTAATTTTGTGCCCCATTAATTTTGTCCCCGGCAACAACGATTCTAGCCACGAGATCTTCAGTTGAGTCCACAGGCGTCTTGTTCACTACAGATTTCATGTGCCGACAAAAGGAAAAAATCCAATAGGTAGAGATCAGGTGTGCGAGGAGGCCAAGTCAAAGGTCCACTATGTCCAATCCATCTTGCGGGACATGTGGCATTCAAAAAGTTACAGGCAGTGATGAAAGAATGCGCTGTTGCTCCATCGTGCACAAACCATTTCTCAGGATGGGGAATGGAACCGTCTGCAATAAACTGGGAAACACTTGTTGCAAGAAGTTGTGCCGGTGAAACGGTCAAGCATGATGTAAGAGCCTACAAGGTAATCACCAAGGACAAGGAAAATTTCTGCTGGTGTCTACGAGGGGTTGTACAGAGTATATTATTTTCAAACCAAACGTGTTGATTGCGTTTTTATAGGACAATTTCTACTCTGGTTGGCTTACTACGGTAAAAAATAAGTGCAAAATACTCCTTCTTCTCTGTGGAAAATTTGTATTCGTTAAATTCGTGATAGAATCTTGATGAGTTTTTACTTTCCTCTTTTCTGATTTCAGAGTGGAATGCGACCCAATAATCTTATGTAATTATTGCTTGTATAGATGAGTACTATCACCCCTTTTAATATGCAAGAACAATTAAGAATTACCCTGTATAAGATGGGATTAAATTATTGTAAATTATGATGATTTGATAATTATCTATTCCTAATTTAACTTATTATTTAATATTAATTAATACAGTGATTAATATTGTGGAAATAATATCTGGGAACTGTTTTAGACATTATTTTTCATTTAGAATTATTGGAAACAATTCTTAGATTCTGATGCGAATTCCTTTTTAATCATTTCTATTATAACATTTTTCCTTTCCGAAAAAATTCTGAATCTTTTATGCAAAGTCGCACACCATCAATTAAGCTATTGCTACCTTCTCTATATTTTATCCATATCAAAATATCAGTATCTTACAGACAAATAACAAGATTCAAAAAACTTTTTTTCTAATATTTTCTATATTTTATATAATTTTGTGTAGTATCAGCTTTTGTACTTGAGCTCTCCTATTCGCTAGCTGGCAAAAAATAACACGAGATGTTTTCAGAAAATAGGAGAAAACATAAAAATTCATACATTTAAAGTTTCTTGATGCAATAATTTTTAATTCATGAAGTTAAATGTGAATGGGACTTATTTTTTAAGCAAAGTTTATAGGTTATATAAAAAATTAAGACTCAAAAAACTAATTTATTTACTTGGGAACTCAAAGAGATCAAAATTTTAAAACAATTTCCCTAGATACTGAATTTTCAAAAATTGTATTTTAAATTTATCATTTATCCAGCATAAAAATTTCTGAAAGCATGGAAACAAATTTTTTCTTTATTGGGTTAAGAATATACACCTGAAGTTTGAAAATCTTTATGAGTTGCAGATATTTTGTCATTAGTCGAAC
The DNA here is from genome assembly GCA_037975125.1 of Latrodectus hesperus. Classification (NCBI taxonomy): domain Eukaryota; kingdom Metazoa; phylum Arthropoda; class Arachnida; order Araneae; family Theridiidae; genus Latrodectus; species Latrodectus hesperus. The sequence goes on along the minus strand of CM075853.1, from coordinate 19,821,100 downwards.
CATACCGTCTCTTTATTAATTCTTATTTCACAATTTTTACGGACACGCAACAAGTCTATTAGAACTAACTTTAATATTTTTTAAGGCAGTCAACATCATTAACATGTGCATATCTGTTCTTTATCATTTTGAATATGCGCTGTAGTTTGGTTTAATTATTGCAGTTTTACCAAATACCCAAGTATGAATGAAAGCAATAATTATTTATTTTGCACACAGAAATTTACAGTTTGAGTTATATTCATCAAAGCATTATGAATGCTCCATTGTCGACCCCTATTTATGATTGATCAAGAAAAATTAACTTCAATAGCACTGCAGAGCGTATTTTGTATCACCAGAGATATCTCACAAAGTACAATTTTCTTTATTAATAGTTCTTCTTAGAAAAAGCACAATAATAAACTTTCTTAGTCATCTTTGAATGTTTATAGAATTTTATAATCATATATTTCTATAATTCACATGAAATGATAGTGAATGAGAAATTCAATTGTGTAAATATGATTTGTCCGCATTGCAAAATTAGAATATTTTTGAGCTCCAGTGGCTCAGTAGCTTCACGCCGCTTCCCGTAAGCTCAGCAAAGTGAAGCATCATTTGCCGCGGTCAGTGGTTGGGAGGGTGACCACGGTGTACTCTCCTCCACTGGGTTGCTGGAACTCCGTGGGTTGGGGACGTTTCCACGTTAATATGTGACGTCCAAAGTCCTCCCGCTGGTGTGGCGTGGATGTGGAGAGGAGGCTGCCAGCTCAGGTATGGCCTCGTCACCTGATCATGGTTCAAAATGACGAGGCACCTTAAAAAAACAAAGTCACACCTTCGTGGTGCTCTGATCCAAACGAAAGACGCTCTCTATTGACTTAATTCGCACAGCCAAAGACATAGCGAGCTCGGCTTGTCCAAGTGTCATAAGCAACAACAACAGAATATCTTTATTGGTACCTATACGAGCTATTGACAGTACAACATGGAATAAAACAAAATAGAAGCAAGTTTACGAACACGCTTCGGTAGAACCCGCGGTGACTTGGTTTGCTAAGGTGTCTTTCTCATCATAGGAAGGTAGAGAGTTCAAATCCCGATTTATCTGAAGATCCATCATAATCACGAAAGAGGATCGGGGCACGTTGAATAGGTCGTGGTCGCAATGTCTTCCAAGTGAAATGAAACCTGTGAGAATGGCAGGTCATGTTTTGGGGGTCTACTTGCTCTCTGTTTTAAAATTATTAAATATTTTTACCAAACAGGTAGCGCCCAACTGTAATTTAGGTAGAGAGGAATATATTAGAGCAAAAATAAAAAATATTATATTTTTCGAATTACATCTTTAATATTCTGTATTTCATTATGTCCTCTGAAAAAAACTACATTCCTACAACAAAAACTGAAAAAATAAACTACAACTATATCATTTCAGGCACCCCAAGACTATATTTATGAACCTAACCCGAAAGTATAGCTTATGTATTTTCAAATAAAGATAGAATTTACTCTTGTAGTCAAGGTTTCAACAAAATTTGTCCTCTGAAAAAAACTACATTACTTCAACAAAAACTGAAAAAAAAGAAAAAAACTACAACTATATCATTTAAGGCACCCCAAGACTATATTTATGAACCTAACCCGAAAGTATAGCTTATGTATTTTCTAATAAAGATAGAATTTACTCTTGTAGTCAAGGTTTCAACAAAATTTGACGATGTTTATAATAAAACAATTACATAATTATAGATTAAGTAATGTAAAATTTATAAACCATCATATTATTAAATATTGTCCTCATATTTTTTCATGTATAATGAATGCAATCTTATATATTCAACTTTTTACTTGTGAGATTAAAATAAAATGTTTAATCATTAACTTGGAACTATTTGAAATCCAATAAAGTTTCACGCAAGTGATAGTTTTCAGGCTTATTAATTTTTTACGTTAATTGAAGAAAATTTCATGAGTTAAGTTAGATTAGAATATGGCAAAGATTAAAATTTACTACTTTTGTTCTAAAATGATAAAAAATTCATAGACCGTTTCTTAAATTTTTATAGTCTTATGGTCAGATAAATTGTTAACAGATTTTATGCATGTATAAATTATATATTCTAGACGAGAGAATAGCTTATCAAATCACGTATTTGCTTTCCTTTTATGGCCTTTACGCCACTCCCTACTGGAATACCGAAGTTATCATGAATTGCATCGCAATTAATGCACGATTTTCTGCAGTACGAAGAATAATACTCCGTTTTTTCAAAAACAACAAATTTCATTGCAATAAAAATTATGCATATAAAATGTTCCAAAAATAAATTTATGACGGAACCTTAATTTGTTAAGAAATATGTCACACTCTCTGAATTATTCATACAATGTGTAAATGTTAACGTTATTTTTTGAATTCACTAGTCCAGAATATTTTTGATAAGACTAATTCAAATAATATCTCGTGAGAGAAAGAAATGAGTATTAATTAATATATAAATTTCCTAGGAAATGCATTTAGAAAATGATATATACTTCTAGTTATTATGAGTATGGAAACATTTATCTTAAAATGCAAATCATGATGATAAATATTATAGAGCATTATAAGACCATTTACCTTCTTGTTTAGAACTTTTCATTGTCAGTTTTCAGACATGTAAAAATGAATTTAGTTTCTTTATAAATTTTCTTGCATTTTTTTAAAAAAATATGTTTTTTAATAAAAAAATTGATATTCATATTTTTTATATTCCTGCTATCTATTTTCTTTGAGTTCTTTGTTATTGTAAAAATCAAATATTGGTTAAGATAATTTGAATTTTTAATTAATTGTAATATTTTTTAAAAAAATTAAATATTATATTATTTTTTATGATTTTTTCAGATGGATTTAAAGATTTTATGTGGAATAATTAGACTAGAGCATTTTGGTCCTCAAACTATAATAAGTTAACAGATCCAATTATTAACAATAAGTTAACAAATCCACAACTGAAGACTATTATGGGAGACATGTTTCTTAAAATCTTTTAATATCTTTTAATAAGATGCATCGTTACAGATAGATATATTGCGTTAAATAACATTGTATGTCGAATAAAAAAAATTTGATATTACCTATTATATGTACTCTATTTAATATATATATATATATATATATATATATATATATATATATATATATATATATATATATATATATATATATATATATATATATATATATATATATATATATATATATATATATATATATATATATATATATATATAATAATAATAATGATGAAGAAACACTAAATGGAATAAAGCATCTGCTTGGAAATTTTGGTGCAAATCAGGTCTGTATCTTTTTCATTTTAAGCATGATTCCAAATTCTCCTCAATAAGACTACTTCTCAGTTTGTTTTTAATAAATTTCATGCCACAAAATGATTGCTTACTTGAACATGTAGATACAAGTAAGAAAAAGAAATTGTTAATTTTTTTGCTAGCATGAGTCAGGAATTGTTAATTACATCCGCTAATTATCTTTCTTTTGCAGGTCTTAAAGACTTGAAGATCTTGAAGACAAGTTCATGAAGAAAGAAAGGAACCACCTGTGTTTTAAACAGAGCTTATATATTTACTTTTTTCCAATGTTGTAATATCAGGAGTAAAACAATTTAAGTCGAAAGTGTTTAGTTTTTTTTAAAGTATCTCAATATTAAAGGAATAAAAATTTAATTCCATTACAGTAATATTAAGATATTTTTATTTTTGAAAACAAAGGTTAATGTTGCTTCGTTACTTCAGAATTCTCGAAATCTGCGCAAAACTTTTCTCATATTTCAAACTTGCTCAGCAAATGTCATTAGAATTATTTTTTGGCGATTTTTCAAAAAGCTTGAAAAATGAATTTTTCTTTTAAAATTTTGCCAAACAGGAGATAATTTTTTCAAATGAAGTAACCTCATCGAACGAGTTTTCAACTAGGAGTTAAATGTGACATAACGTATAAAATTTTGGATTCACTGATTGTTCGTTAGTTCCGGAGGATAAGCACTTTTCTACGATAAATTTTTATTTCTGTTGATAAAGATGCGAAACGTTTCAAAACGTACCCACTTAATAACCAACTTACTTGGTTGTGTGCAGTAAATCTGGCTTCTTATCCTTCATTTTAACTAAGAGTCCTTTAGACTGGCTATGATAAAGAGAGTTAGTATAATGGAGCAATCTTAATCACCAATTTCATTACTAAGGAGACTTCTGCAAATATTTGCCGCCAAATGCTTGTTGATGAATGATGCAATGGAAATAAATACTTCAAAATTACAAAAAAACTCAATTTTTAAGCTTGTCATACTTTTTACTCAGTCTGTTGCAATTGAGATAATTTGTTGTTGTGGCTTATCCTCCAAATGTCTGACGAATGAGATAATTTTATCGTGTAGAATAAGATGATTTCCAATGCATCCCTACATTTGCTATACCCTCTGTATCCTTTTAAATTTTCTTTGGTAATAATTCTTAAAGTTATTCTTTGAAACATGATGATGAAGTGCATCGTATAAAAAGCAAAACTTGAGTTATTTCGTTTATGTCACAAAATTTGAATTAACCCATTTGCAGTCACTAACGCAATGGCATGTCAGCAAGGCACAACCTTCTATGTCAACGACGATCGACAATAATGCTTTGTTTTTTGTGAGGCATGAGGGATTGAACAACGAGGTCGTTGAGGCATATCAGTGAAGCATTGTTTTCATATTTTAATTTTCTTTAATTTTGTGTTTTAATTTTTTTATGTGCATTTTTAAAACTGGCCTGAACATTCAGCTTCTGAGGATGGATATATAAATTTTAGTGACAGTGAATGTGTTAAGATTCACCATGTCTTTGTGATAGAACAGCACTATTCGGTACAAAATGTCCTAGCTTCGATCCTAACCATTGTTTAACTACAACAGATGAATATTGTGCTTCTGTCTTCTAAGTGTATGTCTGTCAAGGTAAATGCATGAAAGATTTTTTTATTTTCAATTTCAACTGATGAATACGGTTCACTATCAATAAAAAATCTTTCTGAAAGATAGTTTACACGGCAATATTAAATTGAATTATAATAATTTTAGGCTGCCTACTACGTGGAGTCAAAAATTCGTCAACTACTATTGACAAATTTTGAAGTGATTTAAGATTATGGAATTGATTATATTTGAAGACATTTTGATTGTTCTACATTTCTTTGCTTTATTGGTTAATGGTAAATCTTCATTGCTATTTCGAATGTCTACTGTTCGTAAAATCTAGAAATAGCTTTTCGAATGGTATTGCCTTCTTTTCAACATTTTTAATTTGAAGATTTTTCGTATTATATGCAACTCTAACATCAACTGCATATTTTATATTGCCGAAATTCAGTTGATATGAAAATGTTTGTTTCAAATCCATCCTAGGAAAAATAATAGTTTTTTGAAAAAGTCTGTAAGACGAAGATCCAGATATTTTGAAACTAAATCTCATTTTTACGTTTTATTCTATTTTTTCAAAATATTCTATTTGTTAAAAGTTTGTCATACTGTATATATGATATTACACATTGATGATGATCAACGCGGTCAATCGTCGAAATGGGTACAAGAAATTCAAAGAAAAAACA
>CM075853.1:19440468-19812968 GCA_037975125.1 Latrodectus hesperus | reverse complement strand
ATTCTTCTACAAATTAGCAAAATACAAGAAAATTTATTTTTGAGATTTACTTTCTCTTGACCAGGAACTTCTTACATTGAAGATATTTGCGTAAGTATTTGGTGCATGATTTATATCCATTTACAAAAGATTTCTGGTTCATAAGCAGCTTTCAGTTTCTTGTTTGTCTCGGAATTATTTTCAATGACCATCACAAGTTAAGCAAATGCGTTTTTAGATATGCGAGTCGGCATTAGTAATCATCCCAAAATATTTCAGTGTTCCTCACGTCGATTGCAGTTCCATAAATTTCTATATTTTATTTATGAGATGTTCACAGTGCTTTAACTGATGAATAGAATCTCTGATATTGTTTTTCATTTTCTGTTGTTTCGTGAGGTGAACTTTCTCTTACTAACTAAGCTCGGTGGCAACAGGTGGCTCATTTGTCTACCGGATATAAAGTGAGATAAAGTAGAAATGTTTCTAAAACAAGAGTTCCAGATGTTTGTCATTGCGTATTGTTGAACTTATTTTACAAAAAGTGGTATTTTCTGACATCTTGTGTGGTATTTAATGTGTCAAAACCCAATACAATAATCCCTGCTATTTTTCTAATTTTCATTCATCCTTTGGATGAGGTGTGCCGTTTCAGAAATACTCGTTTTCAGTCTTCGTGCTGCCACAATCTGCATTCAGTTGCTTATTTTAGTAACCCTTTCTTTAAAGAATACACGCAATCACAGGAATTTTGCACTTATTCTTCGGAATAAATTAAATAATGTTCCCATTGGATCATGTGGTTCCAATAATGCCAAGATGAGCACAGTGCCAAACTGTGGTGGCGGTCATTATTTCATGAATTTTCCATGTAATATAACATATATTTTTTAAAGAAGATGAACGTAATAATCCCAAAATAATGTTTAAATTTTACTTAGTTAAATGAGAAATAATTTCAAGGGAAAGCACAATAATACCGAAATGATACTGCAGGGATAATTGGAACTGTTTCTACTGGGCAAGAGATTTATATCATTCCTGTATCTCTTTTTCGGTTAATATAATGGATCTGATTAATATGTAAAATGAACTTAGAGTGCGCTTTATAAACGTGCAGTGTATGACAAGTAAAATATATACCCTGAATAACTAGAGCTTATTCAGCTGCAATTTTGCCGATCGACTCAATACAGAAGAAAGTATTACATAGTACATAAAAAAAATTCTAGTATCTTGTCTAACAGATAAAGCAATTGATATTAAACATTTAATCAACGGATTACCAGAATTGTTTTTTATTCAGTTTTACTGTTTTGAAAGCAATTTTTCAATACCGATGACACATACTTATTGATTAGTAGCATAACTATGATACTTTTAAGCTTATGTATTTAAAAGAACTTTAAAAATTTTCCTTTGTAATGCTGCTTTAATAGTGGAAATTTTAAGTCTTTCTCACATTCATGAATATTTTGTTTACAGCTATTAGAGTTTCTTTGATTATATAAGTAGTCTTGGTGTACATTCTTAAATTTTCTTGGAAAGACATTTTATGGTGTTATCAATCTTGGAGTGTAGCAGTTTCTTTAATAAACTGCATATACCGTTTTTATTATCGAAATACATTTTATTTTGTTACAGTGTCTAAATATAGCTAGCTATTGAGTTTAACACTGTAAGAAATTAAGATAATTTAAAATAATTATACTTTATCTTCATAGATTTAAATATATTAAATGTTAAAGATAATAAAATTTTGAAGATGGATTTTATGTGAAAAAATTACATCACATTATTTATAATTTATTAATAGACATAATATTATTTCCTAATTAAATGTACACAAAATTAGAATACATTCTAAATTATACCTATCGAAAATTCTTCATGCGTGTAATATATAATATTTCAAATAATTCATAAATCTTAAACAATGAAATTCGTTTTGATATAAGAAATTGTAAGTTCAAAAGTTAAATACGTATACATATTTAAATGTGGATTGACTACAAATATATACATATCATGTAGGTTTGGTTTGTCGCTCAACGGTCATTTTTTGCACACGAGGGTTAATTAGACCGGGACTTACGGCTTAAAGTGGATTCCGAACCACTACAAACATTCATGCCCAAGGTGGGATTCGAACCCACGACACTATTGAACCGAAGGCAAGAGCGCTAACCATTCGGCTGCCAGCTCGGTGCATATCATGTAGGTAATAACTATTTTTCTTTATCCTATTGGAAGAAGTTTTCGTATTTTCCTATTGTTATTATATATTTTTGCCTGTTTTTTACATGCAATTTTGACTAGATTTTCTTCTGTTCACAATTAAAAACTTCCAAAAAGTATTTGTAAAACCTTTTTACCAAGTATTGACGCTTTATTAAACTTTTAGTTAATGTATTCAAACTAATAGTTCAAAAATATAAAAAAATAATCTTATATATTTATTTATCTACATTATTTATCACGCACATGCATTTGTTGTAATGAAGAAGACTGGAAATAAATGTCTTCAAAAATTATATTTGTTTTTAGTAAGCAGAAACAGTTGTTACCATTAGATTTTGTAAACTAAATGTATTCAACTCATATGCAAAAGATGATGCCAAAAGAAAAGAAAACATTGATATGGCATGAATATTTGAATATTAGAAAATCTTTCTAAAATGAAAGGAAAGTCAATATATTTCTGGTTACCAAGAAAGTTTGAACCAAAATAACGGTGAAACATGGCGAAAAAATATATCATATGAGTAAAAATATTGTCATAAATATAAAAGAAATATGCGTTTTAGAATTTTTGATACGATATTTTAGGCTGCTCATTGTAATGTTCTATAAAAAGTAGACCGCCTATGTTTACAAATCTTTTCACTCAAATTATCTGTCAATTCTACACAAGTTGCGCTAGAAGTACGAGTTATATTTGAAGAACAAAATTTATAGATAGAACAAGACTTTGGAGGTGTTTTTGATTGATTTATGGGAATAGTTTAACTATAAAATTGATTAATTTTTGGTTTAGGGACAAACCAAATGAATGTTATTTAGTAAATTTAAGCAATATCGAAAACATTCACTTATATCTCACGTTATTTATTGCTTATCCAGATTTTTGTGAAAAAACGTTTTAATCAGTAATTTATATAGATTAAATTTTTACTGTAACTGAAAAAACACAAACAATCGATAATTATTAGTGATAATGTATTAGTAATAATTTAATCGTATTTTTACATATGTAGTTTATAATTTATTTACCAATAACTGTTACATTTGCAGTTAGGCTATCAAATTAGTAGCTCTTGCCAGAATTTTCTATTATCCCGCAAGAGTATATATTGTTAATAACAGGGGTATCAGACATTTGAGCTTCGTAATTAATGGATGCAAACTAAAAGCAAACTATAAATCACAGAAAATAGAAATTCATACTTTTCTTTTTTAATGCTTTTTTTAACACATTGATGTATATATTTGAATGAAATAATGATAACTACTTAAAAGACTGATTTTGATTTGACCGTATAATGAAAAATGAGTTCAAGCATTTATTTTCAATTTGTTTTGATACTCTCAATTGAAATAACAATCATTTCCCTGATTATTCATTTTATCATACCTGAGTTGCTGAAATTTTTGATTTTTAAGCATGCGATTTATTGGTTTATTTATTAGAATTACTGCAATTTATTGATCAATACTTTGGATAGCATTCCTAGAACACAGCTTTCAGTTCAACTTTCAGATTTATTTTTAGTAATTGATGCATTAGTAACAACCAGTGTCAAAATTATTTCAATTAGACTACACATTCACGCAGCTGCTTATATATATATATATATATATATATATATATATATATATATATATATATATATATATATATATATATATATATATATATATATATATATATATATATATATATATATATATATATATATATATACATATATATATATATGAGGTTTATTGTGTGAAAATATAGTAAATAAATCTTAATTTATTACCAAAATGTAATACAACAATGCATTTATTCCTCATAAAATAAATTAATATATTTTGTGAGGATTTTACTTTAAAAAAGTTTAATAAAAGTTTTGTATGCGTATAAATAAAATGCATTTTTAATTAAGCTCTTGACTATTTATAAAGTGATATAAATGTCGTATAATTATTTTTCTTAATTAAATACGAAGCTCAAGAAAAAGATTTCTTTTCAAAACACGAAAGAACACAAGAAAGGAACACAAGAAAAGAACAAGAAAGGTACACGAAAGAATTATCTATAAATCACAGAACACTTCTTTTTAATATACAGTGCTGAATACTCATTTTTAATATGTGAAAGAAACATGAAATGATAAGTGTGATTATTCTCAAATGTGTAATTAATATATATCTTATTTACATTGACTAATTTTTTACTAGATTAAAACTTAAAAGAAAATTTTTTAAAATTAAATTATTTGAGAAACACACTTTGTGTGCTTTGTAAGAAATAACACTGAAATATAGTTTTCAACATCCGTTTACCATGATTTTCCCCTACCAGCCCAACAAAATGCAGAAGTGATGGCCCTTTTATATAATGGAGCATCTAGTGGGTGTGCTATCGTAATCCCAAATTGGATCTTTGCAATTTAGATACAGAAATTAAGCATCTCTCCTAAATTTGGACTGTCTTTAAATGTATTATTTCAGATGAGAACATTACGAACCTCAACATATTTTATGTGCTCCTGCTACCATTAATGAACACGATGTGTCTTCAATTGGGTTGAGATTCGAACTCCTTACTTTTCGGTACGAGAATAACACCTTAGCAAATCAGGCAACAGCAGGTGTTAGCACTGCTACTTTGAAGCACAGAACTACTACAATTGACTTTATTAAATGTTAAACATGAAGTGTTTTTTTTATCCAGGTTTAATCACTAACCAAAATAATTAATTTATCTTGATTTAAAAGCCGTCAAATTGGTTTTCTTTCTTAAGCGCAGACTTGCTTATCAGTTTAAGCATACACCCTTAATTACTAAATTAGCAAGTATATTTATGGGAAAATTTTTACGCACGCGCACACACACACACACTAAAGAATCAGTTATATATATATATATATATATATATATATATATATATATATATATATATATATATATATATATATATATATATATATATATATATATATATGAGGAGTTTTTAATTGATTTATAAAAGAAAAATTATACAATTAAATTCCGTGAATGATATGAACTTGAAACTTGCTGAAATCACTTCCTTATTTATGAAACAAAATGTCATAACAGTCTGCTGAGAAGTATTTTGTAAGTAATTGAATTTTAAAAAATATAACTTGTCAAAATGAAAGTAAAAGTACATAATGGGATATCATATATAATCATAAATATTTCCTTTTTATTAATGTATAGTTCTGAATACATATAAAAACTGTAAGTAAGAATAGAAAAAATCAACAATTTATCTCATCCTTTACAATCCTCTTAAACTACGACACGTTATTCCAAAACTTAAGCTTATGTTAGCGTATCGTTTATTATGCAACTTTCCTTTTGCTTGTTCACACAAAAACAAATTGAGTAAATACATAATCATTACTCTTTGCTTTTACGCGTTTATTCTAATCACTTCTGAGATAATACTACTGTAGGAAGTGCAAGAAGCTGTAATACAGTCAAATTTCAGTAACGCAAAATTCATTTCAATGAATTTCATAATATTATAAAAGATTATATTTAATCTCTAAAATTTTTTTATTTTACACAGTATTTTAAATAATAATACTTAATTAGAACCAAATTAATGAGATAAGTGATTAGAAAATTATTTCCGGTGAATATTTTTGTTGATTCGCGTTAACAATGATCTTGGAGTGAGATACAATGGCCTAAGAACATTTAAGTGCTTTTAATTTGCGTTTTTTTTCAATGAGGATGGAAACATTTTGAAGCATCATTTTTCTAATTACAGAAATTTATATAGATATTATTAATAATATGAAGTATAGAGAATATTTTCTTGCATTTCAAATATCAAGTAAATATATCATTTCTACATTAGGTGATCATTTTAAAATTTTAAATTATTTTAATTTTGTGAAAAAAATCATTCTCTTTTTCATTAATAATTGTCAATTTCATTAATATAGTTGAAGTTTTACAAAAAACTTGAAGACATTGAGCGCGTGTTCTTTACTACAAAACATTGATTCCTGACCAACTACTTATCTTTACTTTCAGAAATTCATAGTTTACTCTAAACTTAGATTGTTAGAATTTCGCATCACAAAATATGAAAGTTTTCAGATTCGTTGCTAGGTTACAAGATACACTGTAGAGTTTTAAACTGAAACTACTTGGCAACATAAAAGCCTACTAATACTTTTCTAAGTTACTTCTCTTCGTAAAAGCAATCGGGAAGCCTTGTAACAAAATCATTAAAGATATTTCGATAATCCTTTTTCGATGACATTTTGAAAAGTTCTTGAAGTGGTGACAGGATTATATTAAACTTCGATATCACTGCCTTAGTTTTCAATATCTACCCATTCATTTAATATGACATAGAGTTGGCAACTTGGAAAATAATATCGATTTCCTTACATATAAGTGTAAAATATTGTATTAATCCCTGCCACTATCTGTTTTGGGTCAAATGTAAATAAAAAGAAAAAAAATTCGAATAAAATTTTCTGTTAAACTTTCCTTTTTTGAAATTATAGCTTTTAGCCAATAAAAGACGCTTAATTCTAATTATAATTTAATTCTTTAGCAAACTTTTGATTTAAATATTTAATCATTTGAGCTAAATAGCATTATGAATTAAGTAGCGAATTTTTTACATTTATTTTCTTTTTTAGAGCAGTTTAGATAATCTTTAAATATAAAAAAGTAACTGTTAAATCACTCTTCCTTTTATTTTTAATTGGAATAATTTAAATAGTGATGGAAATTATTTTCAATTAAATTAAATAGATATAGAAATGGAAGTACTGTACAAGTTAAACAGTGTCCCGAAACGACCACGCATAAACTCTGCACAGCTAGATTCCTCGTTGGGAGTACACAAAAACTGCCCAAAGAAGCGTTCTTGTATAATCCATAATTTACGAGAAAAATGTGAAAAAACAAAGTATGACGTCATTGTGAAAAAAACACTTTATTGAACATATCAACAGCAGTTTATGCAGAGGATATCGACGGGTATACTCCTTAGCTGTTCGTAAGGCATTTCCATTACATCGACCGTACATCATGTACATGTCGTAGTAGTCACGAACGGAATATATGGCCACCACATGAACTGGTATTTAAAAGGCAAGATGCAACCTTTTAAATACCAGTTCAACGGCGCTCACGGTAATCAAAGTGTCCGCCTTGAACATCGAGGAAGGCTTTAGCACACCGTGTAACGGCTGTCATCCTAAGTTGCAGCATCACGTGGTCCACCGAAATAGAAAGCAGCGTGCAGACGAGCAATTATGTCCATTGGTGTTGGCACTACGTCTTGATACACCAGTTCCTTGAGATGGTCTCATAGGAAAAGATCCAACGATGTAATATCTTGTGGACATAGAACCGGACCCCCATGTCCGATCCAGCGTCCAGGGTATTCCAAATCCTGCCAACCACTTGCAGGAGTACAGAAATGCGCCGGATCCCCACCATGCTGGAATCAAAGGCATTTCCATTGCATCGCCCTTACATCAAGTACATGTCGTAGTAGTCACAAACCGAATACATGGCCACCCGAAGACTACCGGTAGCTGCAAGATGCTGCTTTTTAAATACCAGTTTAACGACGGCTTAACGTCATTCCATGGCGCGCGCGCATGCATGACGCGATATGCGCGGCGAACGTTTTAAACATTATCGTCAGGAAAGATATGCAAATAGTGTTGTTGATGTGTCCAATAATAGGGTTTTTTCTTGCACGTCATACAATGCTTTTCATATTTTTTTCGTAAACTATGGATCGTACAGGAACGTTTCTTTTTGCAGTTTTTATGAACTCCCAACAAGGAATCTAGCTGTGGAGAGTTTATGCGATTGTTTTGGGACACCCTGTATATTGTTTTGATACACATATTTTAAAATGTTTAAATAATTCAAAAATATTTTTATAATTACCATTAATAAATAATTTATCCGGAGTTTCATAGCTCTAAGATTCTGTAAGAGTTATAAAGAATTATTTAAAAGCCATTTGATAAATTGTTATAAAGTAGGGAAAAATATAATACTTTCATTACGCAGAAATAAATAAAACTTAATATTTAGGGATACATGCATTAAAAATGAAATTTTAATTTGAAATATAGTTTCCCTTTTGAAATGCTCCGTCATTAATAATTGTATCTTCTCAAAAGTAATGATAGAAAGCGCATGGAAACACTACAAAAGGATTTAATTTTTTATAAATATACCACTATATACTAACTACATTTAAAAGTTACTCAGTTTTGCTCATTCAGAACTTAATATTGCAAGACATTTTTGTAAGACATATATATACAAGCATACAAGCATATATTGCAAGACATTTTTGTAGGCTTATTATGTTTCCTTGCAAGACGGTATACAGGATTTAAATTGCTGCATTGCGTGAATTTTAAGAAACAATAAATAATTTACTTTAAGCTTAATCAGTGCATCGTGATTAAAATAAAATTCCTTGCTGAAGCCATGCGGTGTTGAGTTAAACTTCAAGGCTTTTTTTCTTCCGATTAATATATTAATTTTTACCAAGATTTTGGAGTTGCAACATTTTCATCAAGTTTTTGCTGCTCGCCAAGGAATTTTAAACTTCATAGTGTATCTGCAAGCACTTGAATTAAAAAAAAAGATGGCATAACTTGTAATCATGTTAAGTAAACTACATGTAGATCAAATGATACATAAAAGAATTCCCTCCAGTGTCTTAAACATTTATTAAGGTGCAATGTATCAATTCCTACTGATGTGCAATGTTCAGATTACTAAATTAATCTGATTTTGTTATTTTTAGCTATGGAACCATTTTAAGAGTTTCATTTATCAAAACAATGTCTTAAAATCAGTTAATTTAAAAGAAAGTATCTCACTAAATGAAACTTGTATGAGTTTTGCAAATATAAAAAAATTATTATGTTTTTAAATTTGTGTGTTTGAAAATGATTATTTAAAAAAGGAGCATGTTCAAACCCATTTACAATAACTTTGCTTAACGATGTGTAAATAAAAAGAAGTGGTAGCATTTAAATTATGTATATTGGGAAAGGAGTCTTACCTCAGTGATAAACATTTTAAGTGTTAAGTTCATATGAAATAAATAATTTTTACGATGTTAAAAATGAATTAAAAATTTTCTGATAAAAATATAGTACTTTTGTCGAAATATATACTCGAATTATGAAACATTAGTAATAATTTTAAATGATTAAGTTATATAGTAATAAATTGTAAACAATTAGATTTTGTTTTCTATTGGAAATTCAACAAAAATAAAAAAATGCACATAGAAATAAGTATTTAAATTAAATAAAAAAAAGAAATAAGTGTATACTGTGTAAATTTATATGATGGATTCTAGACATACGTATTTAATTTTAAAAAAACCAAATTTTAAGATGTGCAACAATTTTCATTTATTTATCATAAAAAACTAAGAAAATTTACTTAAAAACTTAGTTCCTTGAATTTTTAATTGATAGATAAAATTTTACCTAAAGTTTGGTATCATATTAATTAATATTTAAATGCAATTAATATTAAGGGAAAATGAATAAATAATTTCTAATATATATACATATATATATATATATATATATATATATATATATATATATATATATATATATATATATATATATATATATATATATATATATATATATATATATATACATTGCAATAACATAGCAATCAAAAGATTTATCAGGAATGGTAACCGTTTTAATTTAGCTGTAGAATCGGATAGAATATATTTATACAGATTTTTTTTTGCCCATTTAAGGCCTAATAAACAATTAAAATGTCAGATATTTATTCAGTTCCTTATCATGATTACATTAACGAAAAATCATAGAAAATTAATATATTTTAATAAATAGGTAATATTAAGTGAAACAAAGCTATTATTCTTATATTTTGTGATTAAATAGGTGGAAATCTAATAATAAAATAAAAGTTAACAAGCTTATTTTTGTTTGTTCTATTTAGTCTTTGTTTACAAAATTATTTTAATGAACAATATTCCTATAATAATGAAATTTCCTATTATTTATTTTCTACTGAGATCCTCCTTTGATTCAAATGGAATAGATAAATTTTAAGAATAAAAAAAGCTTCCTCTTTTCACTTATACACTATTTTCATTAGATTTTCTTATCATTAATAATGTAATAATATTTGTTATATTTTAAATTATGCTTCACAAATAATTTATTCGAAAAGTTAACATCTTTGATATAATGTTTTAACATCATTTTAAAATGTTTATGGAAACCCTTATATAATAAGATAAACTCAACCACGAATAGACAGATAACATAAGCGTTTTATGTGAAACATTTTACAACCCATTTATATTCATACAGCTATATTCAACGTAGCATGTTACTGAACATAGTAACAATGAAAAAACATAATGTCTTATAAGTCAAATTACAGTAAAATATTAATAATTCATATAGAGAAACTATCTTTGTATACTGATAATTATAATCAAATTATCCTTCTAAATTATCCTGCAGAAATTCCATAAGCCCAAATAAACACGCTTGAGCAATCAAAATTTCTCCTTTCCAAATGTACACAGCAGTGTGAATATCAAGATTTTCCTGAGTTAAGGATTTATCCGGGGTTTGTTCCTCCGGGATTGTCAACTTTGAATTAGTTCATTAGAGTTTCGCGTAACTCTCTCTTTAAGGGCTCAGAATTCGCTGCATGGTTTCCGGGTTGTATTCTCTTCCAGTTCTCGAGCTGCGCAATGTTAGTGTATGAATACATTTCCCAGTTAAGTACATCCTGCGTTGGCAAAAGCAATTAGAAGGACTTGGGTTGAATTATTTGAATATTTAATTGTACTTCAATAGCCATGCATTGATAAGTCGGAACCGGTGGAACACCACCGCTGGTTACGGAATTTTCCGAAAATTATTGAAGTGGGTAGAGCCTGCTGGCAGAAAATTACCTCTGCTTTGTCTACTCTGTTATGACCTTCAAATGCATGTAAAGTAAATATTTTTATTAAGTATTGAGTTTAGGAACTGTTGAATATTTAGAATTTTCATTTGTGTTGAAAATAGACTTTAATTTTGTTATTACTTAGCTGTACTTCTTTTGTAGCTGTAAATGTATAAGTAAATAAATCTTTTTATAGATAAAGGTAAATTTTGATAGGGACTTTTATAACTCTCATTTTGAATAACGTTCTTTAAAAAAATTTAATGACATATATTTCAAAAGATCATTATCTTATTATATCTAATTAAAAATGCAGTTAAAGCTCCAATAATTAAAAAACACTTATTTAGTTTTCTTTATTTTTCTCTATAAATTTCATTTTATATGTAAATATTTTAAAAAAATTGAGATACGTCATTAAGAAAAAACTTCAAAGTTAATTTAAATCCAGTATAAATATATTAGCGAGAAAGGAAGCTTCAAAACTGAAAAATTATTTTTAAATTATAAAATCATAAAAAGTAGTTTTTTGATCAGAGTTTTCAATATAAAAATATCAAATTAAATATTTTTATAAGAAATTTACAAATTAATTTGATAAAAAGCTATTTATTAATCAATTAAACATAATAACAAACAAATAAAATTCGTAAGTACTGTCATTTTATGTAATTAATTAAAGTTTAAAAGCTACGTTTAAAAGACATAAGTGGGTAGAAAATTACATTTAAATGACATTAATGCTGAAAAATGTAAAAGATTTAAATTTTTAATTAATTTGAGATTCTTGTTTCTTTATTATTTGTAATATAGTTATTACTTATATTTTCATTAACAAAAGTATGTGTGCTTCATGGTATTTAAAATTCATCAAAATTAAGTGACAGTTTAATGCTACTGATAACGGCGGTATGGATAAACAGATACTCACAAATGGATTTTATAATATTTAAATAAAAACATCTTTCTATAGAAAACCTTAAAATTGTATTATATTTCAAATTAATATTATGGTTTTGATATTATAATTCATAAACAAATATTATTTTTTATACATGGTTTCAAACTGCATATTTAATATAATTTTAGACACCAATTAAAATTTTATTTTACTTTATCTTCAGCATTATTTTTAAATAATAAGAATGTTTATTTGCTTCATATTTTAAAGATATATAATTATCACATAACCAAATTATGTAAATCAATTTATAGCATTTAAATTTCGTAAAATGTTATCAGATATAATAGATGTTTATTACAAGAAGTGTAATTATTATTATTGCATCTAGATACATTTTAAAATCAATAAATTTAAATACGCTGGTATCATTTTTAGTCGTTATTAAATGGGTTTTTTGCATATTCTAAGTTTCTTAGAAAATTTATTTTACACTGTTACTTGTTTTAAAGAGTTAACTATTCTTTGGAGATTTAATTTTTGTTAGAAATATTAAGTATTTTTACTTAAGTATATTTCTTTGCTAGCAGAAAAGTTAAGTCTGTTTTCATTTTTTGTACATCAATTCAGTTCCTTATACGAGGCACATCAAATACTTCAGAGTAAAGTGCATTTAATATTTATTTCATTTTATTTTTCATTAATTTAAAACAATACTTTTTCCTTTGGGTGAAGCTCAAATGCATTTAGACAGGATATTTTAACATTTATATTTTTACTTTTTTTGAATTTTGAATTCATGAATGCAAAAGATCATTTTGTTTTTATCCTTTGGATATTTTAAAAATAATTCACTAACTTTACAAATGAACAAATTTTACATGCACGTTTTTGAAACAAATATATTTGTTTAATTATATTATTTGTTTAATTAATATATTTGTTTAATTATATTTCTTTATAAGTTTAAGTCAATTATTCTCACAAAACCTCTGTAAATCACCTTTCACATAAAAAGCTAATTTGAATGAAAAATAGTTTCGTGTATTATTTAATATCTGTGTTTAAGTCGTCTTTTATGTTTAGGTAAACTCTTCAAGTATTATTTAATGCATTCCTTACAATTTTCCGCCTTCATAAAGTAACTTTGCATTTACAATAATTAGTTAATTGTGTAGATTGTGTGTGTGTCTCATTTTCCAAAATCTGATAAAAATGTTTTTATGACTTAGATAATCGCCATTCATAGTTGTCAAAAACACTTTTACCTAATATTTTTTAATTTTGTTATGGCATTGAAGTACTGAACAATAGCATACATTAAAGAATTGAAATAAATCATCTCCTGCTAGAATTTAAGATATTTTAGAAAAAAAAAAAATGTGTTTGCAGATTTGCATTTATCAAAATTTATTTTTTCAACGTTTTAAATATTGATTTGAAAAGAACTGTAAGCTTTAACAGTAGAATCTTTATTCTGTTCTAATTTTCCTTTGGTAAGTCTTACATGAGTTTTAAATTATTATTATTATTGTTATTATTATGTAACACTTAAGCTTTACATACTCTTTAAAACTTTAGTTAACAGTTATAATGAAAAAATGAAAGCTTTTATAAATTAAAAACTTTTAACTTTGATTATGCCGGTATCACTATAATATAAATTTTTATTTTAGAAAAGATCTTAAAAATTAGAAAAAATACATGTAATTTTATGCAATAATTCCTGTACTATTTTGATGAGTACGATGCGATATTATTATAACATAATTTTTCCTTGAAATAAATAAAGTTTGAAGGATACAAATAAAAAATAGTATTTTTAATAAACTAGGTCTTTGGTGTTTAACTATTTGATGCTGCTTTAATTCATTAAATTATTGTAAATGTATGTGACTTTCAGTATATTTAAATAAAAATTCACTACATAAAATCATTAAAATCGCTATTCGTTTGTCAGTATTGAGACATATGTGCAATATTTAATTGTTCTAACTTTGAAATTATTATAAAATTATTTATTATGTAACTCTTTAAATATGATTTTTTGTTCAACAATACCAAAAATTTACTTTACTTAATCTTCTTATTTATTTTATTTTACTCATTTATTTTTTGGTAAGTGCTTCGTTACAAAGAAAACGACTATTGTAAACTCGTAGATCATTTAAACTTTTTCACGCATCCTAAATTGAAATCTAGAATGTTACCTCGAAGGCAAAAATAATAAATAAATTAATAAAAAATAAAAAAAAGATTAGCTGATGTGTTTTTTATTCATAAAAAAGATCCCTCCTCCTAAGTTTTAGAAAATAATAATACGTACACCTTCTCCATGTGTGTTTAATATTTGAATTTGGTTTTTCATTTTCAGTTCCTTTATATGATTGTCAATCATATAGTATATTCTACATTAGAATGCAATTTTGTTATCACATATAGTGAAAATCTTTTAAATTATTTTAAATAACAAGGACGTCATTGATTTGCTGCTTTGCTTTATATCACATCAAGTAATTTTACAAGTCTCCTTAACACCATAAAATCAAGTGCGTTTTTGACACAATTTCACTTAATCTACACTAATTGATTAACGAAGTTTTATTTAATTTCTTTGTACACATATTTATAATTTACCAGTGAATTTGGATTTTATATCCATGTCTGTCTATACTAGGGTAATAATAATAATAATATATATATATACATAAATATATATATATATATATATATATATATATATATATATATATATATATATATATATATATATATATATATATATATATATATATATATATATACATAAATATATATATATATATATATATATATATATATATATATATATATATATGTATATATACATACATACATATATATATATATATATATATATATATATATATATATATATATATATATATATATATATATATATATATATATATATATATATATATATAATTTTATTTCTAATTTCAAGAGGCATATTGCATTCTTATAAAAGAAAGAATTCTGACTTTTAAAGATAGGCAAGATTTCTAAGTAGAAAAATATAAAAATAAATATCAAAAATTATTATTTCATGAAGAAGCTTGTTATAAAAATATTTGGTGGTATTTCTTAAATGTGTAAAATGACTATTTATCATAAAAAATTTCTTTCATAATTTAAAGTTTGAAATTATTATATATTTTAAAAGGCAATTATATATATATATATATATATATATATATATATATATATATATATATATATATATATATATATATATATATATATATATATATATATATATATATATATATATATATATATATATATATATATATATATATATATATATATATATATAAAACATCTTATATTATCAAATACATTTTGCGTCTTAAAAACATTCTGGCTAAAATTTTTGTTTTTACTTTAGCAAATAGTGTGATTTAGGTTACTCAAGTGATAGGAATAGATTTTTTGCTTTTGGAAGAAACATATTGTCCAAATTTCTTTTAAAAATATTTGCATACATTTGTTTCAAATAATTTTAAATATTAACTTAAGATTTTAATCTCCTGGGGCCTGAGCAGCTACCAGGCGCGTCGGCAGGTGGTGGATCGCCGAACATCCTGTAGTAATGACAGGATAGTCTTGAATATGGAATCAGAGGCGCGAACCAGCTTCCGTAAACCCTGGTGTTATGCGACCCATGCCTAGGGCTATTTGGCACAGCGGTAATGGTGTCTTAACTGAGCCTCTAGTTGCCTGGCGAACTTCTAGAGCATTTTTGCTTTGCCCAGTAACTCAGGCAATGCTGGATGGACTGTTATATTACCTGAGCTTATTAATTGTTATCTTATGGCTGAAAAGACACAAGAAATAACTAACCTTTCTGCATTTGCAGATGAAGCCTCTGAAGTAGACCTTGCTGAAAAATACAAGGGAACTCAGAGGCAATATAGTGAAGGGGCAGCAATGAATCCTTCACAGGAGGTAGAAATGACCTCCAAACCATCTTCTTCTGGTGAAAGTCAGGAAGCTATCGCTAGCATGACTAACTCCCTGACCAGAATCAAGCTTAATAAGAGACGCAAGAGGAAACGGCCAAGCACATCATTTACGAATTCGAGGCTCTTGCCCTCCCTAGATTAACTTCTTTAGGCATCATCCATACTAGAGAGTTACACCTAGACTCCATTAAAGGGTTATATCGGACTTTATTAATAAAGTGGGTGACCCGAGGAACTGGAACTAGGAAACATTGGGTTTGGAGTGCCCAATGACATACAAACCCAACTAAGAAGAAGAAGAAGAGAAGATTTTAATCTGAGATTAAAAGAAACGTTAGAATATAAGCTTTCTTAAATTAATAAAATCAAATTGATCTTAAAGGTGAACAAAAAAAATTAATTTTTTAGAATGGTTTTTTAAATAAAGCTAATATTTAAGTTCTCTTTTAACTAAGAAAATTCTCTAATGTTTCCCAAATCTAATTATATAATAATTATTCAGAATTCCTAGAAATTATTTTTTGTGAATTTAGGAAAATAATGTTAATTGGGGAGGATTTTCCTTTTCTTATTAGTATTGTTTTTGTTAACTAAAAATCAATTCAGATAATAAAAAGTATATTAATATAACGTGTCTTGAATATGCAATCATTTACTTTTAAATTCTTATAAAGATATCCACAGGAAAAATGCTTCTTAAGTTACCAAGATCCTTCTGCATACTTAACTTTCCTTTTGTTCAGTTAAAAATAATTGATAAATCATTGATTATCTTTTTCATAGATATAATTTCACTTTTAAAAACCATCAACTGTACACATCAAAAGTCAAAGCGTTGCTGATTTACAGTAAAAGGTTGCCTCAGTTCTTGTTTGAGCAGGAACGAAGTTGAAAGCCTGGAACGCTCTGTCATAAATAGTTGAACTTCATTTTTAACTGCTTACAACAATAACCGTCATATGTACACGGTGAATACATTTTAGTACTTTATTTACTTCACAAATAAGCGATTTAGGATTTCATTTATGAAATGCGTTTCTTTCTTCTATATGATATAAATGTTTTCAGCATTCGATAATTTTGAAGAACCTAAGTTCTTATTAGTTATCCTTAATTTTATATAATTTTATTTATAACCAATAATTTTATTTTTAAATTTTGATAAATAAATTAATTTAAGGTTTTAATCATCAAGTTGTTTTCCAGTATATGTAGGATTCATATATATTAGTAAGCAATCAGTAGATGAGGCAACAATAAATATATAAGTCACAATTTGGGAGATCTAACACAAATACACTAATATAAATATACTTATTAATTATAATTAATAATCATTTTTTTCATTTATCAGAAAAGAATTATGAGAGTCATTACTTAAATTTCTACACTTTTTCTCTTTAAAAATCTCGTATCTAATTAACAATTCCCAAGTATTTATAAATGTGTGAGTGTGATAGACACTTTAAATATACATATTATGAGAGTGCACACATACTGCTGCCTATTTAAATTAGTAAACATTTATTTGGCAATACAAACATCTATACTAGAAAGAAGTTTCTTATAAATCAAAATTTTCGAATAAATTACATCTTCATTTTTTTATGAAGGAAGAAAAAGGGACATCTTTTCAAGTTTCAATTATGAGAGTCCATGCTTCATCATTTCTCGCGGTTATAGCACTGAACTTCAGTTGGATAGTTAATAGGTTCGATTTAAGAAATGTGCGTGGTTCGGAAACCACTTTGAACTATTAGTTGCCCTCGAACTAGTTTCTTGAATAAAATTAATGTATGTATATATACATATATATATATATATATATATATATATATATATATATATATATATATATATATATATATATATATATATATATATATATATATATATATATATCTATCCTGTAACAAAACAATGGAGAAAGCCTTCAATTTTATTGAATTGGTTTTAGAAATCACTCTGAGTTTTCTCCCTTTCATAAAAAGTTAGTTTTAAAATTATATATATCAGATAGTAATCACTTTCACCTTCACGTTTCTTTCCTATTTTCAGGACAAAGCAAAATTTCATTACTTAAAATTGTTGAGAATATAATAAAACACAATTTGGAGCTTCCTGATAATAGTAAATAATGGTAAACTTTCTACTGAACAAATTTGCTTAACATAAATAGGACATATTTTATCGTTTAACTTCCCTGTAATATTTCATCTAAGAAGTACGCTATCTATTAGAATCATTTTGAAATTAATTTTTTGATATAACATAATCCTTATCGTTTCTATTCCTTAAATTTTCTAAAATTTTAGGCCGCTCCGTGGGTTAGTGGTCGAAATATCACTCCGCTAATCGCTTGAGAGCGTAGGAGTGTGGGTTCGATTCCCAACGTGGTCCTGG
Source organism: Latrodectus hesperus (assembly GCA_037975125.1). Taxonomy (NCBI): domain Eukaryota; kingdom Metazoa; phylum Arthropoda; class Arachnida; order Araneae; family Theridiidae; genus Latrodectus; species Latrodectus hesperus. The sequence continues at coordinate 19,794,472 of CM075853.1, read as the reverse complement.
GTGTTTTCTTTGTTATTCTTCTGTGGTTGTACATCTGTCATTGTGCTATTTGTCCTATTATCGACGAAGATTTACAAGCGGATCTCAAGAATCAAGCATACAAGTCTGAATATATGTAATGTAATAAATAAATAAATTCTGAAATTTTCTAATTTAAAAACTGTTTTAAGCAAAGCAAGTGTAAAAAATTAAAGCATAAATTATACCTTAGCTTTTTGGAATTTATGGATTCACTTATTTATGTATAATTACTCGAGCATTTTTAGACGAATTTGGAAAAATTAGTTTTTTTTAAAAATATCATTTTTATAATTTCAACACAAGAAGTTTCCATTCAACCTTTTTGAAATATTCAGCTTACAAAATCTTGTTAAAATCAACGAACATCAATCTTTGGAACAGAATGAAAGTATAACTTTTCTGACACTTGCTCTTCTAACAAAGAGTACTCTAAGGATGGAGAGAAAAATTTAATTCTTTTCTGTAAAGATCTTCCCTTAGGATATCAAATTGTTTTACTCTATAGAGTGAGAGTGGAGTACATGTCTCGGAGGATTCCGTTCTCATAACGAGTGGAGTATCTACAGAAGCTTTGCATTTACGTCATCGGGGAACGAGTATTAAGCAATTACGTTCAAAACATAAAAGCACTAGGGCTTTTCCCTTGACAATATCTTTAAGATTCTTTGGTAAAATAAAAGCATTTTTAATCCTATTGAAATACTGAGATCATGTAATTTTTTTTGCTTGAAACACTTGTGGTTTATACTCATCTACTCGACAAGTTTCTTTTATTATAAAATATATTTAGCTTCTTAGAAACTAGATAAACCCTGTCTACAAAAAAAAGAGATTTCATCAAATAAACTTTTAAAAGCTTTTTTATGGCTCATTTTAAGTGATGAATATTATTGGTTTCAACTAAAAACGTTCATGCTACTTCAACAAAAATTTGAATTTGTTTATTAAACCTTATAATGAGAATAATTCTCATCTAATAAATAACATTTATTAAATAGTTGTAAATCTTCCAGTTAATAATTAATAATAATAAGTCAAAGTTTTCCAGTCAATTTTAACTGAAATTATGCACAAAAAAAGAAAAACTAAGTTTTTTTATAAAAATAACTATATTTTCTATTAGAAAAAAAACAGAAAATAAATTACTTAAGAATTTCTATAGCATTTTTGCTTTGTATAATCGCTACCTATTAAATTTGACGAAATATCAATGTAAAGCATAGGTTCCCAAAGTAGTCCAAGTGCACCCCCAGGGGTCCATAGGAGATTACACGGGGGTCCACGTAGATGTGAAAAGAAAACAGGGGTTCACAAGTTATAAGTGGGGGTCCACGAAACATTTTCTGGTTTTCATAATAAAGAACAAAAATTTTGGCTTATATTTACCTATCAACAGGCAGGTAGCATCATTCACTAGGTATATACTCAAAAATATTCCAGATTCAGTTCGAACATAGAATTGAATAGAACAATAGATAATAGTACAAGAGTACATGTCTTGTACACCACATGTCGAGACTTGAAAAGTGCCGTCCGTGCGGCGTGTCATTAAAAGTATAACTAATATAAAAATTTTATAGTATACTATAAATTGTTGATTTACATTTCAGAGTACATTGTAGATTTTTTGTCAATTGTTGATTGTTTGTAGTAATAAATGTTTATAATTTTGTATAACCACAAGTATTATTTTAATAACTAGGACACAAGAAAATATGCTACTTTTATTTTCTTCCCAATTTAGGGTGATATTTTTAAGGTAATTTAGGGTGATATTTTTATGGAGGTTTGGGAATACAGTAGAAATGCAGCAGCAGTGGGTCTACCAAAAATTGTAAAACTTTGAAAGTGGTCCATGAGAAAAAAATGTTTGGGAACCCATGGTGTAGAATGTAGCTCAGGCCAGTCGTTGAGTTACCCACGTGTAACGTGTATATAATTTCTTTTCAAAATTTCTTTATAATATTTGTTGAACTAAATTGCTAATAACTAGATAAATTAAGAAAAAATGAGACATTTCAAGCAAGATTATTAATTTTTTATTTGATGTGATAAAAATTTACACTTGTAAACAGCCAGAATTTCTTTATATGAAGATAATGTCATTAATATTGTTTGACTAAAATTAAAAATTTCAACTGTTTTCAAAGTTATTATTTTGCCGGAGTAAAAAGTGTAATACATTGTCGATAATTAGATAAGTAGAAATCATTTAAGAAATTAAATAGGTATTTTAATTTACAACTGTACAAAATAAAACACAATTAGAATATTTACAATATCCATAGCAACTAATATTCTACAGCTATTGTTTGCTCCATACTTATCCGAATTAAGAAGCAATCTGTTAATAGTTTAGTTCTGGGAGACCCAAGATATTTCTTACTTATTTATATTTCTTATGATGTATTATTATTTGACTAGTTTATATTTGTGTCACGTCACACTACAGCTATTTTACAGACTTTTAATTACAGTCTGGATTAAAATTACAAGAACAGACGATGATACTATATGGGCATTACAATAGTAAGTCTTATTTGAAATTTTTACATTTTATTTGATACTTATAGATAGAAATCCGGATTTAAACATCTTACATAAGCTAATATAAATAAGCATTGTGTATTATTGCTCTGATGCAACTATTTCAAAGTAAATTTGGTTAAGGAAAATCTCTAAGAACATTTATAAAACCTATATAGCCATGATAAAAAAAAGAGTGTAATAACAATTGATGATATTTTACTTCTAAAATTTAAATGATAATCTCTGTATTACATGTTTAAAAATTTTATTTATTATTCCTTAAATCTCTTATAGTTATAATCAAATCAATTTAATTAGTTACTAGATATTTTAATGCTATTAAAGCAAATTTACGTTGGCTAAACATATTTTAATTCAAATAATAATTAAAAGGTTTTCTATAAAATGAGAGCTTAAATTTTAAATACCATCACTGTTAAAAGCCCAGGTAAACGAGCTGCATTCTATATCGATGTTTACGAAAATATTTCTGGATTACGTATATGTAGCAATACTTTAATATGATATTAATTATTTAATTATAGTTATTAATAACGAATTACTGTGATAAGATTCATGTCCATATTCCATGTTTTAATACTGTTGTAAAAATTAAAAAGGAAAAATTTAAATGACAAAATCAATAATGTCACACAACTCCTGTTTTAAAATTGAAAATGTGTACAATATTTAATGAATTTTGTTGGTTGCAGAATATAGAAACTATAAATATATGCTTAAAAAATAACTTTTCCAAGCTTTTTAAACCTGACTGTTTATAGACATTAATATTTTGACTGAAAAATGTAATAAAGTATAACAATTATTTGGATTATATAATGAAATTATATAGTAAATTTAGCATGGTATAATAAAATTTCAATTTCAGTTATATCGCTACAGTGGCACATTTCTGTTCTTATATTTCACTTAAATGTGGCATTTAAAATTATGTATATGTATGTAAACTTTTTCCACCTCTCTTTAACTTTTCAAATTAATTGAAAATTAGATTGCAATATTTGATTATGTTTCAAAATTTTACAAAACTCATTATTACATGTATTTCAATTTAGGACTATTATATGATTAATATTATACTTATTTACTTAAAAAAGAACGTCTGTGAAATATCTGATTTTCTAAGAATCTTATAAGAAAAAATTTATTAGAAAAAATTAACTATAAATAACTTTAACAAATAGCTTTTTTCCCATGATCCATTGTTCAAAATTTAATTTTATTATTTTTTTTATTTAACAGTGGTATGCTAAAAAACACTTTTTACCTTTAAATTTACATCTTTGAATTTAATGGTAAATAAATGTATTAATTCAAAAATGAAAAATATATAACTTTGAAGATTTTATAAACAACAGGACCGAGGGGCTGGAAAAGATCATAATCAATAACTATTGATATTTTTATAAAGAAAATAGTATTAATTTTTTATCCAGCTTAACTTAAATCTTATAAAATTGTTTTAACATCTAGTACATTTGTAATTAATTAAATACACTATATTTATTTTCTTTATGATGTTTTTAATTTATACAAATATATTTCACTGTTACATTACTTAGATTATAAAGATATTTTTCAATAAACAAGTATTTTCAAGAAGCATTAAACTGCTAGCTACTAAACTTGTTGAAGAAAGAAACTATCATGGAATAGATGTTTCATATCTATGATAAATATTTATATAGGGTTGTTCTTATAGTTGTAAATGACATTATCTAGATCATGCTTTCCATCCTATCATTCAGAGTTTATTATCATATAAATTGATAAGAATTTTTAGAATGGCTTAAAATCTTTCTTAACGTCTAATCCTTGATTAAATTGTATTTATGATAGTAAAAATAAACTGCAGTGGAAACAGACATTAAAGTTATACAAATCATTATTTTGTATAATGCTTGATAAAGAAATTAGAAGGGAAACCAATCTTAACCTTGAATATTTCTTATCTCCTAAAATATTTGAATCTGGAATAAATCAAGAGGCTATCCTTTTTTGCGCAATGAAGCGATTCGTAGTTAGCCTAACAATTGCACTCTGTCACCATGGGCCACGATCAGGAGGAGAACCCGTGTCTTTCTTATCATCGCATCCCTTCCCAGCCCATGAGCAGACTCTCCGGTCTCCCTCGTCCCCTCTGGATCGTCATCATCAATTCCTCATTAAAGCGGACTCCGGGCAGCGGACCGGAAAAGATTGTGTCGACGCCTGGTTTTCCGGTTTATCTCACAATCGGGCGTCGCCGCCCAGTTTTCAGGTGGAGTGCCAGGAAGGGAAGGGGTGGGCGGGGAATGATTACCTTCTCCAAAGTGATGGGATCTCTTCTGCTGTTGCGTGAGGGTTGTTCCTCCAGCAGGGAGAGCTCTAATGCAGTTTGGAGTCCAGTTCCATTTCCTGGGAGTCGAAGCGGATGCGAGAGACATTAATGTTTCTGTTTGTGTGGATGAATACGCTTTAGACATAAGTCAGGGGTTCTGGAACAAGGAAAGTAGTGTTTGCCTTCCTGATAACTGTTGTAGAGCTTATTTCCTCTACCCTTCACTGGGCGATTGCACTAGTACACCCGCTCCTAACTTCAAGTGCATCTTTCCAGATAGCTTAATTGTCAAAGTTGAATTCATTAGCTCAAGTCAGCTGTTTAAAAATAAATCTCTCTGCAACAGCACTTTATAACTAACCTTAAGTCAAAGGCACTTTTATAAAATATCTATTTCAGATTACATTGAGTCAATTTTTGTTGGGGATATGGTATATTGCATTAAATTACATTATTACATAAATTTTATTTTCGAATATAAATAGTTGAACATAATATTGAATAATAGCTCTTAAAGCTAACATAACGCAGAAAAAATGTAAGTGTAATGTGTTAATAATTTATAAGTAAGTAGAAAATTTTGTATAACATATTACTAAAACATATTTTTTCTTATAAAAACTTTTTTTTTAATCAAAAATACTTTTTTCATTAAAATTATGCATTTTTTAAACGCAACTCTTAAGCCTTTTATACTTCGACAATTGAGCATTGATTTTTGATTTGTTAAAGAAGTGTATTGATATAATTAAAAAAAAGTACAAGAAGAAACTTTTACTTGTAAAATGTCTTAAATTGATTGATTGATTTTGTGAGGTTTACTGATGCAAGGTCCAATATTGGACATTTCTGCACCGTACAGTATTTAAAACTGTAGGTAAAAGTTCTGTGTTAAAATACTAGTAATATGCAATGGAATGTATTAAATGTATTAAAAGCAATGGAATGTATTAAAAGTTCAAGAAAAGCATATGTAAAAGGTTATTTTGGCTAAAAATCTTAAATAGAATTCAAGAAACCTATTGCACGTAAAAATGCAAACAAATTTCTATGTGGTTTAAACCCAAGCAAGTCTGATAAAATTAAATTTGTAGTATTAAAAAACACTATGCGTAAATCATTGAAATTAGGACAGACAATTAAAATGTGATATACTGTATATGGTACATTACACATGCCACAAACTGGAGCACTACGAGACAAGAATAAGTGCTTGTGTGTAAATCTAGTACGTCCAAAACGAAGCCGTGTGAGTTTTACATCTACTCTTCGCATGGGAGCAACTGGGAATGGAAGAATGTGGGAGGATATACTATATAATTTATTGTTCTTCTGCAAATCCCATGTTTTTTGCCAGTGGGATGAAATGAAATCTTTGATAATTTGTTTAATTTCAAAAAAGTTAATGCTTTATGCAAAATGTCAGAGGCATTTTTAGCAGCATTATCTGCAAGTTCATTCCCAGCTATGCCAACATGACTTGGAACCCAACAAAACAAGATTTCAAATCCTTTATTCTTCAGTATATTTAAAATATCCAATATTTCCACTATAATTGGATGACATTTATCTTTAAAATTGTCTAATTGCATGAGCACACTCATGCTATCTGTATATATACAGTACTTTCGATAAGAGCTGGATTGTATTATTTCTAGAGCACGTTTAATAGCAACAGCTTCAGCTGTATACACAGAATATGATGCATGCAGTTTATAGCTGTAAACTGTATTTCCAACAACAATACCACAACCAACATGACCACTTGATTTTGAGCCATCAGTATATACAGAGATATGGGAGGAATAATGAGAATGAATGTGTGAAAACATTTGTTGCAAAATAAGGGAAGATGTAACTGATTTATTGTATCCAGTAAAGGGTTGGATTATATTGACAACAGGAATATTCCAAGGAGGAAATCTTAGAGCATCTGTGATTTGAATATGTAAATCAGGGAACTCGGATGAAGACAGGAATGAATTTGTACGCTCATAAAATGGTAATATGTTATGTGGCCGTGCATTATATAGCCTTCTTAAAGAGGGACAAATAATCATCGATTTCAAAGGGTGTTGTGATACTGATAGCATTTTAAAATAATAATGTAGAGAGAGTTTTTACGCCTCAGATCTAGAGGTAACTGGTTGCAAATTACATAAAGGCTCTGGACAGGAGAAGTCCGGAATGCTCCAGAACAGATTCGTAAAGCTGAGTGATGAACAGGGTCTAGTTTGCGCAAAACTGATGATCTGGCTGATCCATAAACTACGCTACCATAGTCATTTCGGGATAGAATAACTGACTGATGCACTCGGAGTAAAGCTTGACGATCTGCACCCCAAGAGGTGTTAGAGAGAACTTTCAGAATATTAATTGATTTTTCGCATCTTTTGCGCAAATCTAAGATATGTGGTAGGAAGGTTAACTTTTTATCAAATATAAGCCCAAGAAATGATATCTGGTTAACTACGGGAATAGTTGTACCTGATATCTTAATTTCTGGATCAGGATGAAGCCTAGTTTTTCTGCAAAAATAGATACAATTGCTTTTACAAGGGGACAAAGTATGCCCATTTTCATTACACCAAGAAACTAGATTATTGACAGCAGTTTGTAATTGCCGTTCAATCAGTCGCATGTTGGAACCTTGGCAAGAAATTTGGAGATCGTCAACATATAATGTTCCATGGACAGATGGTTGCAATACATGAAGAATGTTGCTGATGCAAATATTAAAAACAGTAACACTTAAGACACTTCCCTGAGGAATCCCCTCACATTGGATAAATGAATTAGATAAAACAGATCCTATACGGACATTAAAAATGCGAGAACTTAAAAAACTCTGAATAAAAATAGGTAAATTTCCTCTGAAATTAAAATTATACAAAGTTCGAAGAATTCCGTAACGTCATGTCTTATCATAAGCTTTTTCTATGTCAAAAAATATAGACACCAAATGATGTCTCCGTACCAAAAATATAGACACCAAATGATATTTGCGGGGAATTGGGGAGCGCTTGGGAATTGTGTTTTTGGCAGCATCTAGAAGTGTATCAGTCACTTTTTGCACAGCATCATTGATATTATCAATTCTAACCATGCGGTCAGTAATCGCAGCTAATTGAGTGTAGAGAGACCAGTCTGCACGATGATAAGAATAAGAGGAGAGAAAGACTTGTGGTCTGCTTATACCAGTTTGATTTATAATTAAAGGAAAATGATCGCTGTTATATAAGTCCTTATCAACATTAAGATTTAATGAAAGTAGAATTGATGGAGAGCAAATAGCTAAATCTATTGAGTGAAAAGTTCTTGATGGCTGATGGAAATAGGTTATTTCCGTGGAATTTAGAAGGCAGATATTGTTATTAGAACTGAACTGTTCAATTGTCTTGCCCCAAGGATTCATATTATCACTACCCCATAAGGTGTTATGACCATTGAAATCACCAAGTAAAATGGAGGGTGTAGGTAGTTGGTCCAGCAAACTGTTTAAATCGCTTTCATAGATGATCGCATGGGGAGGTTAGTAAAGGCTACAAATAGTAATGAGAGATGTTGTGTGTATGCGTACTGCAACAGCCTGCTAATGAAGTGTTACGGGATTGTATAGTGCTAGGAATATTACAAGACACAAGAATGCATACACCTCCAGAAACTAAATCATGACTAACATCTTTCCTAACACAATTATATCCACGCAATTTTAAACTGTACAGAGGTTTCAAGAATGTTTCTTGGATGGCAAAACAAACTGGATTATGCAGGTTTATAATTGTTTTTATATCTTCTATATGAGTGCGGAAACCTCGACAAATCCAAGAAACGAAGGTTCCCATTAAGCAAAGCTGAATGCTCCGGCATTGGAGCAAGCCATCTGGGATTCAGATGAATCTCCACTTAGGAGTGTTTCATCATCTGATGGGTCTGCGTTTTTTATACCTGTCTTAGAGGCAGTTGAGCTTCTTTTACTCTTTAAGTATGATTTATGGAACCCTTCTTTTGCATTCTTTAATTTTAGGGATCTTTGGGATTTAGATTTTGCAGAAGACAGTGGAGAAATTCCTTTCGGAATAGGTGGGACATTTATACTAGGAATATTTGAGGATAAGTTTGGAAATTTTAAGAAATCTGTTTGAGTACTACAAGAATTCATGACTTTTTTAATTGCTTGTGAATAGCTAACACCTTGATTAGGGGTACGAGATGATACTGTATGCCTGGCTTCAGGGTAAGATAAGTTTTGTTTCATTTTCACAGTAATAATCTCTTTTTCTAATATCCAGGTTGGGCATGACCGGGAGTATGATGGATGTTCACCACTGCAGTTTACACATTTTTCTTGTAATTGACATTCACTACTATCATGTCCAACAGATGCACATCGAGCACAAGTCAAATGTCCCCTACAAGTAGCTTTTGCATGGCCGAAACGCTGACACTTAAAGCATCGTAATGGATTTGGAATATAGGGGCGAACATTACAATTTAGGTAACCAGCTTTAATAGATTGAGGTAGTATAGGAGTAGCAAATGTGAGTATAAGGTGCTTAGTTCTTATAATTTTGCCCTCTCTCCTGATTGTAATACGCTGCACATGTTGTACTTTTTGGTCAACGAGATTATTCAAAATTTCCTCCTCTGAAACATTAAATAGATCATCTGCTGAAATTACTCCCCGTGTAGAATTTAACCTACTATGCGGAGATACTATAACATCTATATTACAAAGGCATTTTAGTTTTAGGGTGGCTTTGGCCTGTTCAATTGATAAGACTTCAACTAAGAGATCACCAGATTTCATCTTGCGAACATTTTTGACATTTCCAACTGTACCAATAAGACTCTTATTAATTAAGAAAGGAGAAACATTATCGAAATTGCCCTCAGTTCTTTTAATAACAAAATATCTCTGATCCTGTATCATTTGTTGCTCCATAGGAAGTAAAGAATTAAAAGTACATTCCATAGAAATAAGTTAATTACTTCAAGGCCCGACTGCACCACCCACCATCGAGCCCAACAAGGGGATGCAGTATAACTGCATCAGTGCTAGCCAGACCTTATACGCTTTCAATATATCTCTGACGTGGCCTCCACCCTTATCGAGTCACACAGCAGATATATGATTGCTTGATCCATGGAAGCCGATTGGTATGCTGAGGACCACAACACACCTCCCGTTTACCTGAAGCAGAGGCCAAAGTAATGTGTTGGTCTCTGAGAGCCTCAATCACCAGGATCCTCCTTTCCAGGGACACGGGTATCCACGCACGGCAAACACGCGGGTGATTTAGTCCCCAAGAGAAGCTAATAGTAACAGGGCGACAATAGCTACTCAAGGGGAGCCCTCAACCTCTTACAAGGCAACCACAATGAGGGAGAAGAGGAAGAAAAAGCAGAAGAGGAGAGGAGAGGAGAAAATAAAGAGGAGAAACAGATCACTAGGGTACCTCGGGATTGTGACACCCGTGTTTACCTAAAGAAGGTAAACCCCCTGAGGGGAAAATGTCTTAAAAAAAACATAAAAATGTACGCTTTATCTTCGCAAATTTGTGTATAAAAAATCTTAAGTATTACAAGTAAAATATGTATTTTTTAAATTTAAAAATTTTGTAACAAATTACTTGATTAAATATACTAAAATATGGTTGTAAGAACTAAAAACTTGTAGTAATGAATTAAAATAATTTTTATTCAAGTTATTAAACATATATTCATAGAAGAGATGCAAGAAAAAATTATTAAGCGATAAAAAATATGGGAATCCTCAAAAATGATAACTTAATTAATATTGCAAAATTACTATTTTAATTTAAGAATGTGTATATTTTTTGAAAAATAAAAATATATAAAATTTAAAGTATCAGCTTTATATTTCTGATGCCATGTAGCGAATAGTCCGATGCTTGAAGACTGTTGGAACGCATTAGAAAATCTAAACCATGTGACCTAAACAAGAATTTTTCATAAATAATGGATCATGTTTACATGTTGGAAGAAATCTGAAAAACTGTTATTCCTCATCCTGACAGATGTGCATGCAGAAATGGGAAAGATAACATCTGCTTTCCATTGTTTAGAAAGAGACAGAGCTCACAAACTCAGAAACTTTTTTCTCTGAATAGCTCATTTGGTCTTGAGCCTCATATATGGATATTTGACCCATTTGAAGCGGCATGCCAGTATTAAGGCGTTATAAAACGTTTTTTCAGGTTGACTATCCATTGATAGTGAGTCGTATGCAAGTGTCTTCAAGAGTAAAATTCGAAAAATTCCTATTAGTACTCTTTCCAACAATCGATAATGACGAAAACATAAACATAACATTCATCTTATTTTGTTCATCAATGGGTAAGATCGAACTCAGTCCTTTCACTTCAATGTGGGTGGTCAAACCAACAGGCTACAAATCACTATTTTTTTATTTTTTTCATGCATGTCTATAATGTAAGTGTTCACAATATAACAAGAGAGTTTGATAATAAACAAGATCGTTTTATATAACATGAGGGTGCTGTCCACACTGTTTGTGAAATGTCCTCCTTTCAGAAGTGAAAACTCGGTAGGTATTCTGAAAAATCTTATACAGCCTTTTTCAGCTCTAAATTTACCCGCTATGTTTGTTCATTATAGTGTATTACAACATGACCTGTTAGTACAAAGATGTTTTCTCATGTCGAAACTCAAAGATTCAAACGTTAGTTCCATCAAACAGTATGATATACATTTTATTCTTTCACCTGGATACACAGGGGATGGAATAAGAGACTTAAAATTTCTATGCGACATGTAAATATGACTTCTATTGAAATGCTTGCATTTATACTTCTATATGTTAAAATGCTTCATAAAACATTTTTGTCAACATTATTACAACTTTCAACAATTTGCTTACTATCTAGTGTTATTCCCTATGAAAATCGGCAATGTTTACCAAGATATTGGATGAAAAATACCGTCAAAACAATGTTCATATGAAAACACACGTTGGTAAAATAATCTTCCTTAAATTTCACAAATAAGCTAAGGATGAAAAGAAAGTTAAGTATAGGGCTTCACTATTTATTAATATAACCCACAGTCTTTAATTAGTATAAGAAGCAGCTCGCAACAGGGAATAATTATCTAAAAAGTAATTTGTCTTTGTGATGTTACTATGAGTTTCACTCACCACTCCAGCGTAAAAGTGTAAGGTCATCATATATGTGTCTGACCCGAAAAATGATTCTTAAGCTAATTCAATTTTATTTTGTAAATCTATTTCTCTTATGAGATAAAAGAAATTTCTACTGCAAAAATGCTTATAATAATTTATTATTACATGATTACTTATTTTTGCATTTTTCTCATTTTAATATTTGAGGACTGTACTATTTTTAAGTACCTTCCTCTGTTTTTAATCCTACAATGATGAGTAATAATTTTATAGAGTTTGGTGTTTATTACTTTTCTCCTAAATCTTATTGATATTTCTAGAAAATTGTAAATAAGAACGTTTCATTAAAGATCGAAAAAACTGTTACATAAGATTCTTTCACAGTACGGCAGGCTATTGATAGTTTTGATACACTATTATTTGTTATTATAAAAATAGGCTATTAAATAGTTAAAATTTAGTATAATAATAGGAATTTAATTATTTTATCTTAAATGTTGCAAAATTTTAATTAAATAGCTTAGAGTTGAGTTTAAATGATAACATAAGAATAATAAAAGCTATTTTTTTGAAAATAGTTCTACCACAGATCATTGAATTTTCTTCGCAAAATGAAATTCAACGATTTTTTTTACACTCTTAATTTAATACTTCACCATTATTTAATATTATACCATGAAACTTCTCAACTTTATAATCAAATACGTATATGCCTCTTTTTGCTTAAATGTGTTTTCACATCATGAATATACAGCAGTTTAAAACACATCATGAATATTTTAAGTTATATAAAATCTTTTCATAGTTTTAAAAACAAATTTGGAATAAAGAATTCAGAGAGAAAATTACTTAAAAAATACAAGAATTCACCGAAATACGTGCATAATATATCAGGTAAAAGCAAAAGTTTTGAAATATCTTCTGGTATAAATAATATTCCTAAAATATAAATAAATAAAGAGCAAGAGGAATCAAATCTAATTAAAAATTAGAAAGACTAACAAAATCAATTCGTTTTTATTTTTCAATGTTTAGTGACTTATTTTGCATGCAATAAATTTAAGATAATTTTTCCCTTTTTATGCATTTCTCTTTTAAATTCAACATTCATTTTTAAATTCATTTCATCAAACACTTATTTAAATAATTTTTACTTCGAACATAACTCAGAGCAAAGTTTAACGTGACTACTGAACTTGAGTGCTAAAACTTTAATTCTGTATACACAATTGTATAGATTAAATTCATCATTTACGATTAAAGAGTATCTTTTTCTATCATTATAACATGGCATCAAATTGATATTCTCTTGAATTGGGGCAAATATGGAAATCTTACTGACTTCATTGGTGAATAAATTGCCTGAAAGTTTATATATATATATATATATATATATATATATATATATATATATATATATATATATATATATATATATATATATATATATATATATATATATATATATATATATATATATATATGAGATTATTTGGGAATAAAATACTTTCCCCATTGAAATAGTAAAATAACTATCTATTCGTGTTATTTCTATAACTTTTATAGGGGGAAAGTAATTTTAACAAATTTGCATTTGACAATCAATCACGATGATGAAGTACATTTCCTCACGGAAATTCGATTTCCAATTCTTTCTGGGGATGTAATTTTGCGTGCCATCTGTGTTCTTTTTACTCTCATCCACAGAACTTAATAACTTGATCTTGAATAAAATTGAGCAACTAAGTAAACATTTGGAGCACGATTTGCAATCGAATTTCTATAGTAAAAGTTTAACCATTTGTTGAGATTTTTAGCTCATAAAACAAAATTCTTAAATTAAAAAGTGAAAGATTTATGAAAAAAAAGAAGAAATATTCTTCTTCTTCGGAATTAAAATATGATAAATGATGCTTTATAAAACCAAAAAGTGGATTTTTTTTATAAATGTATCAAGTTACAAAATAAAAATACAGTATTCTTACTTTAGGATTTTATTGCTTTGTTAAATGCCAGGTATAGGCATAAAATAAGTATGTATAACCTTTTGATTTTTGATAAACATTTTTGATAAGGTTATCCTTATTGATAGTGTCAAATAAGTTATTTGTCTAGCACGTAAAAATGTAATTTTGTTTGGTAAGAAGAAAATTTTGAGAAGCTCCTGAAAACATTATACAAAATATTGTTGTCAATACGAGAAAAAATTTTCATGCTTCTTTTATATGAAGCAATGTAATTGATAAAACGAAATATTTTAATTTCCTTTTTACATTGTTTATATTATACACAATCTCATTTAAAACTTTCAAAAGAAAATTGATAAAATCTTTCTCTTACAAATGTCCTTCTATACCTTTTTTATTAGTTTCTTTTGCAAGTGGGACGAATTTAATTCTTTTACTTCAGAGTGCAGATAAAATTTTCATCAAAGAAAATCGTCACAATTTTTTTAACACAAAATTATGAAATTGAAAAAAGTAGGTTTTATATAGACGTGAATTCATTTGAAATTCGGTTTATGACTTACAAAGAAATTTAATTTAAATTGACAACTGACATCAATCTGCAAGTTATTTAATATTGAATTGGACAAAAATAATGGTTCGATTTCTAGAATCGCGATGTTTCGCCGAAATAAATTAATTCGCAAACTAGTTATTCAAGCGGCAACAGCAAGAAAATCCGGGGTTACAAAAATTAAGAGGCACTATCAATCAAAACTGCTGCATCAGTGCTGAGAAAAATTCTCTTATGCTTTAATATAAAAACTTTTGGGAGAATTTATAAGATAATTTGAAAAACGATGGTTTCACATGTGCTTATTGACGTAATTTTTCTCTTTACAAGCAAAGTTAATCTCCCTAATTTACGGTTCTGAAACACAAAAAATCTGCAAAGTGTAATGGAATCTCGGCATAACTCTATGGACTATACTCTAAACGTTTCAAGTTTTGCCAGGGTATAGGAGAATACTATAACAGATACAATGAGAAGTAGCCGCTGTGTTGATAGCGTTTGAAGAAATTAGCAGTGGTAGTTAGAACAGGATACTTTTATTGACTCTCATACCACCATTAAATCACTCTCATCAATTGCACCAAACAATAGTGGACTGTTAATCACTATTAGATGGTTACTATTTCTCTACTAGAAGAGGGATATTGAGCTGCAGTGGATACCCAGCCACTATGGCATCGCTGGTAATGACTCAGCTGACGATTTGGCTTAGACTGGCTTAAATTTACAGTAACCAACTTTAGATTATCATACTGTTAAAAAGCCTGTTAAGAGAAAATTTTCTTCCTATTGTGAAAATGTTTACAAGGTGTTCATGAGAAAGAAAGTATGGGCTTCTTTGCTAATAAAGCCTATTCTGTCCAACAGCCACAGAGCTGGTGTTGTGGGTAATTTCCGCCTTAGAACTGGGCTTGATTATCTGCAAAGGCACCTTCACCGTTTCGTTTGACAAATTCTCCGATTTGTCCTTTATGTGGAATTGACGATATGATTGGTGACTACCTCTTCACTTACCCTGTACCTTTTGACGTCGTAGCTAAGAATTCTGAGGAAGATGACGATTCGTTTGCTTCAAGACTGTATTGGGCTGCTCGAAAGAGATTGAGGTTTCACTTCTTGACTTGTGAGTTTGTTCACTTGTGAAAGGTGAGGTTTCACTTGCTCACAAGGTTGAAAAACTTAGGTCCAACGTAAGATAAAAAAATTTTTGCAACAAGATGTACGCTTTAATGCCAAATTAGTAAAGTTTCATCAGAAAGATGTCTGCTCCAATGCTATACTGGACGTGCTGGGTCAAACTGCCATCACAATGTTAGAGCCTGGGATAACCAAATGTAACATCTTGTGAAATTTTTCTAGGAATTTTGTTAAATAATGTGTTTTCGACTCTCTCCTTAGGACTTAGAGCAGTTAAGTTAAGGATAACAAAAGTATTTGAATCATTAACAAACATTTTATCACAAACTTTGCAGGACACTCCATAGATATTTATGATGTCATCGGTGAGTTACTTTATAATCAACCTGAAACATTATAATAAACAATAAATGTTATATATCAACCGGAAACATTATTATGTAACCTGAAAAATTATAATCAAAACAAAGGAAAACAGATTTGACGAGAAATCTTTCAGAAGGATATATCATACTTATACCTTTGTTATTAGTCCCAAAAATATAGAAAATTTCTATTCTATCTTTTGCTATATATTATATATAGAGGTAAATGTTTAAAAAAAGGTTAAAAAAGTATTTTACGTAATTATTATGGTAGTCATTCATTCATTTGTAATTCCTTAAAATTTATGTTGATTTATTCGAGTAGCAAACAATAGACTGAGTAATATACCGACATATTTTTACTCCATTCAGCTTAAATTTGACTTTTATACAGGTTAAATTCAAGGAAAAGTTATGATAGCACCTTACTTTATTAAGTGTGCAAAATAGACTTATGGTATCAAACAAAATAATTAAAATTTTTACAATTTGATGTTGATTACAATATCGATTGCAGTTTAAGAGGTTTCAAATTGTTACAAACATTTACCTCCAAGGTTTGAATCAAACCTATGAAATATTTAATTGAAGACAAAAGCAATAACTATTTAGCTTCCAACCTAAGCCACCAAGTTCAAAGTTTGGTTTGGATAAGAAGATTGTTTATTAGAACTAAAAGTTTAAATACATTATGTTGATTCATAAATGGAAAAATCTTTTTGCTGTCTTAGCTTTAATTGTGAATTTAATTACGACATTATTAAAGTTATTTAAAATTAAAAACAAGGTAACTTCATGCATTTATTTCTTTCGTAAAATAATATATTTACGAAAGAAATAGAATGCCAGCAAAACATTATTTTAGGAAATTTTCTTTATTCATTGATAATAAATTAATACTAATGCTTTGAGTAAGGAGCTTTTAAATCCTTACTTAATAAGACAGCGTCTATATTTAAAAAGATAAAAATTTGAAAAGTCAATTTATTAAATTTAGTTTTGCATTTTCCTGAAGTTTATAGAATACTTTAAACTTTCTGACCTTGAAACGAGAAATCTATTTTTCTCCCATGCCGAGGCTTAAAAATAACAACTTAAGACCAATGATGTGGAACATTGTAACACCACCTTTTCATAATAACAATGTTATTTAAATGAATGCGCGGTCTTTCAGCGAAACAAAAGCAAAATTTTCTGATGAGCGAAAAACCGCATTTTGTAAGCTATCGAAAAATGATGAGAGTGGTATTTAATTAATTTTTTTCCAATCACTAAGTTTATGAAATCAGTGAACTATTCAAAGGACTTGAGGTTGGAAATAAAACAATTTAATCTTGGCCGATGAATTTCAGACTGTGAAAGGAGAAAAAGTAATTAATTTGCATCAGGGTCTGAACAAGTACTTTTTCAGTTGCGAGATGAACATAAATTAATGTGAAAAAAATTTATTCTTTTGAGAATTTTATCGTGATAAGAATTTCGATTATGTTGAAGTAGGAGTATGTATTAATTTAAACACAATCTTTTAATTAAAATGTTTTTTAATACATTAAATTTTAACAAATAAAAATACTCGAAGGTTTCATCCAAATCTAACCACTGCTCAGTTGTATTTAGACGTGTAATCATTTAAGTAAATGATTATATATTTATGTCCCATGTGACGCGGAAAATTTTTGTAGTTCCGAGTTTATATTTTTAATTGTATTTTGGGAAGTGAAAGTAAAAAAGATAAATATAAATTAAATTTTCAAATAAGTTATAAGAAAAGAAATTCAATTTTGTTGAATTCGTTTACAAATTTTCATATTTTAATTTGCTTGATTTACATATGTAAACGCTTTATTTACATTAAGGTTAATATTATATTTTAGAATACAGTTTATTTTGGATATTATTAATCAAATAATTAAATGACTCCCGTTAATACTAATACACTGATTGATTATAATTAAAGTTCAAGTTTCGCTATAAGAACACTGATCAGAATGCGATATTAAAGAAGGCGAAAAAATCGTGGAAAAGTAAAAAGCAGTTCCTAATTTCTGAAACAGATGCTACTGTAAGCATCTTAATTTAAAAGGTCTAGAATATGAATTAAAAATAAATATTAAAGCAACGTCTATAAATTTAAGTTACATATTATCTTTTCTCTAAGTTACATATCACATACTTGTACAATTATGAAACTGTATTCTTCAGTATACATAATTGTACAAGTATGTGATACTGTTAGTTACGAAAACCCATCCACTACGGTAAGGGCACATGTAAAAATGATTTTCTAATTGTCCTGAATAATGAACTTAATGAAAAAAGTCACTGGAATATGTTTTTAATTGTTATGAAGCCAAAATACTCAGAAAAACATCAATTAAATCAGCTTGTAATTGTCCTGAGGTCAAAAACCGCATAAAAAACATCAATCAAATAAGTTTTCGAATTTTGTGAGACTCGCAAAGCATTCAGCATGCTGAAATTGACAATCAATTCAATAATTTGAAATCGAGAAACATCATGTTCCACAACTAATCGTAATGTCTCCGAAGTCACGTTCAGTATGTTTGGGACAATGTATGTTTGTAATTTCACTAAGTTTGCATCAGAACACTGAACAGTACATTTTTCAGGTATTCCAAAAGCTGGAAGTCACGCAGATCTGTTGATCGGGAAGGCCAGATTTTAGAGAAATAATAGCTTATAATTCTAGCATTCCCTATATGTCGCTTCAGTAGTAGTTTCACTGGATTTGCGATCTGCGGAGGAACACCAGCATACTTAAAAATGATGTCATCAATGATGTTGAAGACCTGGAATGACGTGATTGCTTAAGACTCTCGAAACGCTTATCAGTGAAGCTTAAGTGACAGGACCAAAAAGGCCTTATTATAAAAGTTGACGTGTGCCACACAGTTACCTTTGCAGAATAAGAGGGAAGTGGTAAATTAACCAGTCCCATATTTGGTAGTTCTGAATATATTTATCTTTTTAGATGAAAATGAGCTTCCTCTGTCCACAAAACGTATCACTAATATCCATTGTTCTCTTCAGAGTTTCTAAGAAATTTTAAACCCGAAATCTCCCTTGCTGGCAGGTCAACAGAAAGCTATTTATGAAATGGATTATTTGGTAGTAATGCCGAATGTTTCGTAAAATTTCATATACCATAGTCAGAAACATGTCCAATTTTTGGGCAGCTCTTTTGCACAACGCTATTGCACGCGCAGTTTCATTCTTTTCCTACTTATACTAGACTGCTTATCAAAAGAATCTGTTTCCCGAATTTTGGAATCATTATTTATCGATCATCGTCAATGCTTTGTCAGTCATCGAACTTACTCATTCTTTCATATCTTTGAGTGTTTCGAACATTTGTAATTCATTGTTTTTGTATAAAAAAAGCTTTATTAACAGAACACAATATTTCTTTGAGACAGTCATGGCCAACTTCTCAGACGCGAAATGAGGAAAATCCAGGCACCAGCTGTGTTTATACTAACTGCAATGAGATTCATGCACACTTTTCAGGTGGTTTCTTCTTCATATTTCAACGTTTACACCCCCATCATTTGCTGAAATTAGGAATAATTTTTCTTATTCCATATGCTTTCCTCCTCCTTTATAAATATTGCATTCAAATTTGAAGTTATTCTGATTGATTTCTCATTGTATTTTGAAACATTAACTTTAATTATAATCACCCACTTTGAAAGTTAATATATAACCCCAATAAATAAATAAAAGAAGATTTATTGAATTATGTTGAAAATAAAATATTGTTACAGTTAATTTACCTGGCAAACTTGTTAAGCATAATTGATTGTATAGCTCTCTGAATCTTTTACAATACATGTGCAATTAAATTTGGAAACATTATAATTATTTTCCTTATTCTGTATAATGTTATTGAATAGTTATAATGCAATAGTTTTAGATTTTGTACTTGCAAATATTTTGAGATTACGTTGCGGACAGCTAGAAATTTTAATGTCACCCAAGGAACTTGCTTTATTCTTAGCCACTCTGTGGTATTCCTTTAAAAAGGTTATGCGAAAGTAAAAGCATAACAAGCAACTCTAATTGTTCAAAAGTGGCTGGGATTTCTTGTTCTGCAAAGTTCTGTTTTACCACTAATCCTCAGTGGACAAATGCAAAAATATTCAAATATTTTTATGAACAGCTTCTTCAGGGGGTGTTAAGAAGGTAGTCATATGGGTACTTCGTTTTATTTTCCTTTTATTTAGTGTGTCTTTTAAATTTTGAACTATCTATTGAATATGTATTCCTTCTGCTTACTATATTTCGTCTTATCACTAAACTATTCTTCATTTGGCTTTTGATTAAATTAAAAAAAACTTACGATTAATTATGTTTTAGCAATTCTATTTAAGCTGCTTTAGCACTGAATATGTATTGCTAAGTATATAATTTTTGTGTTTATTCTTGTATTTATTTCAATTTATGCTAATGATATTTCTAATCAGGATATATATATATATATATATATATATATATATATATATATATATATATATATATATATATATATATATATATATATATATATATATATATATATATATACATACCGGGTGGTCATAAACTGACAGTGCTCACAGTGGTCTGTAGCGCGATCTATTTGCGAGAATGACGCCACATTTTGTAAGAAGATTAAACAAGACGGGGGACGAAGGATTCCGCAAAAAACAAATTAGTTCCAAGAGTCACCGCCAGGGGAATATTTGGCTTATTTCCTTGGCGAATATTTGGATTATTACGGGAATATTTGTGTAATAGAAAATAGAGTGTTAAAAAATGCAAATTAATACGGAATTAAATTACCTTTTATTATGCACATGTGCCAGCTGCTTGGGTTTTAAAAGGCAATGTGTTACGTTTCAAATCAATCGGATTGAAAGTTTATGTGCAATGTCTCCTTCTTTAGTCGAGTGTGTGTTACTGGTCAAATTCTTTTACCTCAACCAGTGCAACGCGTCAGCCGCTCTTTGTGCTTTTAGAACCCACAAAAAATGCGTAAAGGTAACGGTCCTGTGTCAGTTAATGGGCTAGCAATGGTTGCGCCGTTTGAGGAAACAGGTTCTCTGAAGGTTCAGTTAGGCAGAGGACGAAAACCTGTACCACAGGATACAATCGAAGCAGTTGGCACGGCGATTGTCGAAAGAGAACCAGACAATATTGCTGCCACCTCTAGCGCTCGTGGAGTAGCTCGGAATATGGATATGCCTTACAGTACGGTATGGAAAATCTTACGAAAGATTATCAACTTCCATCCGTACAAGATCAGCCGTCTACAGGAGTTACTGTACCCTGACAATGATAAGCGATTGACTTTTGCTCTCATCTTTCTTGCCAGAATGGAGGTGAATGATGCTTGGCCGTGGAAAATCTTATGGGTAGACGAGGCCCACTTTTACCTGAATAGAACTGTGAATATCCAGAACTGCCGAATTTGGGATGACAAATCACCACATGAAATCACCACATGCAATCACAGCAGTTCTCTTACATTCACCAAAAGTAACTGTTTGGTGTGGGTTCACAGCGGAATTTACTCCGACAGGACCGGAAACCTATTCTGTTACCGGAGAGAAATATCGCCACATGTTGAACAGCTTTGTCATTCCGGCAATTCAGCAAAGACCGTGCTTGGGGGAAATCACTTTCATGCAAGATGAAACCCCTCCACACGTTGCTGTACGGGTGCAACAGATGCTACGACAGAAATTCACAACAGAAAGAGTCATTAGCCGCTACTTTCCAACTGCATGGCCACCTCGGTCGCCTGATCTTACCCCATGCGACTTCTGGCTATGGGGTTACCTTAAGTCCAAAGTCCATCAAGGAGTGGTCCAGGACCTGGATACGTTGAAGGATAACGTATCACGACTGTACGGGAGATTATTGCAGACATGTTACTTTCTGCTGTTGTGCATACTGTGCACAGAATGCAATATGTGGTCCACAACAACGCAAGCCACATGGAACCTCATTTGAATGCAAAATAAAAGGTAATTTTCGTATTGATTTGCATTTGTTAACACTCTATTTTCTATTACACAGTGCCAAATATTCCCCCTAGCGGTGACTTTTGGAATTAATTTGTTTTTTCGTGGAATCCTTCATCCCCCGTCTTGTTTAATCTTCCTCCAAAATGTGGCGTCATTCTCGCAAATAGATCGCGCTACAGAACACTGTGAGCACTGTCAGTTTAATTATGGCCACCCGGTATATATATATATATATATATATATATATATATATATATATATATATATATATATATATATATATATATATATATATATATATATATATATATTATAAAATCAAGATTCAAATCTTGTCTTACCGTGGGTAAGGGATTTTTCTACGTAGTGAAAAATTTTAAGAAAATCAGCTCCTTTTTTATGTAAAGATGAAATATATAACTGACATAACATACCATTAAAGAAAAATGGATTTTCTATTTGTTCTCTTACTAAACTATAAGCACGAGTATACCAATTGTTCTAGCTCTGGTTGGATGTTCTGTCATGATTTAACTACTCAGAATTTATATTTTTATGTACACTATTTTCGTGTACTTGAATATTGTATCATTTTTGCTTAGTTTGAGTGCAGAACCTTTTCTTTTGTACCTGGTGTTAATTAAATTCCTACACTTTATTATAATAAAAACAAAATAAAGTTTTTAAAAAAGTACAAGGAATTGTACTTATTTGCGTGGGCATACCTAGCTGAGTATTTTTGGAAAATTTTTTTGTGTATTTCTTTGTTGTAATGAAGGAAAAGATTTTATTTATGACATTTTTTCCAGAAATCCGTATAATGTAAATGTTGCCAAATGTTTAGCAGAATTTTTAGCAGTTATTCTAAGCACTATACGTAAGCAGTTATTCTAAGCACTATCAAGATACAAGTTGTAAATGTAACACAATATTTTTTGTTTTAAATGCCAATGTGTGTATAAAATATATATTTTAATGACGTCGTATATGCTCGAAAAACAAATTTATAAATTCAATTGAAGATTATTTCTGTTCAACCAAAAACTTTCATATTTATATAAGTTGTTTTCTTGTTACAAGATTTCATTGCTGTTTTAGTCAATAACCATGTAAAGCAATTCAGTTATTTATTTTTGTAAGTAACCTTTTTCTCAATTAATCTTAGGCTTAGAGTTAAATAGCTTCAATGGACGGAATTTTTTGTCAGTTTCAGTTGTAGCTTACTATATTTCAAGTGTAACATTAATAGTTTAAAAAATTCAAGTTAAAAAGATAATTAAAATATCCTTTTGAATAATGTATTTTTTAAAACTTTAAACAACACTCTCATCTGACAAAATTTTTAATTGTAAAATTAGAATAGGTATTTTCTAAACTGGTTTTTTTAGAATTTAAGTGCTCATCTATCTATCTATCTATCTATCTATCTATCTATCTATCTATATATATATATATATATATATATATATATATATATATATATATATATATATATATATATATATATATATATATATATATATATATATATATATATATATATATATATATATATATATATATATATATTAAATTTCCATTTCAAAATGCCTTCAACAATCTAACACGCTGTGTTATATTTGCTCTAAGTTGTTTTTGAAAAGAATAAATAATCTAAAATGTTTCATTTTTACCTTTTATGATTGTTAGAAACATTTTTAATTTCTAAGAATCATAAAAAAATATTAAAGTTAATTTTTATAAAGAAAGAAAATAAGCCTACATATTTACATACAAAATTAACTTGTATTAATAAAAGACTATTTATTCTTCTAGAAAAAGCTATCATTCCCAAAGTGGTGTTTGAACATTGTGTACATATAGTTTCCAAGTAAAGTACTTTAATTCGCTGCAATCTCACGTATGCATGCAATGGCCGTTGCAAAATGCTTTAGACTCCATTGAAGATCGTTGTCCTCTAAGACCACGGAAATCTCTTTTCACTCTGCAATCAATACTTAGATAGCCCTCTTAAAGCTCTGAAAGTGGATTCTGGTACTTTCGACAAGGACTGCCGGAGAATGCCGGATTGGATTTCGTTATCTGCTTTTGATATAGCTCGTCACGTAAGCCTTCCTCAGTACAAATGCACAAAACTATCTCAAATGAGATTTTTACCTATCCAAATATCTGAAGACCGAATCAAGAGATTCTCGGAAAACAAATCCTTAATGTCTTTATCACGAGAGTTGTAAATTAAAATTTCCAAATATACATATTGAAACGTTTTAAGGATGCTTGAAATGTGGCATACGGTGTTAACAGAAAAGTATATGAATTCGTCATAATTTTAATGATGATGTTCAAAGTTATTGAATTAAATCAGCAATATTTTAAAAGCATATTAAATTGTGAAAGAAAATATTATTTAGTTTCGAAAATTAAATTTGATTTAAAATTAAAGATAAAATGTATTAAAGACAATATTGCATTCGGATTTATTTATTTACATCAAAAACACATAAAAATAAATTTATATGACACTTTTTGTTTAATCTGTTTTTACATTTCATTTGTTGCTTATATTTTGTTGTTTGTGATGTTCTTCAAATTTCATCGATTTATCTATGGTAGCGCATATTAAGAATGAAATCATTCATTTTACCGGTAAATTTCAGATTTTGTTTACAGTATTTGATGCCAATCAGACAGGCCGAACACTCTGAATAAGCAAAATACGTTCAAGCAAATTCCGTTTGTGAAAAGCAATAGAAACTCATATAGATATTTCAGTTATTTAAGTCTATAATTATATTTCTATCATATATAAAATGATTTTAATTTCTTTATTTTTGAAAATGC
The DNA here is from genome assembly GCA_037975125.1 of Latrodectus hesperus. Lineage (NCBI taxonomy): Eukaryota > Metazoa > Arthropoda > Arachnida > Araneae > Theridiidae > Latrodectus > Latrodectus hesperus. The sequence continues at coordinate 19,769,524 of CM075853.1, read as the reverse complement.
ATATTATTTACAATTCCTTTATTTACTTACGATAAATGTTTGAGGATAGGGTCTATATTTGTTAAGGAATGATATAAGATTAGATATATATGTCAAGTCAACATGTTATAAGGAATGAGACATAGGAATAAGAAAATATGTGTCTCTGCATAAAAATCCAGATTCTTATGATTAGTTAATGCATCCTGATGTATTCCTTCAAAAAAACATAAAGAAAAAAAAAAAAAAAAGAAAAAAAAGAGCACTTTTGCATTCACTATCCTCCTATTACCTTAGTGTATTTGACAGTCAAATGATTTGAAAACATGCAGTATACTATTTGGTGGGTTAAATCTTTTGTAAGACAATTGAATACTTACAGTGTGAAGTAAATTTTGAGAGGCATTTTTTACTGATAGTATTCCTGTATAGCAGGAAAGGAAACCCCAGAATTAAGTACATAACTCTACAGACTGAATCCTTGCACGCAGAAGACAGAAGCGCAGTTTCTATCGTCTGATGTTCAAAAGTGGCTAGGATCTAACCAAAATCTCTCTCTCTAAAGAACGCTAAATATTATTGTTATTACTTATGACTCTTGCACAAAGCAAGTTCACCAGCCGTTGGCAGTGCGAAATTAAGTTAGAAGGGTGCGTCTTTCGTTTTAAACAGAGCACCACGAAAGTGAAAGCATGTCTTTGCTCTAAGACTCCTCCTATAGATGGCACCACCTGAGGATCCACTCCCTTAATTTTGACTTTGATATGGAGTTGGACGAAATTTTCTCATGTCGAATACACCCATGGTAACTACTCAACGGCTGACCATATGACTTCCGATCCCATAGATTTAACGAGCACATATATCGCATTACTTGGCGGGTCTTTGGCGGCATTGTGAATTGAACCCAGCCCTTCCGGATAGAAGGCCGATGCCCTAACCAATAGGCTACCACCATTTTGAAGAGTGCTGTGCAACGACTTAGCTACATTGTGCCCTCAGTACGAACGCTCATGCTCCAGCGTACTAGCATCCTTTATCATATTTACTAATAAAGCGAGCAGTTACATTACAATTCTGATGTGTAAAATAAAGTGTTTGGACTTAACAGCCTCAGGGTCGATAAAAAGTCCTTTTTCAACAAGATAATACATTATTTTGTGTAATTCTTACTATTCTTACCTTGTGTGTGTGGTTTTGACATTAGATTCTCGCGAGCACATTCTTCAGAACTGTCATTCTCGGAAAATAGATAAATGCATAAACTAATAATTCAATCAAAATGTCACAAAAAGAAAAAAAAATTGCTTCACGCTTTAAAATTTCCTGTTAAAAAACTCTAAAGTTGTTATAAAATAATGCAAAAGAATTCAAACAGGACGAACAAATGCAATGGTACAAACTCATAGCACATTTACAGTGTTCATCATATTTGAATGAGATTTCATCATGATAGCCACCCACCCTGTTTTCTGGTTAGGGTGCTTGACTGGATATAGGTAGGTCCTGGGTTCGAATCCCGGTTTGGGCATGGATGTACTTTTTCTCTCTCTCCCCTGTCTTTGCCCTTTAATTGTATGAAGGGTTACCTGCCCTGTAAACGGGCACCAATGGCATGTGTGACTGAGGAAGTCGGACTCTGCACCAAATTACAGTTCAGTTGGGAAAGTGGAGCAGCGCTCCCCATATTGCCAGTCCAGCAGGCAGAAAACATTAATGACATTTCATCAGCACAGAAATAATTTTAAAATTAAATTCATTGTTTTGTGTCTCACTAATATTATTCACTCGCCCCGTACAGCTAGCAATTGCTCTAGTTCACAGCTGTTGAACATTTTACATATTTTTGTATTGAATTGTTTTGCTGGTTATCTTATTCTTAACACAAAGAGCATACTTTCACTCACAAGGAACATTCCTTAGAGAGAATATGATAAATTTAAATATAATATAATTAGTATTTCGTAAAATCTGTCTGAAATGAAAAGCCCGTTAATAGTATAATGATGATGTAATATGAAACTAACTGAGAACATGAAATTTTTATTTTAATAACAATACCAACTAATTACATAAAATTTTTGTTTAATAATAATATTAAATAAGCGTCTGAATCAATGAATTACTAATATTCTGGGTAAAATGACTGATATTATCTTCGAAGTATAAATAATAGCATTTGCTCAGTAATCACTTTATTAGGAATGAAAAACAAAACGATTATCACTGTAAGAGTATCTTCTAACCAAAGTATTTTTCATAAAAATGTACTTTACATACAAGTATATGTAATTGAAAAAAAAAGAATATTTTAATAAAAGATAGGCAACTATTTTTCAATAGAAAAATTTCCATACTTACTATAAAGATGCTGGAAACTGTAATTTAAAGCAAGAAACTATCATTTTTTTTATAAAGTTTTCAAATTCACTTTAAAATGTGTTCATGTATTTAGTTTTTATCAGAGATTAAATATGCGCGTGTTGAGAATAAAAACATTGAACTTTTGCTTAAAAAATTATATAATTTCTGTTCCAAAAGCATTCACAACACTGGTTAGTATCCTACTGTCAAAGATTATTATGGAATGTTTATGACTATAAGATGAAGGCAATTTGCATTTTAATAGTTTCACATTATGCTGCTGTATTTTTGTTCCGCAAAACGCTGGAATCCTGAGGGTATCTTTAGCGTGAATACTTTAGAGTAAGAATGACGTTGGGGGCTTTTTTGCAATTATTTCCCTCGCAAAATTGTTTTTCGAAAACATCCAGTGGTGCTTCCTGTACCAATTAAACAGTCATTCATTTTCTTTCATGTTTTTGAGATTTTAGGAAACTTGTGATCAAAGGAAGTTTTAAGAATTTGCTTCCTCGTGTTTACCTTTCTATTTTACGAGAAATTAGGCTTTTAGGATGCATGGCTTCCAGCTGAATAAAACGAGTTTGCTCTTTAGATATTTTATTTATTTGTATATTTTAGGCACTGAATAAATGCTGTGCAGCCGTATAACATTTAAAAGTCTCTCTCTGACTGAAATATATTTTAAAATGGATATTTATATAGTTATTTTTGGTAAAAGAAAACTTATTTGAAATCTTTCAAAATTCAATCTGTAAATGAGAAGGAAAATCAAAAAATGGGAAATAATATAATTAAAAAGAAAATTAATTTTGAAATCACTTTTAAAACATATATTTCTTTGATTGAACTTATGTTTATAACAGCTAGAAAATATTTCAAATATACATTTTCTTTCATTATATAGTAACAGTTTTATTGCCTTTAAATAAATAATGCTCATTTATATTTAAAAGTGTCCAACTACTCAACTTACATAAAAGTCATGTACTTTTCTATTAAGTAGATAAAAGTTGATCACATGTTAATAATCATGTCAATTGTGTTATTATAGTATATACAGAAAAGCAAATTCAAAATAAATTTAATATTATTTTGTTATATAATACATTTTATTTATATTTTGATTCCATTTAAACATTTGTTTATTGTTTTCTCAAAAGATATTTATTCGAATTCTTGGTTGAGAAACTTAAAGTTAAATGCAATTGAAAAATAGCAATGTAACTATTTAGCGAAAAAAAAAACAAATACAAATTAAAATTGACAAGAATTTTTCAGCTAAAATAATAAAAAAACTAATTATTGCTTACATAATATTAATTATATCAAGGTATTTGTTTTTGATTTTCAAGAATAAACAAATTAAATTTTTAGAATTTTTTAAAATAGTATATTTTTATGATAAATCACGGGCTGATTTATCAAGTGTGGACTATAAATAGAAACCAAACCTCTAGGGTTTTAAATAAAATACCTTACATGTAAATTTCCTGTATAAATTTTATATTAATTACTTTTTGTTAAAACAAATGTTCAAATTAGGCAGAAATTTTGAACAGATTTTTGAATTTGCAGGAAATATTATTTTCTTTTTTTAATTATTCTAACATACAATACGCCTAAAATATTACCGCTCTCGATCATTCTCTTTTTTTCTAAGCCGGTTTTGTTAGGAATTGTGATTATGTAAAATGAATATTTTTTAAGTCAATTATTTTAAATAGACAAAACACAGCAACCAATGTTCTGATAAACTGAAAACCTTGAAATTTGTGTGAGGGAAAATATAATATTTATTTTATTTATTTATAGTAGTCATTCAATTTTTCAAAGATTCGTGAAAGATTTGTCTGCTTTTATTTTCAATAACTGTTCAGGAAATGACTGCAAAATAACTTGATGTAATTAAAACATGTTAAAAATTCATAAATATACTCTACAGTTGAAGAAAAAATACGGATAATTAAAAATCTACAAAGAGAGATCTTTAGACAAGGAAAAATATTCAAATCGAAATGGTTGGTTTTATTTATCGAGAAACTGACAAGAAATATAAAATGGACAGGGGATAATTTACGGATTCTCCCCATGTCAGATTCTTATACACGTCAAAGTTTCAGGAAACTGTCAAGAATTTAGTTGCGTTACGTAATGACAGAGGTCGCTTGACATCGAACATCTTTACGTAACATTTAGAAGTTATTGCTATCAGTTGAAGCGGGCATCATACATCATGAAATATGAGACAAATAATTGCAGCAACGAATTAAAAAACTGGAATTGGACAAAACTGAACTGGGTAAGATAGAAGATAAAATGTCTCAAATTATGTAATTCTTTTATTCACATCGGTTTTACATTCGATGCTTTTGTGCAGGATATCTTTTGGAAAAGAATAATAAACACGATTCTCAAAATTACTTATCGTTTCTGTGAAGATTCGCATTGATGTCTATAAGCAGTGCTTATGAGAATATTTATTTTAATTTTATTTCCCATTTTATCATATTAATAATTATTTAAATTAAACATGATTGAGTTTTTATGCATTTCAGGTATTTCTGATAATGTCAAACATATTTTTAAAAAATCCAATTCTTGTTCAGTTACATAAGACACATTCGAAAATCCTATTAAAATAATACACTAGCTTAAATAAGAGTATCAAATGTTGTTTTAATCGTAAAATGGGAGTATGCTATTATTTTTAAATTGGTAAACTTGAAATTATAACGCAAAAGAAATTATTCCACATATCAAAATTTTTCTATTAAATCTTGACAAATTCTAATTTTATATTATTCCACTTAAATTATATTAAATGAGCAATTTGGATTTTCAAAATTCAATCAATATAAAGATTTAGATTTAAATTGAGGGTGGTTCCAAAAGAACCTAGCACCTCGACCATAGGTCTATTGTACTATACCCATCAGAAAGCCCTATTTGAAGAGACCAGTGGCTGAAGCAAAGTTCAGCAGACATTTTACAGGAATTTCCTGCAACATCCAAGGTTCAATCAAGTGCTGACCCAGGTGTTCAAATCTATGTGCAGAAAAGGTTTCACATTCACATAAGATGTGTATTGAAGTTTCTTCCATATAATGACAACCTCTACAAGTGGGATCATCTGAAACTCCCATTATCGTGAGATGTCTTTTAAGGTGGCAGTGTCCTGTAAGTAGTCCCACTGCTTTCCTTAGACTGCCTCTATTGAGCTTTAATAATTCTTTTTGCCTTTTGCTAGGGCACGTGCTATTTAATAGCCTTGCTTGTCTTTGATCATTGGCATTGTGCCAATTCATAAACTGTAGTTTTTCTGAACAGATCAAAGACATTCTTTCTGATCAATTCTTTTGAAATACCTAGCACCGATAAATGGTTTAATGGTTCAGGACCAAAAAAGTCAGTTGTTGATCCAGTCCTTGCCAGCTCATCCGCTAATTCATTGCCAGGAACACCAGAGTGCCCAGGCACCCACATTAAAGTGGTGGGGTTATTATTAGCTAATTTACACAGAGTGAGATAACATTCCCAGACAAGAACAGAAGTTACAGTAGACTTCTGTAGAGCTAGTAATGCAGAGTGACTGTCAGAGCAGATGATTATTCTTTTACGAGAATAGTTTCTGTCCAAGCACATTCTACTGCACATAAGAATGGCAAAGACTTCTGCTTGAAATAAATCAATATATATAAACCAGCATGTTTTACATTTACTGTTAAAAAAATAGCTTATAATGTTCATTTTATAAATTGTAAAAATTATATTTTCCACTTATTCCGTATCTTAGTTGCCAAAGTAGATTACAGATTAAAGTGAGTTACCTACAATAAAAATGTCATAAAAATATTGCAACCTGTAAAAAGTTTCAATGTAAACATGGCAATAAAAATCACAGTTTTAAAATTAAAATAATTTAAAATATTTTGAATATCTATTGCAAAATATTATTTCGTTTGAATTCTTTGATTTAAAAAAATAATGTTTACTAACAATCAAGCATTGATAATTTAAAAAAATTTAATATACAACTTAAAAATTTGTCCTAATTTTTGAATAGTATACTTCTAATTTTTGAGTTATTGTGTTTTTTCTTTTAAAATATCCGATTCATCTGTTACTCGTATATAATATTTTTCTGTAATATTTATATGAAATTAATCCACTTTTACCTAATATTTGATATTCAATATTAAATTTTTCATCTTTGATTATTATTACAAATCTTACTATTTGAGATCTGTTAGCCATTTTGAAAAGTTATAATATGTTTGGAATCTATTATTATAATTAAAAAAATTGTGTGTGAAACTGAAAGAATCATAAATTCGTAATAAGTATAATTAGTTTTTTATAATGATTATTTGCACATAACAAAAAAAGTAAGTGAAATAAATTTAATATTATAATGTTAATTTGCAACAATATTTCCGTTCTGAGTTAGTTATAAATAGGGTTTTAAAATGAAAAAATAATGTTATGAACTTAAATACACTACATACGCACTTCTATGTACTTTTGTTCAAAAATAAATTTTTATATTGTTTTTACCTCACGTAGTATACATAAAAACATATATATACAATGTATTTATTTTCCTTTTCAATATGTTGATGGTCCCTTTATAGAGCTTTCGTTGCCTGATAAATGGTAACCGTTAGGAGCGGGATGAGGAGTCAATTTAAATGCAAAATGCTGCGCCACACACACAACATTCAACGCTCTAGGATCTATCTATTCAAGTTCAAAGGTAGGAAAGGCTCAAAGGTTGTCTCCACTTTGAATGCAAACACGGTGTGGTAGGTCTCCCCCCCCCTATCTTGTCGCTCCTCCTTCATATTTTTTGCTCGGCTTTATATAAAAATGACATGTGAAATTGGATTGATCTTTCACAATAAAAGAACAGATCAAACCGGCTTCAGCACCAATACCACGAATGTAAAGTACCTTCATTAAAGATAAGGCAAATCTTATGGAGGGGGTCTGTGGGTAGGGCATTTGAATCTGATTTTGATGTACCATCTTTTTTATTTCTTATATATATATAAACGCTGTTATCTATATGTTAAATCTGAAGCATGTGTCAAATTACTTCCTCGGAAAGACTTGTTTATTACAAAAGAACCCCATTTTATTGAGTGGTTGGGGAAGAAAGCGGATTATTTATCTTTCAATGGCTTTATGAACAGCTTTTAAAATTCAGTGTTTTTGTCTTAAGTGAAACGGGAATTATTTTTGATTTACATTTGCATATTATTACAAAGGAAATAAATTTATATCAGATTAACTTCAATGATTAGTATCAGATTTTGTGTTAATTCATTTGGTAAATAGAATTAGAATGTCAAATTTCGTTGCATTTAATTTCATTTTGAAACCTAAAGGTTATATCTTTTATATTATATATTTTTAGAAAGTTTGAATAAGGATCTCGGTCAAAAAGATGATGACTTAAACAAATCTTAAGGTAATTAGAAATAATTTATTTATTTTTCAGATTGCCGTCATAGATTAACTATTCAAAGAATAAAAACTTAAAAAACAATTAAAATCTATACATCACTTATTTTTAATACAAATAATTAAAAAATAGAAAATAACTAAAATTTCAAAAATGTGTAAAATATTTTCTTTCAGTATCATATAACATTAGTTAAATATATTTAACTGATTTAAATTTCGCTTAGTTCTTCAATTAAATATTTGGATGTATCGAAATAAATGCATCATTTCTCTTATTTAACTAATTATTGAAACAATGCGTTTATAATTTTTTCAAAATCCATATGCTTTTACTTTCATTTTTTTGTTATTTTGCAGATAGAAAATTACGTATACACAGTCTGTAAATTATTAATGCATTCTATCTCAATAATTTTAATTTTAAATTAAAATTATTGAGATTAAGTTATTAATCTTAAATCATTAAGTCACAATGAAACTAAACAAACTATGTGCACATTTCTTTGTTCTTAAATATTTACTTCTATGTACTTCATTTTAGATCTGTTCATAAGAAATATCAGTTTGTTTTGTTATTATATTGAAAAATAGAAATCTAAGCTAATTCGTATACTTTGCTTTAAAGAAAAAGTTACGATATGAAAATATTTTATATTTTCTGTAAGAATATTTAATGCTTACGTAGCTTTTCCAAATCACCGTTTTGCAACATAAAACCAGAGTTGAAGACATTAATGGGATTTATAATGCAGCTCTATCGGCGACATAGTAAGAAAATCAAAAACACGTTTACTGCAAATAATTTATTATAAATCATTAGATGTTAAACATTAAATTATTTATTGATTCTTACTTAGCACAACTATTTTTGATCTAAAATTACAACTATATTTTCAAAAACCATTTAAACACAAATAAAGGTATCATAATATGCCATCCTTTTCAGTAGAAGAAAAAACACGAATCTTTAAGTTAAATTAGGAGAATAAAAGCATAAATAAGGTTAAATTTTCAAGCAACTTTCAGAATTTAAAAAAAATACTTTTGCACAAACTTTTTGAGAAAAATGAGATTTATTAAAGAATTTCCTATTTTTATTTGTCTAACCCCTGTAACACTTTTTAGAAAATCCGATGATAAAATGATTAATTGAATATGGAATTATTTTCATAACCAGGTAATACTTCAGAATAAAGTTGGTTTTAAATAACAATAATGGGATACAAAGTTGTTATGAGTTACTGCATTTTGAAACCAATTTTTTAAAAATATTTTAGGCCTTACATATTTCAGCATAACTCCTTCTCAAAGATTACTCATCACTCTAAACTAACAAGAGGCAATAATCTATTATTTTTTACTGTGTGCAAAATGGGATTATGCAAAATAATATTGTAATATATATATATATATATATATATATATATATATATATATATATATACATATATATATATATATATATATATATATATATATATATATTTATTAAACTAGAATAAACATTACTTACAAGACTATTTTGCATGTTTATTTCATTCACTTATTCATTAAAAAAGATTTAAATACATAAAGGGAATATTTAATGGGTATTATAAAATTTCTTTAAAATATTTAAGTTTTAATTATTTAATACAGATGATAATTTTATTAAAGTGTTTCTTTTTTCTATTTTAAGCTTTATATTTCTTCATGAGATGGAGTTTTGTCATTATTGTTGCTATAAATTAATTTTAATTTTTAAAGAATTAATTTATTTATGACTGAGGAATTATTGCGTGAGGTATAATTTATTTTAGTTTTCTTACAGAGATTCTAAGTTAAGGATTAATTATTTTTCCCCTCTTCATTGCTTATGCTGTTTTTAACTACTTAGAATAGAGCCTTATATTCTGGAAAACGTACGATTTATGAAATTCATTTTATTAATATTTTCTCTTAAAATAATAAACCTTAAGGAAATCAATTTTAGAGTAGTTTACGAGAAAGAAGAATTTTATTTAACGGTTTACGGATAACCTAAAAAATGCTCAACACAGTTCTAATATCCAAATAGGACCACTAATGTCTTTTCTTAGTCCATTGGTCATGTAATCATAGTTCAAAAAAGATTTTTAAAATAAGATAGTTAGAACTCATAAAAAAATTACGTGTTTATCAAGAGATATGAGTAATTTTAGTTTCAACTTTGTCAAGAAAGAAGTACATATCAGATGTAATCAGTGGAAAACATGCCTAGTTGAAATCAGACTCCATGAATTCATGCCACGAAGAATGATTACACTCATATTACAAAGTAACACACCTGCCTAATAGCATTTTTGAAGCAGTTCGTTACACGATGCATTAATTTACCCTCAATTGTCAAACGAAGCAAGCTGATGCCACACAAACTTAATAAAAGAACGATAGAGTTAAAAACACGCGGAGAGGTCGGTCGTCTTAAATTTGAGTTTGACCTCACCGGTGATTTGTCTTCGTTCAAAACTGCTCCTGACACTTTACGTCCGATGATTCTTCCTTTTTTTTTCTTTTATTATTTCCTTCTTCGTTTATGAAACCCATGCCATTCCACATGTCTTCTTTTTTATGATTTTTCTTTTCTTCTTTTTCTCTTCTCGCGCGTCAAATCTCATTCTTAATCTCTTCTTCTGGTTTGTTTGATGTGCCCCTTAAGTCGGCAAACACTTTCACATCAGTGCATGTTTACAGAAACCTGAAACGAATGGGGTTTCGGGTTGAAGAGTTGGCCCTGCTCTTCAGAGGAAAGAGGCTTAGAGAGAGAGAGAGACGTTGGTGTTATTATAATATTCGTATAAGGAATTATTTTACATCTTATTTTTTGTTACTTTGTGATGGAATTTTCGGTGAAAGCAATAACCTCAGCCTGCTTCCTCTTTGATACGCAGAACAGTTCTAAAACGCCCAAAGAAATTGTCAATTATATCGAAGTATGAAATAGGAAGTGGTGTCTACAGCTTGTTTGTATGTTTCAAAACATGTCTACGAATTAAGCTTCTCTAATCATATCTTTGAAAGACAAATATTTACTTTTGGGTAAATACATACGGTACACATGGTAGATGTTTACATTCGGAGATTTGAGTATAAGTATAATGATGTTTATTTCCTAAATCTCAATGCATGATTCAACTTGGAGTATATTCATGTGATGTATGAATACAGTTATTTTCAAAATTGAAATAATAATGATGATATCATCACAATTTGATGTAAAGTACTATATTTATATTGAAGTTTAAAAATATTTTCAATCCATATCGTTTATTTATAAAATTATACAAAATAAAGTAATATTTAAATAATTTTGTTTAACCAATAAAAGAAAACTGAGTTTATTCTACATTTGAATTCTTTTTACTACATACAATGCATTAAAAATGATTTAAATGTCAAAATATATTTGAAAATCAATTAAATGAAATTTGAAATATAACTTTTGTTTTACAATATGTTTGCATTTTTATGCAGTATTTATAACTGTTTTTAACAATTTTTAAAATTTTCATGACGTATTATGAAAAATAATGCAAGATTCTATTTGAAAATTAGAAAAAAATAAACCCATAACTGAAATAAAATTATTTATGGTTGCATAATATTATTAACATTTCGAAACTTAAATATTTTTTAACAGATCTAATTTATATATATTCATACTGAAGTAATATTTCTACATAAAGCATCATGGTACATACGTTATTCCAAAAGAAATAAACTTAAATATCTGAAAATATAGCAAAAGTTTTGACAAAATTTTCAATGCAGATTAATTTTTATGACAGTATTTTCAATTAGAGGTTTAAGAAATAATCCAAGATATTGAGTTACTCTTTATTTGAAACTGCTGCAAGCATAGAGCTTCCTTTTCCATTAAAGAGATTTTTAAAAATATAATTTGTTTTATTAGTGTCATCTTTGAAATTAATGTTCTTGCGTGAAAGTTATTATTCTTAGAAATAATGAAAATTAATAGTCTTAAAAAAGACAAATTTATTTTAAAATTTAACAAATTTGACAATGTTTATTGTAATGTATGTAAATATTTATTGTAAATGTATGTAAATTATTTTATTATTTTTTAAAATTTTAATCCAAGCATTCCAAATAATTATTAAGTCAAATCTACCATTGCTTTAGGTTGGTGTTCTTCTCCCCTGGTTCATGATTGGTTTGGTGGCTTGGACTTTTGCAAAACTCATCGCCCGCCGCTGCTGTGGGCCTTCAGGATGCTCATTGGTGCCGACAAACGGAACGTCTATTCCACGTGCAGAGGATTTCTCTGCATGCTGGCACAATGGAACGAACTGTTTACTGGTAAGTCAGTTGTTTAAATTATATTTATTAAATTATTAAAAATAATTTAATTCACATCAACAATTAATAATATTAATTGTTTTTAACATTTGGAAATCATATACTCTGCGAAAAACATCTTCACAATTTTTAAAAACAAAACCAGGGATATGGTGTTACAGATGTAGCTTATATATTATCTGTAAGACACAATGGTAAAATTTGGACTGTTCTGTTAAAATTCGTTTATTTTTGTCAAACAAAACAAAATTGTTTTTCAGCAAATTTTATTTCTCTATAAATATAATACATCACTGAAATTACTTAACCACACTAAAACATTTCCCTTTATATTGATGAAATACTTCTTTTATATTTCCATGGAAACAAAATCTTATGACATATAAATTTAAACATTAACCATCTACCAAATCGTATGGCCAATTAATTAGTTAAAAAAACAAAAGCGCTTCAGCAAGTAAGTCCCCGCTCAATAAGCCGTACCTTCAGATGATTCTGAATGCCAAGTGCAGGAAAAATAGCTGTTCTTTGAAAAATCGTGTTAGTTTGAACGAATGGAAAGTCTAAGAAATATATAAAATATCATAACAAGATTGAAAAGTCAGGAGAAAACGAATGAGAAATATTGAACATTAGTATACTTACTGAAAAAGAGTTACGTGAATAGAAATGACAAAGAGAATTACATCGTATATATAATTGTTAAATATACTTTGAAGATTAATTGCATTGGATGCAGCTAGTATTATTAAAATTTTGATCTATGTACAAAACCTGAAATGACTTGTAAATCAGATAACCTTCAAGGAAAGGAGAGATGCTCACTGTATAATTAGTAGTTAAAAGCAAAATGAGTACAAATACGTATTTGAACGTCTTTAATCGGAAACAAATCATCACGAATGAACAGCTCTAATTTCAGTAATATTACAGACACTCTGTGTTTCCCTCGCCACTGTGTCAAAAGTGAACTATGAGTTTGTAAACTCTAGTGAAATTCTCTTTATCAGGATTAACTACAGTTGACAATAGTATGTAGACGACTGAGGTTGTCAGTGGTTAGCTTTCGTTATGTGGATAGACAGGCCACTATGCAAAATATCAGCTGAGCGTTAAATATTCGTGAATAATGAACTTGCAATACGCCACTTCATACTAAACCATCTTTTTGAAATATGTTACTGAAGTTATCAGTGCTCTTCTGGAAAAAAGAATACACTGATTTGTAGTTTAGGCTGTCTATGCGATTTGATGATAAGTCGGGATACATTTTCTGTACTAAATTGAATCTCGTCTCATCCCTCCAGGGAATATTTCCCCCGTCTTAAAGGTCAAATGGTGATATTTCTATTCCGACGCTAATCATTGGCTCCTGTTTTGTGCTATCATTAATGGGACTCCCATAAGAGTCTAAAGAATATTGTTTTAGTTCTAGGACATTGTGAGCTCTTGGTGTCCCCGTTTATACATTGTTGTCCACGAGATTTAAATTAACGAGTGTTAATGTCACAATGTGATCCATCTTTTCTCTATTACAATGTCGACGATCTCAGTCATCCCTACAGTGTTGTCTCTTATAGTTTAACCACAGCTTCAGTGACTCAGTAGCAAGAAACCGCTTCCTGTTAAGATCAGCAATGTGAAGCATCATTTCCCGCTGGTAGTGATTGGGAGGGTGACCACTTACTCTCTTTCACTGGGTTGTTGGAGCTCCGTGGGTTGCGGACGAGTCCAAGTTAATATGTGACGCACAAAGATCTTTCGCTGGTTTGGCGTGGATGTGGAGAGGGGGTTTCAGCTCAGGTGTGACCTCGTCACCTGACCCTGGTTCAAGATGACGAGGCATTTGGTGATGGGCGAGTATTCCAAACACGTTAACATTACAGTTCGGAGCTTACCTGCACTGCTATGTATGTATACATGTAGTTTAAAGAGAAAATGATTTTACCGGAATGGACGGTCTCATGGATCCCAGTATACCCTTGACACAGTGGTGCAGGAAACTCCGAATGTCTGAAGTACTTTTAAAATAGAGAAACCCATTCGTGAAATATTTAATAACTTAGTCTCAATTAAAGGATGTCAAATTAGAAATTTTAGCCATATTGCTTTTGACTATTATTGATACAGTAAGCAACATGCCTTATCCTACATAACTGCTGATTAAATTTGCACGTCACTTCCAGGTTTACACACGGCATAAAATTTGCGTGATACCATTGCTACTCATTGCTCTCAAGTATATATTAAAATAGAACAAAAATTATTGTCGCAAATGGAGATGTTTTATGAGCTAATTATCAAACAATAATATGTGAATTATCCTTTTAGAATGACTATTTTTTTATATTTTGGCTAATTCTTTTATATTTTGTCTTAATCTAATTCGTATTCTAATACAACTAATTTTATATTTCACCTAGGATATCCAATGATTATCGCATTCAGGGAACATAGAATAATTTTAAATGAGCAAAAATTTCTGTTAATAAAAATAAAAGCTAATTTAGTATTATTATTAATTAAATTTAGTTTTTAATTTTAAATATTTTTTAAATTTAAATAAATTTAGTATTAATTAAATATTATTATGGTTTAATAATTATAGGTATTTTTGGTGGAAATGAAAAAAATTATCGAATACTTGTTTCTAAATAACAAGAATTTCTTTTATACTACTAATCAAATTAATCATTTTAAATACTAACTAAGCATTTATAAATATTTGATAATCAATGCAAATAGTAATATGACGGAAAATATTTATTTTGATTTTAATTTTCAAAACTATGTGGGAAATGTGATTGAAAGACTAGTTGATTTTGGCATCAACTAAAGACTTTAAATCAACCTGATTATCAGAGTTCATTCAATCATCCAGTACAAAATTGGTATTTTTCAGAAAATACAATTCCATTTCACACGGCAAACAGCGATAATGCTACGATATACTATTTTACATTTGGGAACATTGCTGTAACCATGTTAACAAAATTTGCAAGTAGTGTTAGAACTTAATGAAAGTTTCCGATTAAAATATTTACATTTTGTATTATATTTTATAAACTTAATTACTCCAAAAGTCTCCCTCATATAAAACATATCTAAGTATTATTAATTCTATAAAAAAGTTATGTGACGAAAAGTATTTTATATTTAACTTGGGTTCTGGATCACTGTTCTAATTATGTCTAAGTTTAATATTTCGTCACTATTTTTACGAAAGGAGTATAAAAGGAAAAATAGTACTCATAAAGGTAAAATAATTCTTTTACAAAATATCTCGCTTTCTTGATATATCTTGTCTTTTTGTTTCTAAAGCTAAAACAATAGGAAATTGAATTCTAAAGTTCAAAATACTCTTCTCGCCAAGTCAACGTCTTTAAAATGTTGATTTCGTGTCATATATTCATGAGAAGCAGGCGCCATTTCCTCGACAACAGACACTTTCAGCAGAACAAGTCGATATCTTTTAGATGAGATTCCTATCTATTTTCGCGAGAACATTGTTTTATGTCAGCAAGATTTCTAGACTTTGAAGAATCGTGCATCTTTTAGAAAGGGTCAACAAGTGTGAGATACGAAAAATGTTTGTCGACGGATTTTAAAATGTAAAAAAAATTTTGTTATCCATATATTTTTGGCTTTTTTTTATACATAAGAAGAATGCTTATAAATGAAACACTGCAAACTCATTAAAATTTTAACAAAGTTTGTTCCCATCTACTTTTAAGGAATATTAAATAAGTGCTTGAAATATACTATGTTTCAAGAAGTAAGATTATACAATTATGAAAACTAATTCATACTTAATGAAACGAAAATATTTCGTGTATATAAATGAGTAAATTATTAAATTAAGTTTCAGATAAAATTAATTAATATAATACTAAGTAAAACATTTCTTATGTATATTTATATAAATATTCTAAATCAAAGATAACTCTTCAGTCTTTTCTTAATTTTGTTTTATGTTTTGCTAGTGGTTTCTATAAGTTAATTGATAAAATAACACACACAGTACTGTTTGTAAGAATGGATCGCACTTATAAATTATTACTTCATAAAATGATTAATTATGTGTTTCAGATCTTATGTTTAATAAATAATGTATCAAGATATGAAGAACGTCAACCTTTAAATCAAGCTGCTTAGTTATCATCTTTGTTGCAGAAAATTAAGTAATGATAGATCAATACTATTAAATAATTTGTTTCACGAAGTCCTTTCACATTCAAACAATCAACTACTTCTAATCTACAGGAAGAAGATAAGAGTATGTTTATCGCATTTCAATAATTTATTTCACCGAAATATATTTTCTAGTAAAAATTATTACATTATTTTATTAATTTATTACACCATTATTTTAAGTTTATGCCAAATAAAATACTTATTTGGCATAAAATTAAAATACTCAATGGCATGTTATAATTATCAACTATTTAATTTTCACTGAATTAAATGGGAAATTGTATTGAATTTTATATTGTTAGATTACTTCGAGAAAGGTAAAAATATTCCTAAACAGTCTTTCTGTTGCTAATTTATCCAGTTGTACAACTCTCCAATATTTCTAGGTTCCTGCCTTCCCGAAAGTTAATAAATTAATTAATATTATACTTTCCCTCGAGTGCATACAATTTTGAGTCAAAATTTTGTTTGTGGAGTATTATTAGTGGTTTATTGTTAAGTGGTTTCCACTGATAAACATTATTATTAGCAATTACTTATTAAGTTCTAAACTCCAGCCGACCGAGAGCGGAACGGTTAATGATCCTAACTTTGGAGCAATAGGCCCCAGGTTCGAATCCTGTTTCAGTAAGGATGTTCCTCTTTCTGTCTGTGTGTGTTCCTCTATCTTTTCACCTTCGGAGCAAAGATGGCGCACGCTGTGGGTGCCCCTCTGCATAAGTAGCCAGAGCTCCAGTGGCTCAGCAGCTTCACACCTCTTCCCGTTAATATCAGCAAAATGAAGCATCATTTGCCACGGTCGGTGATTGGGAGGGTGACCACGTGTTCTCCCTCACTGAGCTGCAAGAGCTACGTGGGTTGGGAACGAGTCCACGTTAATATGTGTTGTTGTTGTTGCTTATCCTCCATGTCTAACGGAGTCAGACTAGATCCACGAGTTCGTTGACTGTAAGGAAGTCGAAGACTAAAAGAGGATTGCTAAAGAGATCCTCCCTAGAGAGACCCATGCAATCCAAAAGATGCTCAGGAGAAGCCTGATGATTTTGGCACTTGGTGCAGGTGACGAAAGTTTCCCTGCCCTCGTTGAAAGTGAGGCACTTAATATGACCGCTAGCAAGTCTTGAGAGAACAGTCCGGGTACGTCTGTCACATGGGAGGTCAAGGGACAAACCCGGTTTTGATCCCTTGTACCAATTATGTGTGGGGGTGTTTTCCACTCCTCCGAGCGTTAATATATGACGTCTAGAATTCTTCCGGTAATGTAGCGTGGATGTGGAGAGGAGGGTGCCAGCTCAGGTGTAATCTCGTCACCTGATCGTGGCTCAAAATAATGAGGCACTTGCTAATGGACGAGTATTACAAGCCCCTTAACTAAAATGTATAGTGCAGGGCTCGTCTGCATCACTATGTATGTATAAGTTACCACTCCCCTTCGCTGCTTGTAACACTGAATAGAATAATTCTAAGGATTAGCTGGACATGGTGTAAAAAAAGTTACATTCGAAAAGAAGAGGTCGTTTATTTGAAGCTTGTAGACTTTTAACACCATTTATAGTCCTGCACTTCTGTAAAGAAATTTCCTTCATAATAAATGAGAATACTCAATTGTGTTAAAGCAAATTCATTTTTTTCATTTACCCCATTTCTTTTATTTACATTTTGTTTAGTTAACACTATCTTACAATTTCAAATAATTTTTAATAATTAATGCGTTTTAATAATTAGCGCAAAGCATAAAATTTCAGATTTTTTGACTTTTTTGATAAATCTCGGAATTGCCTTTTACAAATTTTAACTACGCATTAATTCTTATAATTCATAAATTTCTAATAAATATAATAATAAAACAAACACAAAAATTCTTATAACTCATAGATTTCTCAATTGTTGTTATGTTAAAATATGTTTGTTGATGGATATTTGAGCAAGAAAAGAAATACTCAAAGAAAAGTTTTTTTTGTAATGCTTATTTTTTATTAATTTTATACTGCCTGTAATGTAAATAATTTTTAATTACTGTTTATTATATTCTTGACTTGATTTATTCTAGAAAACAAACTTGTAAATTGTTGCTCATGTTGTAAATTTTTAAATTATTCCTCATCATATATAAAATAATACGAATATTAATAAAAGAAAGAACTGTAGATATAAATTATTAATAAAATATGTTAACTTTTTTAAAATCTAAAAATTTTGAAGAATATTTACTCACTAGGTACATTTTTATTCATCTAAGTGTAGAGGAACTATAACTTTGAAAAGTTTCATAATTAACAGTTAAGAAAAAAAATAGTATATCTAACTCATATTTATTTATTTTATCAATGTTAATTATAATATTTTCATATATAAATTATATAAAAAATATAATTTTCTACCTTAAATTAGAGATTTTGAATAACTTTATAGCAAAGAAAATATTTAATTACATATTTGGTATAACATATAAACATAAGAATGTCTAAATTACATACTAAGTACTATAGCTGTGTTATTACTCTAGTAAATGTCTCTAGTATCTAGTGTATCAGTATGTAACTAAGGCTATCCAAAACATAATTCACTTTTAATTATGCTGCATAAAGAGAATAACTTTAAAAGAATGAAACAAGTGAAATATATTATATTTTCTCAAATTAATCATTTAATAATACACTAAATCAAATAAGAAAACAATTAAGTTCTTTAAAAAATTACATTGTAGGAATGTAGACGTTCAAACTTTAAAATATTTATTTTTAAACTTGAAATAGTTTTAAGTTTAAAACATCTTCTTCCAAATTCATTTGCAAACTGTAATTTTGCATCACAAAAGAATCAAAAGTTAATATTATGAAAAAAAATTCAAATTTAATATTTTTCTTTTTACGTGAGAATTCACAAACACAATGAAGCAAGAAGTCAAATGGTGTGTTTAGTGTATGCAAATAACCTTTAGTAGGAATCTATGTTTGGTTTAAAAGTAGCTACCAGGGATAAATGGAACAAAATTCTCCTAATCTTGCTCAAAAACCTGATTAATTTAATGAAAATCCATCATTTGAAGATATCTAGAAAAATATTTGAGGGTAGTTGTATTAATTTTGTAAAAGGTATTGTTTTAACAAGTGGTCTCATAATTTTGTAAAAAGTACTTAAAAAACCGAAATTATTGATAAAATATTTACCACATATTTAAATATCTTTAAAAAAAATTTGACTAATATTTCTTATTTTACTACATTTATCCATAATAACTTAATAAATTAAAAAAAATATTTATTTAAAATTAAAATTGCAAAAATTAATGGTTTTATGACTTTGAAACGAACTGTTTACTTCTATTAATTGATAAAAAGCAGTAACTTAAAAAGAAAATAAACTATGATCTTCTGTTGGTACTGAAATTCTAAGTTTAATTAAACTTCTAAATCACGTGGATTACAGTAATGTAGAGGTGAAAACCTGACAACCTTAATCATTTTTTGTGTGTGGTATATTACACTAAAATGAAAAATTTTTTCTTTCTTTTTTCCTGAAGCAGTGCAACATATACTTGATCCCTCGGGTTGAAATTCGAACACAACGAATCTCTAACAAAAGCGCGTGATTGAGTATGACATGAAATACGTTCCGCTAGCTTATTTCTCCATTTCTCTTTTCTAGTGCCAGCTCCGTTTTTTTTAGTTGTTTCGAATCTAAAAGAATCTTATCCGTACAGTCTCGACCTTCCAAGGGCAATATAATACTTGATTTAAGCTCATACCTTCCGGCAAAGCATTCATTCTGTATGAATGCTATCCTTTTTTTTGGACCTTTTTTGCTTCTAAATAAAAATTTCGCACATAAAAGATCGACTTTAACATTTCACCTTTTTAAAATGAATAGAAATATGGTTTGGAAAAGTTTATTGATGTAAAAATAATCGGAATATTTCTTTCCTGTGATGTGACAGATTTACTGTTGACATTGAAATTTATTAATTCTGAATTAATAAATTATTTTGCCCAAAAGCCAGTTAAAAAAACCTGTCAGATTCACTGAAAAATTATGAGCGTAAAACTTAAACTTTAGTTATAAATAAATAGCAAAAATAATTCGATCAATTTGGTTTTTATGCATATCTTATGCTGATGAAATGAAAAAAACTATATAAAAGCTAAATCATACTCCATCAAGTTAAATTAAATCATTATATATATATATATATATATATATATATATATATATATATATATATATATATATATATATATATATATATATATATATATATATATATATATATATATTTGAGAGGTTACTTACAAGATGAGTCGCAATGGTTAGTCAATGAAAGTAGTATTATTGCAGACATATGAAATAGCTAAAACTTTTCTAAAGAATAAATATGGAGATAAAAATTTATTCATTTAAGATCAATTGTGCTTTTTGAAGAATTTAAAGCCAATTGATCTCTCGCCAACAGCATTAAATAAAATTAATATTGAATGCAATTAATGATTACAAGCTCTACATGCTTTAGGCGACAACATATACGCATATGGAAGAGTTTTATCTCCAGTCCCTGAAGGTATTTGTTGCTAATGGGTTATTCATGCGATACGTCAAAAAAAATTCAGAAAGTGATGACTCACAATTAATGCATTTTCTTTCCAAAGAAGTTTAGAAGGCCCTTAAAACAAGCAAAATTTAAAGAAAAATTCTAGCTACTAATTATTCTTTAAAATCTAACATAAAAAACTTTAATATAAATTAAAAAAAATTCCAAGATATTTATTAGAGGTAAGAAACTTGCTCCCTTCTGTCTTTTTTGTGAAACTGTAGGAGAATGGACTTAACAGTGCAACTCTGAGGCAGATATAGACAGAAGGATACAAAAATTAAAAAGTACGAATCGATGTTGCTGCTCCATTTGCAAATGCACATTTAAGTCTTTTCGAGATCTTGGTCAGCAAATGGTCTAAGAGATAACTTCGTAATTTTTTTACTACAGACAAATTACTTGGTGGGTGCATGAAATATATCACTATTTTCTTAAAACAAAAACTTACTGACAACTGAATAACTTTCATACATAATTAGCTACCACTGTATTTAATTGGTCAATATAATTGTCATGATTTGAGTAAATACTGGTCCTTACTATTCATTCCTCATTCATGATTCACTTTGCCAATCCATGACTACTACTGAATACAAGGTCATTTTATAATTTATTTTTGCTTTATTCTGTGATAAAAATGTGAAATAAATTTAATAAAATAAAGATAATATTTATTCAAGCAAAATATTAAAAAATAAACTTTTGAAGTGAAATAATTTTTTTGAATGTAATACATAAAATAGTTAATAAAAACAAATACTGATTAATGCGGTAGAAATAAGCTTCGTTTTGTTTGTAGATACTTTTGAATTCAGATATTTTCTACGCTACAAGAAAGCAATTTATGGTTTAGGTTAAAACTTTTTTTATTGTTTTTAATTGATCTTTATATTTCTAAAAACTTAATTAATTTAAATTAATTAGAGGAATGAAAGATGAAAATTTATTTACAAAAATGAATTAATGAGTGCTTACAATTAATTATAGATACATATTTGTTTTAATGATTATTTCCTATTTTACTCTTTAGACATCGAATATACCCTTAAGTGTTAAATTACATAAAAATAAAATGTTTTTGTAGGCTTCGTAATATGATAATGCATTGGAAATAAAATCAATAATAAATGTTGAACAAAAAAGATAAAAATTACTTTCAAAGGTAATTATTTGATATTAACAAAATTTCTTGATTAGATAAATTAAAGTAAAAGCTTAAAAAAATGAAAAAAATATTCAAAGATATGCTTTAATTAAAATTTTAATAAGCATGTACTTATAAAAAGCTAGTTATCATTATAAATTTTTTATTTTGCATAAACATTAAATTTTTGTAACTAACACAGATTCTTATATATTTCAAATAAAAAATACGACTAAATGCTTTTATGACAAGTCAGCCATCATAGATGATGTACTTTATTTTAATATTTTATGCACAAAATGCAAGTAAAAGCAATTATTTTGTTTGAAAGATTTACGGTAGACCAGATGTAAAATTAATTTTAGTAAGTCAGATGTTTTTAATGAAGCATGGTCTAAGCTTTAAATAGAAAAAAATTTGAAATAAAGTAATAAAAGTGCTTTATTTGTATTAATATATTTATAGTTTAATAAACGCGCATGCGTATCAGTGTTTATACATACTTAATAATTAAATGCAAAAATTTCATCAATACATCTTACGCAGGAATGAAGCAATGAAAATGTATTTATTTGCACTAAATACGGAGTTATTTAAAGAATGTATAGAAAACTTTTAAATTATGATGAATACTAATATACTAATGAAAAAGTAAATCAAATGATCACATCCTATTTTAGTTGTAACAGAATATTGTATGTTAAAGTTTAATTCACATTTTGTAATCTTTTTTAATCACTCTATGTCAATTATAAAGCCTGAGGTCATTTTGACAACGTAATAATGAAGACCACTCGATAAAATTTTGTTAGAGCTACATAAAGCTTGTTTACTTTAGAAAGACTTAAAAGAGATTAAAGATAAAGAATATTGAAAAAAATATAAGTTGATGTCACATTATTTTGTTGATGTCACATTCGCAATTCCTTTGGCAATTCCACCGTGGTGTAATGTGCTGTATAAATACCGCACCTCACATGTTCAATTGCATCCTGAAAACCCATTTTGGTGTCAATTTATGGTGGTTGTAAAAATATCAATAAAAAAACAAGCCTATCGAGGGAAAAAACGGCGCCAAGAAGCGAAGATGTTCCACTCACGCGTATGGTCCTTTTTACGACACTGGAGATCTTCAATTAGCCTGTCAATGTTGAATAGAAGATTTGTGACGTGATCAGAAGTTCGAAAGCTGTTTCTTCCGCTCGCCAAGTCGGACATTTCTTGTGTAATGACTTCGGACAATTCCCCCAGCTCTCGGCCTCTCAGATTCTGTTACATCATCAACAAAATTGTTGATTTCCCTGCGCGCGGAGTTTGTTTTTCAATTTGTTGCCACAGGACAACTTGCATTCTTTTCCCGATTGCTGAAGAAAAATAAAAAAAAAATTTGGACGTCTTATTTTGCTCCAAGAGTTAAATAGTGAGAATTATCCATCTTCCTCATATCCAATTTTAATTGCTTCTTCATTTTTTCATTTTACGTATATTTCTCACGCTTGAAAAGATAGGACAATCAGTGTAATAACGAAACCATTACTTTTGATGACACAAGTTATTTGCAACGCTTCAATTCATCTGAACATGATTACACAATTCTTGAATTATTAAATAAGTTAGCATTTATTTAGCATTGTAACTTTAATACTTGGGAATTATTAAAATACTTATTTAACTCCGGAAACATTTTTATAAGAAAATTTATTTATTCCATAAAAGAAAATGTTTATTTTCATACCTTTATTGATTAACGACGGGGTAAATTATTTGTCAATATTAAGTTCTTAAGCCTATTTATATCAAAGTTTGATAAGCTTCTTTAGATTAAAATTTCATAACTATTCATCAAAAGGAGAGGAACTGAGTTTAAGAGACGCGTAATTGGATTAAGAAACTGTTTTAAGAAACTAACTTTCAAATGCAATTTACATAACAAAACAATTATTTTGCAATACTTCGTAAATTATTTCCATGATAATTTAATTTTGCTTTCAAATATTGTGAAATATGTATTTGTTATATTAATCAATGGTGTGAAAAATCCAATTTGAATTCAATTAGATCAAAAGTTTGATTTATATTTCTTTAACTCTAGGAATGCATTACTTCTTGAAAGTGCATTACCATTTCTCCGAATTCATTTACATAATATGTCATTATTAGATTTAAAAAATAAATAAAGTTGAGCATCCTGCAGTGTGTAAGTTCTTTACTGAATGATTAATAAAATTGAAGAATCAAAACTCGCAGTTTCAAAACTTGCTATATAAATCAGTTCTAAAAGACAAAGAAACATTTATTGGATGAAACATAAAAGTATTTTAAATGTCAATAAAAATGTTACATTTTTGAATGTAAATACATGATGATTGTTATCGTTGAATTTTAAATAGATTTCCAAATATTTTGCCTATTTTTAATTTTAGTTTTTCATGAAATTCTTGTATTAGAAGTATAATATAAAATGCATTAATGCAAGGCGGGGGAAAAATAAATATTAAAAATAGTAACAAAAACAGAATGAATGAAAACAAAAAAATAATCCTTTTTTACATTTAACTTTTACTGGAGGTAAAGTAAAATATAAAATGAAGCCAGAGAGTTTATTTGTATTCAAAAAAGTTTAATTTTAATTAATGTTGTTAAGTGCATTATGTGGTAATAATATCTGTTTCATTTCATATTCTTTTTCAAACTTTCTTCGTTTCTTTCTGTATTATGTATATTTTCAATAAAACTTATTGAAAATATACATAATACAGAAAGAAATGAAGAAAATATTTAATAAAAAAATATAAATTTTATAAAAATATATGGAATTTATATTCACAATATATTCAATATATGTAATTCACTGAAATTGCTTGTTAACTTTTAAATAATACCGCAGATTATCATTTATAAATCACTAATATGCTGTTAAAAATATAGAAATGTACATATTTTCAATTTTAATTTATAATACATCTTAAACATTCAATCATTTTTTTCATTTAGCATGTAATTATTAATCATAAGAAACAAAAATAAATCAGCGATGAATATTGTTTCATGTTTGTGAGACAGCATAATTGTTTACAAATAACTTATATTTAATTGAAAATGATGTTATACATTCAAGGAATACATTTAAAAACTTAGTTTACCATAATGTAATATATGCAACAATAAATAACTTTCATAATATAATAATATACTTTCATAATAATTCATAATATGACCATCGAAATTGTATCGTCATGAAGGAATTCATATTCGCCATGAATATTTATTACGTGTAAGCAGTATGGCTTAAAGATGAGCTGATTTATTTTGCAAGAAGCTTAGGTTTATAGGGATGCAAACTCAGTAGAATGTTCCTGTGCCGTCCAGCTACAACGGCTCATGGCCAGTTAGGCTTGTTTTCGAATAAGACCGAAACAGACAATGCGCACTGCTTCATGTCAGGGATACACTTCATAGCTGCAGAGAAGTGTGGAGTAGTCTCTTGGTAATCCATGCAAAAAGTTTTGAATTGGTAAGAAATCTGAAGACCACTCAGGCCAGGGCAATTGTCGAATCCTTTGCTATCTTGGAAAGCAAAAGAAGACGTGAAACATTCTCTTCTTGGATTAACTTGTTAAAAGGTGGCATTTTGTAGCATTTGAAGATAGGACTAAACCCCTAGTTATAAAATGTCAAGTGTACTGATCATCGTTAAAATTATTGTCAATTCGAACTAGAGATGTATTTACAGGGCACCCAATTTCTGCCGTTATCATCACATCAGGTTCAGAGCCTTTACGATTATGCGATAAGTCACTTCCCCAGACAGTCTAGATATATAAATCAATGAGAATGAGGCAAAAATTACGTATTATTATAAGTCATGTATTATTAGACGTCATTACAAACAACATTAATCAAAATATGATAATTGCCGATAATTAATGAGACTAAAAACGTTGAAAGAGCTGAAGTTTTGACTAATAAAACAACAGTTAATATTTAAAAAAGTACCGCAAGAAGGTGAAACGGAGGTATATTAAAGCAACGTCTTGTCCAAGTTAATAACTAAACACTCAAAAAATTTTTTTCAAGATAAATTCAAGAGTAAATGCCTTATTAAAGCTGGAGAAATTATTCGTTAAGAAAGAAAATCTAAGATTTATATCTAATTTACTAATAAAAATATTCTTTCATGGTTACAATGTATTAAAAAAGGTTTGTTCATTTTATCGAAACAATCACAGCTAAAAATAAGTATTTGGTATTATAAATGTATTTTAACACATTTTTTATTCACCTAAATTAAATATCATTATTCACTTATTTTTAAAATGAAAATAAAAGCTTCGTGCCAAGTTATGCATTATATATATATATATATATATATATATATATATATATATATATATATATATATATATATATATATATATATATATATATATATATATATATATATATATATATACAAAGCAAAAACATATATAAATATAAAGTAATAAATACAATACAGAAAATATAATGTTGGAACTACAATGCATAATAGGAAATCTAGCCAGCGCAAAAGCAGCTAAAGAAAGATATGCCTACATAAATAAGATAAAACATGAAAAGTGAAATCAGAAACATAAAATTGGAAAGATACTAAAGTATATAATGCAAATGACCAGAAGGCATAGGGACCACGTGTTCATCAGGAGGGAGATGGCCAACTATGCAAAATGAACACTCTTTTCTGACATACTCGAAGGACAAATGTCTAAAAATCTTCGAGCAATTCCCCCGAAGAGAGTTCGTATTAAAAGACCTTACTTAAAAAATTAAACTAAATATATATGTAGAAAAGATAAATATATATGCAGAAAAATAAAATTACTCACTATAGATGAAAATACTCACAATAGATTAAACAAAAGTACAGTAGAAAAATACATACAGTAGAAAATACATAATGCATATGAAAATACATAATATCATAAATTAAACGATTTATCATTAATTATATAAATTAAACGATATACTACACCTTTATTATCAGGACTATAGAAACGTATTAAATATTAATTTTGATTACTGGAATAATTTAGTTAAAATGTGTATTTATAATAAATTTATATTTAACGGTGAAAATATTTTTATTCAAAATTGTGGAATTCCACAGTGTTCCAACTTTTCTAGCACACTAGCAAATTTATTTTTACATTATTTTGAAAAAAACTTCTTTTATCAATATCCTTTTGCTTTTCGATGCATAGATGATTTCATTATTTTCAACAATTTAAAATTTGAAGATATTTCTAAAACTATTTACCCTGAAGAACTTTCTCTAATTAAAACTAATTTATGTGAAACTAAAACAGAATTTTTGGATTTATTTATCACTACTGATAATTCCACTACATATATAGACATTTTTGACAAAACTAATCAGTTTAATTTTCATGTTAATAAGTTAATTTCTTTGAACTCCAATATTTCTTTAAAAATATACAGAAACGTTATTATTAATGAGCTTAATCGCATTTATATAATCTGTAACAATTATGAATATATCTAAAAATCAAATTAAACGCCTAATAGCTCACCTAAAAAATAACAATATTCCAATTAATTTTATTTAAAATATGTAGGAAGTAGGGAATCGCTTGTAAGATTGAAGTAATGCGTAGTTTTTATA
Source organism: Latrodectus hesperus (assembly GCA_037975125.1). NCBI lineage: Eukaryota > Metazoa > Arthropoda > Arachnida > Araneae > Theridiidae > Latrodectus > Latrodectus hesperus. The sequence continues at coordinate 19,741,789 of CM075853.1, read as the reverse complement.
ACTACAGAAGGGCCACCCAAGCATTGAAGTTCTTACAAGAATCCTGAAAACATCTACATTTATACACTTTATTTTATACATAACTAAAACTTAAATCCCCTTTAATACACTTTAACTTTTAAACCACTTTAACTTTTTGAATATAATTACTTTTGGTAATATTTCTTCATTCTAATTTCAAATTTACTTTTGGCAACTTCCTGCTATTCTCATATATAAATTCAATCTGATTTACTGGCACTTGCATTATGTATTTTCTACTGTATGTATTTTTCTACTGTACTTTTGTTTCATCTATTGTGAGTATTTTCATCTATAGTGAGTAATTTTATTTTTCTGCATATATATTTATCTTTTCTACACATATATTTAGTTTAATTTTTTAACTAAGTTCTTTCAATACGAACACTCTTCGGGTAAATTGCTCGAAGATTTTTAGACATTTGTCCTTCGAGTATGTCAGAAAAGAGTGTTCATTTTGCATAGTTGGCCATCTCCCTCCTGATGAAGACGTGGTCCCTATGCCTTCTTCTTGTCTTTGCATTATATACTTTAGTATCTTTCCAATTTTATATTTCTGATTTCACTTTTCATGTTTTATCTTCTATATATATATATATATATATATATATATATATATATATATATATATATATATATATATATATATATATATATATATATATATATTATTATATATATATATATATATATATATATATATATATTTATATATATGGTGAATTATAAAAGCGTATTGCACATTTTTAAAACTTCCAGTTAAAGATACAAAATTGCTCTTAAAAATTATATTCCTTTCCGATAATTTTGTTTATCAGTTTTTTTAAGTTCAATTTATTTTTATTTTTTATTTTATTAGTATAAACACATTTAATTTCCTTTTTATCTTTAAAGAAATACTATTAAAACTGTGTATTAGATAAACGACCGACATCCATTTAAACATTCTTTATACAATTAAGAGTTAAAAAAATCTTCATGCCTTTTTTTTAATATAATTTTTACCAGAAAAAACTATCTGTAGAGTTAATTTTTAAATTTTGATTTTTTTAAAAAAGAGGGTTATAAAATTGAACATTACAAGTATAATATCACTTAGGGTGATTTAATTTTGCTCATCAGCTTCTTCTATTAACTTCAAGAACTATAGTTAAAGTTTCTTTAATTACATTTAAAGCTTATTTCACAAAATTTCAAATTTCATAACTTTTGAAAAAAGTCAAATTTAAGACATCAATAAATTTTTAAATACAAAGTATTTGGTAATTATGAAATATTTAATAATAAATGATTAGAATAAAATGTAAAATTAAATGAAAATGTATATTTAAAATTTATTATTTAGTAATTACATGATTCTTGGAAATATATTTGCTATATTATTTAATTTATTCACAAAATGGAAAAAAATTGGTACACAGTGCAGAACAGAAGTAAACATTTCTTTTTCTGATAAATTTCATATTTGCTTATTTCAATTTGAAAGTAAACACCTAATTTTCTAAAGTGGTTTGCAAGTATTGCATTTTTTTGCATGCAATACTTAACAATTAATATTTGTAAAAGATGGCTTTCAAGAAAAGGTGCTTCTAAATTTGAAAAAAAAATATTCCCTGGAATATTATTGAAAATTGAAACAGGTTATGCAAACATTTCAATTTTTTTGAAAAAAAAAACATTTGTAAATAGTTTTTTCATTTGTAAATATAATCAATACATCTTATCTTTAATTTAACAGCTAACGCTTAGAATGATTGATGTATTGAAATTATCTGTGACAATTAAGAATGCACTTTATTATTAAGTAATAATTTTTTTCTCTATTTATTAGCTTGTTTTAAAACTTTCAGAAATTCAAAGTTCACTTAATTCATATTAGAGAAACTTATGAAAATATATATTGAAAATATTCCCACACACACAGGCAATTTCTTATTATGGCTATTGTTTTTAAAGTATAATGTCTTATTATATTATTGTTTTTAAAGGAAAAAAACTATAATATTTTAAAAATAGAATTTCTCTTATAATGATGAATTGTGAATTTTTTTATAACTGTTTGTATAATTTATAGAATTAGAGCTAATTTTGCTATATATATATATATATATATATATATATATATATATATATATATATATATATATATATATATATATATGCGGAAATTTTTCTTTTCCTTTATTTATTCAAAACGTATAATATTTGCATACATAATATTTTATTCTTTGTTTATTATGTTATTTCAAAATTTTAAATAAAATTAGAAATCTGATGAATTGTTGCGGCAAAAATATATTTTAAATAGATTATTAAATGGAGTATTTTGTAAATGTTTTTCCTTTCCTTAAAATTTTCTCTTCAGCTTAAAGTGATTTGTTCACGAAACGGTTTTGATATAAAGAGTAAAAAGTGCATTGTTCTAAGATTATATTGTAAAAATATGTTTCCTTAAAATGTTCAGCATTAAGAAATATTTATAAGGAAGAATTAAATATTACAAATGAATTTGATGAGAATGTTTCTTATGCATACCTTCTTATTTAGTAAGTATATGCTAGGAAGGCATTGCTCTTATCAGCAGAAAGCAATCTACTTCAATTTGTGTGCAATGATTAGTAATCTACAATTTGTAATTTTATAATTCACTTAATACTAGATTATTATAACTAAATTTACAAGTTTATTCTCATAATCTATCCAAGACTAATGTGCTGATGGAATCTAAAAGAGATTTTTTACAATTACTACTAACTATTTCTTTCTGTTCTATATGATCGGTGTGGAAGAATGGTAAGTTGAAAGTTCATTGAGAATGATGCCTTTATATTCATCAAAAACATTTCAACAGTATCAGAACTCTCTCGCATGGCAGTTTTTCTATCGTTTAAGAAATACTAATTGCTAATAAAAATGAAATAAAAGTTGGTAAAGGAAAAGGCTAACTGTCAGTTTCTAATACTTAAGTATAATTTTTTATTTTCAAATTAATAAGGGTAGGGTAGATAAAATTGTAACCATCATCTGCAAATGATTTATTACGATGACATTTGAAATAAACATCATTTATCTTAATGACATAATATAAAATATATGTAATATATACTAATATTAATTTTGCAACTGCATAGATACTGTAAATACAGCATTTATAAGGGTTAGAATCTATTATTTAACCGCAATTATACATATGAGACAAATATTTAATGCATATAATACTGTATCATTTACTTTGTGGATATTTTCTTAGTAATATAAATAATCAGAAGTATTTCGTAAAAATTCCAACAAAATGTAAAATAATTAATTTTCCTTAAGAATATTTTAATAATGTTCTTCAGTTGGAGAGAATTATATTATAACTATTTTACTATTTATAGAGAGGAATATATTGGTTGAAAATGCTCTAAGTAAATTACTGATAATTATCAATGACATGTGCATTTCTTTTGAACCAAGTTAAAAGCGAATTGTAGATTTTACGCTGGACAATTTATTATAAATAATCAGAAGGAGAAGATTAATCGTCAGAAATGAATATGACTCTTCTTAACAAAATTTCATCATAATTAATAATTAAGAAACTGCAACAATGATAGAATTTAAACAAAAACAACTCTCACAACCAAACTATCGACGCAGAAATACAAATTAGTTTTATTTTGCCATAGGAGAAAGTGTTACCAAACTTCTGAAAAATTAATTAATCATAGTTAATTATGTCAAAACGAGAGATCAATTGATTTTCTTCCCTGTTTTGGCATAATCCCAAGTGATGTGCTGCATTTGATTGCCTGCGAAAAAAACACATATATTTGTATAAGAAGATATATGGAGGGTTTCAAGTGCTTCTGAATTTTTTATGGATGGCAGCGTTCTGCATATCTAAGTGAAGTAGCTCCATAATTGGGATGGGAAGATAATTTATCGATGGATTGAATTTTTTTCCTAGAAATAGCATTCTGAGTCACTATTTTTCGAATCTTCAGGATTTATTTTAGAGTAAGCAAAACTAGTTTTATAAGCAAATAGGATGAATATTTATAAAACGTGAATTTGACAAGAACTGTATTAGGAAAAATTAATATGTAGCAAAAAATAAGTACAGCATCTCGAGTAAAATTTGAGTCCTGTTTGCAATAATTATTTTTCTCTTTTCAGATTTATTTGCTGAACAATGCAACCGATATATAGATTCAATCCTATTTGGTTCAAGGGCAAGTCATCACAAAGAAAAAATAATAACAACCTGTTTTGTACTTTAAATTGCAGCTTTCACTTTAAGTTCATTTTTTATTCTGAAGGGTACGAAAAACATTTGTACTTTATACTTTCACTTTTAAGTGAAGCAAACTTTGTTTAATTGTACAATGAAAATTTTTTCTTAAATTGAATGATTCCGATTGATCAATAAATTGCAGAAATTCTTCTTCTTCTTCATTGGCCAGACAGCCTAGGGTGGGCCTTTGCCTTCCTCAGAAGTGCATACCAGGACCCCCTATTTTTGGATAAGGTCATCCAGTTTGTCACTTTTAGTGCTTTTAGGTCATTTTCAAGGCAGTCACGCCATCGAAGTTTCGGTCGTCCTCTTCTGCTGTTGCCAATGGGACGAGCCAAGAACATTTTTTTCGTCACCCGATTGTCGTTCCGGCTCAAATGTCTTGCCCATTTTAATCTCTGTATTGAGATAAATTTAACTATATCTGGTTCTTTATATAGTTTATAGAGCTCAGAACTTAGTCCTTCTCAGTCAATGTCCACGTTTCAGATGAAATTGCAGAAATAGCAAGTATCAAATAAAATAAGTTTATAAAAATTGTACAAATGCATACATAATTTTTAAAATTTAATTAATATATTACTTTAGTTCACTAATTTGATAATAAAAACAATACGCTTTTGCTTGGTTGCGTGTTGAAGATATCACATTTATTTTTAAGCTTATGTAATAGAAAAGTATGTTATTTAATTTTTAGCAGATGTGCTATAAGTGTTACAATAAAAATATTACGTAAGCAATATTTTGATCTAATTTCACAAAAAATTTGAGTGATAAAAATGATTTAGGTATTTTATTTTGTACATTTAGGTATTTTATTACCTAAATGTACAAAATAAAATACCTAAATAAATTTAGGTAATTTACAGGAGATATAACTTTAAGCAAGACAGTGATTTTACCAAGCAAGAGGTAATAATAGATAAAATATATATTGAGCATTTAATATATATATATATATATATATATATATATATATATATATATATATATATATATATATATATATATATATATATATATATATATATATATATATATATATCACTCAGGAAGTGATAAAAATCCTCTTTTCATAAATATCAATAATTTCCACACTTTCTTTTGTAATTAAAAACTGAATTATACTACTAAATTTTTAAAAAAAATGCTGTTTTTTAGTTTTAAACTATAATTATGATTTTAATTCATAAATACCGAAAGCATACAGAGTTCTTACAACTTCAGTTTCAGTTCATAACATAAAAATATTGATTAATAACTGAATCAACTAAATCTGTAGTTAAATCATTTTTTTAGACATGTTAGTTTTTTCATTATAAAACCCGCACGACACTAATTTATATCCTGCAGAGCTGTACATATCGAAACTAAGATTTTTTGTCAGTCATTCGATTACTTTCTAACTGCTCTGCTTTACACAGATTATTAATCTATGTGGTCTGGTAAAATATATATCTGGCTATAAATATTAAATCATTTATACGAACTAATTATTTCACTTTTTGTGCAGTTAAAATCTAATATGTTTCAAAGTTACCTTACTTAAGAAAAGAAAATTCTATAAGTCGTGGCTTCATTATTTTTAGTTGACAATATCATTATTTATTATTTTTAGTTATTATTCATTATTATTTTCATTATTTTTAGTTGACAATATCATTATTTATACCAAACAAAAATGGTTGAAATGTATCTAATGTTTAAACTCAAACTAATTTCTATTGATAAAAAATTCTAAATTATCGTAGAAATGAAACACTTACACCAAAGTTGTGGGACTCAGTGTAATTTATTACTATATAATTTAAGTAAAGAGCTCTAGCTGAATGCTGAAGGGCTACGCTCTTTGGCACTCTTTTCAGCAGTTAATGAGTTTGCTTAACATATTAGACGTCAATGCTAATCGGTATTTACTTTATACCACAAGTCTCTTAGAATTAGCTCTCAAATAAAAAGTTATCAGATATTGATAAAAAAACCAATTCTTTTAATAAAGCTTGAATAATTTATACTTGTATCTTTTATTGATAAAAATAAACTGATGTTAATTATGTGATTGATCACAATATAATATACTGAATTTCAATTTCAGGGTTTTGTTTCATTTTGGTTTCAAATGATGTCTTCTATCATTATTTGTCAATATTTATATTTGTACTTAGCACCGCTTTTAAGCTAAGCAATGATTAATGACTTATTCTCTAAACATGTGATGACTTCATTACCTTAACACGAAGTAAAAGTTCACCAATATTTAAGAAAAGAAGTAATTATTACCTCATCTGAATTGACACTACACACTAAGAATTTAATATGAATTGACACTGTTAGCATGAAAGCATATAGTTAGATCACATTTACTTTTTTTTGACAGAAACGATAGTTAATTATAGCTGCTTCGTCTTTATTGTAAATGTTTCAGTTAAAACAACTCCATTTTTATTATAATTTCAGAAATATAAAGTCTCTTCTTAGTAACTATTTGTTTAGTTTAAGATTGAAACCATTTTTATTGCCAGACGAAAGGATGAACTCAAAAAGTTAATTCAAAATCCTCATTACCCATTATTCATAATCAAGACAATCCTTGTATAAGTGAAATAACTTCGAACATCGAGAACATATCATTTACATCACCTATCGACATCGATCACTTTTGACACGTGTTTCATCCGCGATCTTGCTTCACATGCACATTGTTTCCGCCCTCTTGTGAATGATCCAGCATTCAGTTCTTGGAAACTCCGCTAAATCATCCAAATGCTGGCGGGGGAGGCTGAAGATAAATTAAACACATTCCTAATGATAAGATGCCGGGAAACTGTAGTGATAAATAGCTTAATCCAGTCTTACTGATTACAAATCGTGGTTAGCCAAATGTTTATAATATCTGATTGAGGATTTACTAATATATCATATTAAAGCCAGTAAATTGTCATTGCAAATCTACTTAGGATGTCGTTAATTTAGGGCCACAATCAAACTTGTTTTCCTCATTTTCGAATTTGTTCCTGTTAATAAGGTAAATTAATAATTTCTGTTTGAATTAATATGCATTCATTTTAATAACATTCCCAGTATTAACATATAGTATTATTTTAATAAAAAAAATTCTCTATTTTTTCTTTTGATATTTATTTGTTTTTATTTTCAGTAGGATAGTGGACAATTTATAATATTATTTGCTTTCTTATAATTGTATGTTTATTTATATGCGCTCATTTTATTTCTATTTTTTCCTAAGAAAATATATTATTTTAGAATATTTTATGAACTTGTGATGAAAGAGACACATTCTCATTGCTTACATTTCTCAGTACCTGTTATTTAGAAGCAGTGATAGGATCAAAAACAACTTGTAATATCATTTCAAACCAAAGTTTGAATTATTTCTGAAACCTCCAATTAAAATCCTTAAAAATTCGGCGATAAAAGTAATTTGACTTTGATCCCAAATATTAGTATACAGAAAACGTTCATATAGTGCTTTTGTCTCTTAACATTTTTAATTATTATTAGTCTATTAACATTTTTAATTGTTATTCATAAATTGATGTTATTATACATTTAAACAGCAATCTATTGGTGATAATCAAGTGAAATCTTTCGCAAACACTAATTTTTATCCGTAATTGAATGTGTTATGCCAAGAAAAGTATCTTATTTCCATGATTTAAAATAAAAAGAGTGCTATTTATGTAAAAGTTGGAAAAAACTGACCTGCTAAACAAAGGATTATTTGTTTAGTTAGTCAGTTTTTTTTCCAAACAGACAACAAAAAGCAACAACATGAATATGTGTTAAAAATCTGTAAAAAATTATTATTTTGAAATTATTTACTACGAATTAAATCTAAGTGCCTTTTATTCTATTACTTTCCCTTTTTAAATTGCTACTGTTAATTTAAACATGATATATTGCATCTAATTCGAGCTGGGTAATAAGTGTTTGAAAGAAATAAAGAGAAATATAGTGCTTTGACCTTCAAATTTTGAATAGAAAATCATTTGCAAAATTCACGAGAATTGCAGATTTATGGATTCTAAATTTAAAAATAATGTAAATTCTTTTTCTCTCTAGAATTTGAATTTTTTCATTTCTTTTTACGTATATGAACTATTTTACTAGATTACGTTTTCAAGCGTGCTTTGTTTTACTTTTTTTACAGTTCTTTGTTGTTCCCTGAAGTTTCAAAACATTCTTTGTCCATCGTTTCTAGTTCCTAGCAAAAGTAAGGCTTCAAATTTTATTTATTGCAATTGCTGTTTGGGGATATTTTAAGACAATTTCCCTTTTTTATTCGAAGGGAAATTAGCTTTTTTCCCTCTGCTCATCAATTTTCTTTAAAATACGTTTCTGGATTTCGTTTCGCTCCTAAACTTTGATTCCTTAAATTGTTCACTGAAATTTTTGCAATTTCTTTCAATTTCGTACACGTAAACTACTTTTCTAGTCAAGAGAATCTGAGAAACAAACTTTGTTTTATTGGCGCACTAACATGTATTCATTGTATTTGACTTCTAGCGTTCATTTTCTGCACTTCATTGAATTTTCGTTCTGTGCATTTGATGATTTAAAAAAAAAGTTTTATTTGGCTTTTAAGATGATTCTCTGATAAAATTGTTTGTCCGTTGATAGAATATGAATAATATTGGGCAGATTTATAAAAATTTAAAGAATTTAAATTAATTTATAATATTTGAAATAAATGAAATTGAATTTGAGTTTTGATAATTACATAAAAACGTAAAATATTGTGTACAGAAAATTAATATTGAATTAACGATTTTATTACAGATATATTTTATACAAGACATATTTTATTTTATTTGTAGACAATATTTTATTTAGTTGACAATATTTTATTCAGTTGAATTCAAAATTCTTGACAATCTAGTATAAATAATTCGTTTCTATTACTATAATATGTTTTATCCTGAATCAGGACTATATACATTAGATTTGAAGAATAAAATAGTTTTCTGATAGTGTGGTGGAAAGGTACTAATATTTTAATTTTAATTGTTCAAAATTATTATTTATTGACAGTTAGCGCACCTTTTAGAAATTCCTCCCACGACATCAACACTATTCTCAATTAAGTCTTACTGTTTACTCAGACTTAAGGAAATACGCTTTGATTTAAACAGGAATATATTTGAAAAGAAGCAAAAACAATTATTTATGACAGTCACAAGGTGTATGGGAAGACGAATATTTATCACGTAGTAAAGCTATAGGTGCATTGAAAGATGGAAAATTCAAATAATTTGTTTTGGATTGAATAATTGCTTTGGTATAGAAATTTTCAGATCTATTTGAATGAATACGCAAAATAACACACACACACACACACACACACACACACACACACACACACACACACACACACACACACACACACACACACACACACACACACACACACATACATATATATATATATATATATATATATATATATATATATATATATATATATATATATATATATATATATATATATATATATATATATATATATATATATATATACATATATATGTGTGTGTGTGTACATCATTGTGCTTTGTATTTTATTCATCATTTCACCAAAAACTTTCATGTATATTTTTTAAAAATAAATCAATAAGAACATTTCAATGGTGATAAGTAAGTCTATAAACACATGATTCCAAATGTAACTATAAATAGGAATAACAAAGCTTTCAGGAACATATGTTTATTAATATTATTAAAGTTCCACATCACACTATATAACAATAACGGCACATTACATATAATTTCACAAAACAGTCGCACAAAGAAAGAAGCAACGAACAAATCCCCTTCAATATCTTAAATCTCAAGTGTCTTTCTGGGAAATGCACTAGTTGCGCCTAGCGCCATCTACCTACTTAAACAGGGAAGGTAGCTGTAATTATACCCGCTACAAGTTACAATTTCCAAATAAATCTACTTCTTAGGAAATTAAAGATTTTATATTCGGTAAATTAATCTTACATACAATGCTTGTTGTTAAACTTGAAATTCAACTTCATTCCTAAAGATTGGTTGCATTGGTTGTTACATAATCATTAAGACATATTTTATAGAATAATTTAAATGACACATCCGCGGTAGTTAAGAAAAAAATTGAAAGTTAAAAAATTCTATCTTTCTGTAAAATGAGCGAGAAAGATTCAATGATTTCTCACGTATTGATGAAAAGTTTAAAACTACAGAATTAACTTCTGCGTTGGTATATGGACATACAGTGTGTGATATTGTTGTAGATTTAATTAAAGTATAAGGTGCTTGTGGAAAAATTGTCCTCAATTACTTTTAGAATTCAGCTATTTTGATACTTCCAGATCTTAGTGGTTCAATAAACTATTAATCAGATATTTAACGCAGTGTGATACCAAGTAACTATTAAAGAAAATAAAATGAAATAGAGAAAATAGACTGTCTCATGTAACTCTTAATTGCTTAAAGAGCTTATAAGCATTTAATGCTGATGTTGAAGAAAAGACAAGAAAAATATTGAATTGTGACGGACAAACAGTTCTGTGTGTGTGAAAAAGCGCGGGCATTTATTATAGTTCTACCAGAATATTACCAGAACTATAATGATATATTATAATGATACTACCAGAATTATATCACAGAATCAATAAGAAGTTTTTATAACAATTTTAAGTATTATATAATCACAAACATTTATCAGATAAAAATTTTATCATTTCTATCATTATGTGTACATTCCCAAACATGGGATATTTTTGCCCGCACAGTGCTTATGATATTTACAAAACGTTGGCAAGAAGTTCCCTTTCTTCCCAATAATTATATGCAGTATTTATTTACAAGACTGAATAGTAAAGATTAATTGAGATAATTCCAATCTTATTCTTTCAAAATAAATAAATTATACTAAACTCGAGTATTTCATATTCAGCGTCTAATTACTTAGATCAAATTGGAATATCTTTTATTATTATTAGGGGGGAAATAATATTTTTTATATATTATGGTAATATAATGTTGTTTCTGGAAATATTTTCAGTCAGACATCTGATGAAATCTGATAAAATTATTATAATTTTTCTTACTAAAGCCATTCTTTTAGTGTCGTCTGTATGCATACCTTCTATACTTGTATATATTACATTCAGAGGCTTATCGTGAACTAGTATTAAGCGACTTCAAAGTTCAAGATGCTGAGCTTAAATTTAGCCAGTTGTACAACAAGGGTAATGAATGTTGGACTTGTATATATATATATATATATATATATATATATATATATATATATATATATATATATATATATATATATATATATATATATATATATATATATATATATATATAGACACACTAGACACACACACGGATGACTGAATGTTAAGCGTTCCTGACTCCTGAGCTGTGGGTTCTAAATTCGAATCCAGGTTCGAGCATGGATGTTGCTTTCTTTCTCTGTTCTCTCTTTCTCTGTCCTTTCTTTTGTGAGGATGTATGAATGTAGCCCACCCTATAAACGGATTTGTGGGGTATGGCCCTCGCCTCCGTGACTTCATTCACAGGTGTCCTCTGGATAACGACAAATGAGTAGCTGTTTCTGGCCTTGTTGTATATATATATATATATATATATATATATATATATATATATATATATATATATATATATATATTATATATATAGACACACTAGACACTCACACGGATGACTGAATGTTAAGCGTTCCTGACTCCTGAGCTGTGGGTTCTAAATTCGAATCCAGGTTCGAACATGGATGTTGCTTTCTTTCTCTGTTCTCTCTGTGTTTCTCTGTCCTTTCTTTTGTGAGGATGTTTGAATGTGGCCTACCCTGTAAACGCGTTTGTGGGGTATGGCCCTCGCCTCCGTGACTTCATTCACAGGTGTCCTCTGGATAACGACAAATGAGTAGCTGTTTCTGGCCTTGTTGTGTATACATACATACATACATATATATATATATATATATATATATATATATATATATATATATATATATATATATATATATATATATATATATATATATATATATATATATATATATACATATATGCCAATAGCTTTCAGTAGATAGATTGCTCTCTATATTTGACAAAAAAGTTATAGTTATAAATATTAATAATCTTCTTGTTACATAAATAAGTTGGAGTAAATTTTTTATTTAAATTTTATCACGACGTCATAAAATGTCTATGACATTCTATTTGATATCCTTTCATATAATTTTAACACGATTGCTATCAGAAATCTTTTGCTTTCTGCTTCTTGAAAGTATAAAACTGAGTTGTCCCAAGCATTTCAGTATAAATATTGATGTAATTTAGAATGTGGAATAAGTATTTTGAGAAAAAAATCTATTATAGGTATCTTATTTCAAAATAAAATTTCCTTTTATGAACTAAATTATTTTCACTCAAGCACGGTGCTTCTTTATTTCAGTTCTGACTGTGAAATTTCAATACCCTAATTCCAATAACTTTCGTTATTTAGGATCTTCAGTTTTATTTAATAAATTATAATTCCTTCCTGTTATATATGCTATAAAATATATGCTATAAATATGTGCTATAAATTATATGTGCGGTTATATATGCTATAAATATGTGCTATATTAAAATGTGTATAGCTAGGAAATTGAAACTAAAAAAATGTGATTATTTTTATATTCGTTTTCACACTTTCGCTTTATTCTGTAGGTAATCGTCTAAACTGAGAGATAAGATTCTTTATTTTAAGTACATTATAAAAAAATATAATAACATAATGTGTGCTATATATTAAACTATTTAGTTAAAATTTGTATAGTCGAATGAGATGTATAGTCAACCTAACACATTGAAGAATCATGATTTTTGCACATCTATTTAAAATACTTTATAATTTTAGAATAAAGCTTATTGCTTATTTAAGGTATTTTAAATTTTAGAAAGTTAGTGACTTTTTATTTATGCTTTTTATGCATTATATTTATGTTTTAGAAAAAACAATATCTTTTTACGTTAATAGTTGAACGTAATTTAGCAAATTTTAGCTTTCATTGGATATACACTTTGATGGTATAAATATGATTCTACATTTATTTAAGAAACAAGAGAGAATTCATTCGTAAATTATTTCTCGAACTCATTTTTCAAAATAGTTAACAATGGCAAAAAAATATATGTGTGTTTTAATCATCTCACTCTAATTGTTTTGATGTATTTTTCATTCTTTTCGAAATACATTATTCATGACAAACTAGGTGCCTCTAATTTTATTTTCCTTTATTTATTATCTTTTAAATTTATCTTAAATTCATTAAGCAAAATAATCTTAATTTTGTGCATTTTCTATCTCTTTCAACTATCAGGAAAGTATTCACCGTGTTTTAATTTGTCGCCACATGGTAAATGAGAAAGCATGTCTTTCCATCAGGAAAACTTAAGACAAAAGCGTGCTTTACAATGCTTTGAAAAGTCTAAGGAAATCATTGCTGAAGATCTATAGCAGGGAAACGAGATTTCAGCTTACAAATTCTGCCTATCTCCATTGCATAAACAACTCAAGAAGAGTTTTAATTAAAATCCTTCAGCTGGTGACGCACCTTTTAACCCTTCTCGCAACAATGGCTCGAAATGCAGAACAATGGGTCCGGGTACATCCATTCTAGGGTAAAAAGAACACGCTAATCTCTTTTTCCAAGCGGGCACGGTAATTAATCACCCAGTTGACGAAAACTGTCCTTTTGATGGTCCCTGTTTTCTGCCTAACTGGGTAGAAAAATGTTGGAAATGGAACTTCTTACACAGAGAAAACGTCCTTGTTTCTGCTGAATTTTAAAACTTTTGTTTGAAGAACGATATTTTCTTCGGTGGGAGGGTTGGTACTCGTTTTGTTGATGAAGCCCATCCCTTTCTCCCTCCACCTCCTCTCAGAAACATTAGAGGGAACAAGCGAGAAAGACCGACTTTTGGATACTTTATGGACTTAAAGTGCCTCGTAAATTCAAGAGGCGAGTCGCTTTGTTGGCATTGAGAAAAATAGTGAAGGTTGTGTATTTTCTTGCTTTCTGCATTCTTAACAAGATCTTTTTAAATGTTTTTTGCTAAATTTTTCAGTATCTAGAACACAGAGCTTTGAAACAAAAATTTATAACGCCTTTTTACTGGCCAAGGGAAGTATGAAGCTATGTTACGCAATAAATAACCACATTTAAGGACTTCCTTTCAAATTACTAAAGTAGCAAAGAACCAAATGGCTTTTACATTACAAAGGATTTCATTAGGAATAAAAAATTACCTGGAAGTTTCATTCAATGGTATGTTTTTAAAATAGAAATGTAGAGTTAAACTATGAAAGAATAATTTTGAAATAATAATTTGAATAATTTTTGTATTTTTGAATGAAAGATACAAGTTTTGTGTCTAAATATAGATACAAATTAAAACATTAAATTCACTTAATCTGAAAAAGTCAATTATATGTCGTTTTCCCACACAATTTAAAATATTAATTCAAATTTCTCAACTACAAACATAACAGATTTCTCAGTAATGCTCAATAAAAGGAAAACAAGTGAACTTTATATGGTATTAAATAATTTAATAATTTTCTCTAAAACAAAATTATATAATTTTTTAATCATTTAAATGTGTTTCTTAATTAAACTCTTTAAGATTTTTTTAAGAATTATCGTATGAAAGATTTCATTACAGTAGTCTGCATAATCTCAATGCTTAATTATATATCAAAATTTTTAAATTAGATATTATTATAATAATTAGGGAAATATAAACTTAATTTTTATAAAAATTTGCATTTTTATGAAATAAAATAAATATACACATTTATCTGCAATGATTATTTAGAAGTGGGATATGTTTTCGATAAAATTCAATTGTATTTTACTAACAAAAAACTTAATTTCAATTTTTAAAATTGTCTTCAAATGTTCTTAGAAAAAAAATTTGAATGTATCATAGTGTGTATAATAATTTTATTTGGTTCAAGTTAATGAAAACACCTTTCTAAGAACACATAAATATTTTATTCTTCGAATTCTTTTTATATCTTACATAAGCTTTTTGAATTGAAAATTGAAAATAATATAGGGAAAGAACACTCTGGTAAATAATGTTTACCACAGTATTCTCTCCTTTTTTTCAATGAATAAAATAAAGAAAATTATCAATTATAAGGTAATGATTGATTGGGAAGAGTTTGAATGTTTCTATTTAATGAATAGAGTATTTTGAATAATTTACTTCAAGATTCCTTTCGCATAGTTATATATTTTAAGAAAGAAACATTTATGGTTATATAAAAATAATTATGAAACAAAAAATAAAGTTCTCATATATGTACTTTTCCTCTTCTTTTTTGAGCAATATTAACCACCAGGTTGTTTTGTGTATTAAATTTCGAGGAAAATTTTTTTATTAGCTAAAACCTAAACTTTAAGTCAAATAAAAATGCTATTCATTAAAATATTGTCTTTATGATTCAGTGGAAAGTATTCTGTTTCATTCTAAATTTTCACTGTAATACACCAACGAGAAATAAATGTCATTTTTATTATGATACTTATACCATAGTTTTTAATAATATCTAAATATGTAATAATTTTGTAATGAAAGAATACTATAAAAATGGAAAGAGAAATAATACAAATAACTTTAAGCCCTTCATTTAAAACTGGGGTTTGAATGGCAAGTAATTACTTTTAAATAATTTTTGCAAGGCAAAGTAATGCATGAGTTTCTAGATTAGATAATCGTTATTCATTATAAGGCAAATATTGAAAGAGCTAAAAATTGGCTTTTAAGCTTTATTTATTCTAATTCTTGATACCTCTTGTCATTGATATATTTTTATTACAATCAAACCTGAAGAGAGAAATTATAACCTGTTTTCCTTTCTGATAATCTTCTCAGACGCATCCACAAGCCTATAACTAGCTCAATCACTTCACAAGTCAATACGAAAAATATCCTATTTTTTTCAAAACCCAAGGATAACTTGTGCAATAACAAACATGCATCATTACTACAAAATATAGTATAAGATGTCATTATGAAGTCAATGACGAAAGAAAACATAATGGAAGAACATACAATATTGAGTATTAGCTATTAATTCTTAACTATTGGTAACCAATAACTTTAAATTTTTACAAATTACAGGTTAGAACTATAAAATGAAAGGTATTTTATAAAATTTGTTCGCATTGAAATTTGCTTTTAAATTTGGATTAACTTTTTTCTCACACAATTTTTAATTTTGTTTATAGCTAGTGTACAGAGCCGAGCTGGTAGCCAAATGATTAACACGCTTGTCTTTGGGTCAATAATTCGTGGGCTCGAATCCCACTTTGGGCTCGTATGTTTGTAATGGTTAAAAATCATCTTTTTAAATGGTAGGTCCCGGTCTAATTTGGCCTTGTGTCCATAAAATGACCTTTGAGCGACAAATAAACCTTCTTTTATGGAAAAGTGTAGTAAAAAAAATCTGCACGACTCTAAAGGTTGACTCATGTCGATTGTTTTAGCAATAATTCATATTTGGATTCCTATCTTCAGAAATCTTAAGGTACCCGTACACGTTGAAAACGTCAATTTCGACCAAAAATGATAAATTTATTTTATTCTTTAGGTAAATAACGAATTTAAGCAGCTTTCCAAAACAGGTTTGTTTTTGTCTCTACGTTAATTAGATTCCGAGATATGAAGGATTTCGTAAAGATTAGGAAACCAAAATTGGACATTTAAAGCACCGGAAGTGGGTGTTTAAAGGGCCAGAATGATGTTAAAAATTAGTTTAAACAGTGTTTAATTTTCAAATATAAATTTAGTAAGCTTTTAAAAGATACATAAACTAATTACTTTTCCGGAAATCCATCAGCAAATTAAATAAAAAAATTAATCAGCAAATATGAGAATTTCTTATAAAGACACATACTTTAATCTTTAAATGCAATTTTCTAAGAACAGGTTTTTGCCTATAATTTGCACGCTTCAAAAATGATAACTCCAAATATTTTCATAATATCACTATGAAATTTGATGAGCTTAATCTGTATATTGTTTTCTAGAGAATGTACTAAAAGAATTTTAATCACTTAAATATTTCCCAAATTATTGCCTGTTATTTTAATAATGGCATAGAAAATTTAGCTAAAATTTCTGTATAAATGTTCAACTGGCCCTATAAATTTTTATTTTTTAAAAAAACTTAAAATTTCAGTACATGCTCAAGATAACAACATATAGATTATTTGGTATTATTTTTTTTCAAATGTGTTTAATAGTTTTTGATGTAGCATTTTTTAAAATTTTTTTAAAAAATGCTTAAAATTATATACACATATTTAACATTTCTGAAAAATAATAATGGCAATGTTTATAACCGAATGTTAGTAGCTCAATATAAATGTGTTCTAAAACTAAATAAGAAAAAATAATTACAAAAAATATATGCAGTGTATTTCAAAAAAAGTGTTTCGAACGTGTGTGTGTGTGTTCGGGTACCTTAAATGTAAGAATAGAAATTACTTAGAGATTCACGGTAGATTTTTCGTCATCTTGTTAATTTAATCTACTTTTTTATCATGAAATCAAAACTTTTTGCTATTGTAACTGTTCAATATAAATAATAGTATAATTTCTATCACAAGTGCTTCTAATGTTAAACTAGTGATTGAGATGTTTACGGGCAATCTAAATTCAATAGCAATTTTCCTTTTTTAAATATTCGTTAAATATCTTTATTTAGCATGTTATTTGTCATTTTTTAGTATTTATTCCAATACAAATCTGGTTTACTATTAGTCATAAAATGAAATTTTAAAATTTCATTGGCTAAAAACCTGAGAAATTATTGACTTTGAAGTGAGCTGGGGAAATAACAACAGTCATTTAATTGATTTGTGTATGACAATAAACTGGAAATTTCATATTGCCTTAAAATCATTAAATTGTTTCTAAAGATATCATTAAAACTGAGACAATGCCTCATTGAATTTTGTCATTATTAAATTACTAAAAAATAAGAAATCACAACAGCACATTATCAAAAATCTTAATGTAATATTTTCTTATTTTGGCATAAATTAATTAGATTAATATAATATTTTTTAAATTTATCAAGAAATAAGGAGCTTAAATTGTCCCTGGATGTTGAACTTTATTCAAAATTTGATTTTTGTAAATGTAGAAAGCAATAAATGTAAATTCTTTGTAGTACGGATTCTACAGGTACTTAGAAATATCAAAAAACATTGATACTTAAAAATAAGGTTGTATATAAGATTATTAAGAAGCATAGTTGTCGATTTTAGTAATTGTTAAGATAGACTAAACATTCAGAAGTGTTAGTATAATTTATAGGTAGAAATCAATGAGGTTGCTTAGTTTTCTATTCAAGATTTACTCCTGAGATTGATATCCATCTGAATATCACTATTCATTGTTGTCATAAAGTTCCAGTTATAATGATATTTTGTTAATCCTATGCAGAAATATGATGTTAAATAGAAAATGTGTTTCTATAAATGTCATGTTTATTGCCTAAGAAATGTTAATTTAATACTTAGTATAATTAAACTTTATAAAGTAAATATTTATCAGAGATATGCTTATATATATATATATACACATATATATATATATATATATATATATATATATATATATATATATATATATATATATATATATATATATATATATATATATATATATATAACATTTATCTAAGTTGAAAAATAAGTAATCGCATTTAATTCGTTGATAACTTCTTCAAATGAACTGGATCATTAGATTAGTACTACAAGACATCGTTTTAACTTTTTCAAGGTTAGTTTATTAAAATATTTTACAACAATTAACTTCTAAATCATTCCTTGAATACAATAAATCACTGTTATCTATAAGGAATCATTTATTGTAATTGAATAAATAGGAATATGATAACATTATCAAGTTATTTATGATAAAATTCTTTATATTTATAACAACTTATTTTGAAAATTATTTTCCTTGAAAGTTGAAAATGGGTAAAAGGGATTATATTGTAGTGGCTCTTAGTGGAATAATCTAAATATTTCATTAGGAAATCATTTTCTAAATTAGGTTCCCCGATTAATTAATTAAAAAAAGTTTTAAATCTTTTGGTAAATGAAATGGTTAAAATTGACGAAATATTTCTCAAATAATGAAAAATATTTAATACCATTGTAAATATAACTGTTTAATTCGTTTGCAGCTCTATTCAAATATTAGTAACTCGATAACATATAGTATCTGAATTTTGATTGAATATCATAAATTAATGGTATCACATCGAAATCAAACTGCATAGCACTTTATTTGCAAGGTTAGCTGCATAGCACTTGATTTCAGTCACCATCCATCATTTACGTTTACAATAGTACGGCATGCAATAATAGTACTGTGATTCGGTAGGTACTGTGTGCGATTCGGTAGGAAATTATGTAATCTTCAGCAACTCTATTTCCGGAACTATGCCTTCTCCCTCAACGGTTGAATTTAGTCTTATATTTGCAACAGATTGTAGGTTTATTATCACCTAGATCACCATTGCATGCTGCAAAGTCAATCTCTCGTAATATGTGTCCTGTGCCCTTGTGGCACACTGGTAAACCATTAACAATAATTAGGTCCTTGGTTTAATAATTAGCTTAAAATGTTTCACTTCATGGTTTTTTGTGTGACCATTCTTTATTTAATGGAAAGCAACTTAGAAACGATGCCATATTCTAGTTTTTGCTTTTTTAGTTTATGATGTGTATACCTATATTTTGTACTATCAAATATTTTATTTTTATATTATATTAAACTCTCATATCGAAATGTGAATTCAAAATTGTAATGTCACTTACATATTATAGGTTATTTGTTTGTTTGACTATAGAGTAGCCAAGCTCCTCATTAAGCGGACCTGTCTAATTTCGAATCATTCGATGAACTGAATTCACGAGATTTTTATATTGACCCAATTATGAATTCAATTAATCTAATAAGTACTATTTTCCAGTAAAAACTCATTGAATATTTGAAGATACTGAATGAATTCAAATCATTATTGGCTATATTTTATATTTTTAAATATAATCCATGATTACAAATTCTGAATTTTTTGGCGATTTAGAAATGTTGTCAAGATGACGTATCTTGACGTGCGCGATTACGTAAAAACTATGGTTACCAAAATAGAATTTTCTGCATATTTCTTATAGGTCTCCATATGTATGACGTAATAAAAACGAGGCTCTCAGATACATAAAAAATCCGCCAAAAAATCACCAATCTCCGAATTTGGCATCATGGATTTTACGGCACCTGTGCCGAATGCTTTACGCTATTAAAATAATATTGCTCTTTTAAAATGCTAAATTAATGAAGTTAAATTTAGCACCAATTTTTACTGACGTGATAAATGTTTTAAACTAGGGAGATTTAACTCCAGTGGGAAATAAAATTATTGGTCATAAATATTTTTGGATTTAGTTATGAGACATGTGTTTTAGAACATTGCAAACATGAGATGTAGTTTGAGGTATTTTAATATTTGATAGTTAATGGGTTATAAGTTGTTCTGTAATACACACCACCGTTTGCATTCCGTGAGCTCTTTCACAGATTTCCAAGACTCATTGAAAAATTTCCAAATCATGAAAAAGGTATTCAAGAGCAACAGAAACGTCTCAAACATCTCATGTTGTTCAGCATTTGGTAAGATCGAACCTAGAATCTTCTACTCCGAAGAATATACTTTTACCACTAGTATAGACTGCCGCAATGAATCTTGCTGTATATATATATATGTGTATATATATATATATATATATATATATATATATGAAGGAATCTAGAGCTGTTACATATTTTATCTCAAGATAATTTAAAATAGGTGTAAAATTATATTGAAAGTATCGATATGACACACATCATACTGTCAAGCAAGATAGGTAGGAATTTTCAGAAAAAGTATCATTTTCTTGTAGGAAATTTGTAACATGATTGCTTTTTTACTTGTTATGATGTAAGAAATATATTTTAATTTAATTACATCAATAGAGTTATTGTTTTATAATAAAAAGATCTTCTAATATTCTTTTTGTCTGTTATTAAAGCAATTTGAATATTGTTATAGAAATAGAATTTCAAAAATGTAATGATCTTAAATATATTTTATGAAGCATATCATATAATATGACAGCAATTTGACCTCAGAATTTAGCTAAATTTCTCTCTCTCTCTCTCTCTCTCTCTCTCACACACACACACACACACACACACACACACACACACACACACACACACACACACACACACACACACACACACACACACACACACACACACACACACACACACACACACACACACACACACACACACACACACACACACACACACACACACACACACACACACACACACACACACACACACACACTTCCTATTAGAATTTGAAAGTTTTACCTGAAATAAATAGAAAATCATTTGAATTTAAAAATGATTTTCGAAACCCCTATACTTTTAATTTTGTTTTTCGTATAAATTTAAATTTCTTTTTACATACGAAATAAAAAAATTTAGCATTATTCCTTTATTTTTTTCTAAACAGGAAAATACAATATTTATATTATTTCCTAAATAAATAAATATATTTTAATTTGTTTTCTAAAATTTATTAAAAAGAACCTAAATTATATATTTAATTATTTAATAAATAAACTATTTAAGATAAAACTATATATAACTTGTGTGATACGTATCACTACGTTGCAAATTGAAATTATTAGTAGTTGCTTTTATGTTTTCAGTTCCATTTAGAAATGTAATTAAACATTTTACGTGAATGGAAATAATTTCTTGTACTCGAAAATGACACATTTTTGAACGTTTTTATATATATAAATGCCATTCGCTCTCTCTCATTTAAAAATTAACATACAAAGTTGCGTCCCAAGGTGCCGCAATATTTGTCAAAAAACTCAGAACTGTGAATAATAATTAACATAAATCAATTCAAAATATAACTAAGGATATTAACTAATGGTTTATTTCCAAGAATGTAAAATAAGGAATTATTTATTTACAATAATCGGATGTACTCATTACATGAATCAGGATGTCATAAAACTAATTTTAACATTAATATCATTTCTTTATAATTGTTCAGCAGGAATGAATCTTGAAAATATTTATACTTATGTCTTAAATTAAAATATAGTTAATTTTAAATATGTTTTTTTAAATATTTAGAATATGGAATTTTTTGAAATTTAAATATTCAGCTAAATTAAATTTGATTTATTATTATTTGAATTAGCTATGATAATTCCTTTTGATACAATTTTTTTGTCACTGTGGCAACTATATTGAAATCAAGTAAAATAAACTTGTCAAGAAAATGAATACAAAATTTATTTTCTCGACAGCATCTATTATAATTGTTAAGATGTATTCAATATCTTAAATTCTACAAAGTTATCTTAGAATGCTTTAAAACATTGGAAACAGGATGTTTTTGTATGAAATTACAAGAGCAACAAACATGAAAGAAAACTTATGCATGCAGGAATGTATGGGACTAAAATATAGTATTCTTGCATAAATAAGGCAATATAAAAATAAAAATTTTAAAATAAATATAGAAAAAATTGATTTATTTGCCGCATTTGAAAGAAGATAAAATTGTTTTGAATAAGTTTGATGAAGTCATTGATGGTTTTGAATAATACTGTTTTCCACTTTTAAGAATGCTTCATCTCCAAACCTTGGAGACAATGAAAAGGAAAATCTCATATTATCTAGAAAGTCGTTATCTGAGTCTGTTACATACTTGCTTGATCAACTAAGGTAATTTTTTCAGACATAAAGTCATAGTACATCATCTCTATAAAGTTGCCGAAATATTAATTACCATTTAAAATAGTGAACTTTCAAAATTCTAATATTATTTAAAATTCTATATAATAATGAATTTTAACTCATAATTATGTAAATACCTTGATGGCAATGTGCTTTTTTTCCTCGAACTAATATTGGATTAATTGGACTGTCTTCTCTATTTATACCAATATGCATCTAGTGTATCACTCCAAAATTAAACATAACTGTTTTAGAAATGGATTTTGTATCTAAATATTTTACATCAAAAACCGATGATGGTAAGTTCACTTCTGTACACTCTGCATCTTGTTTTGGTTTTATCTCACTATACAGTGTTGGAGAATAGATACCATTGCTGTGAAAGTTGTTTTGGATTATTTGAAATGAGATTCTTCAGCATATTTGCCGAATAATTTTCTTTGCAATTGAATAACTTGTTTTTGTGTGACAAACAAATCGAGGAATATATTGGTTGATATTACAACCACAATACGTAAATGTGACCGTTTATTTATCAATATTTAATTTCTACATTTTGGTATCGATTCCGCATCCTTAAAATAGCATTCCTTGATTATCTAACACTTTACACCCTTCTTCAGTTGGTTTATATAGCCCAAGTCTCTGATAATATTCCAACTACGTATTAATGGCAAATACCTTTATCATGACGTATTCAAATTATCTGTTCTCAAAATAATAGCTTAACAATTAAAAAATAGAATATAATTCTATAATTAAACGAACAGAATTTTTCTTAGAAAGTGAAAAAAGCTGTAAAAAGCATCGACAAGTTATGCATTTATATTAATTTTTTGATTTTGACTACCTGACTGAGATGATTTGAATAGGAAATTTCCATTTTGTGTTTTCTACGACGCTTTAAATAGTGGGTGTTATATTTGATAACTGGTCATTCACGCAAGTAGTTTTAAAATTTCAATAGATCCAAGTTGTGCTTTTTATTGCTTTACAATTTAAAAATAGTTGAAAATATGTGGTATTTTAAAAATATAAAATGCAAATATTTTGCATAGTATAGTTATTTTGAGTAGAAGATTCATTTCGTTTCAGTGACTTTCTGAAAATTACAGATTTTAACTATACTATTTCAGAATTTTAAACTTAAGCCATTGCAACTGACTGTTGAGGCTAATTAGATATTTCAGTAATACAATCTGAATCTTTCTAATCAATTTCATTCTATTTCAAGATATGTTTATTTGAATAATGCATTCGTATACTAATATTACAATGGCTTAAAACCCTCGAAATTTATGCTCTAGAAACCGCAAATTAAATTCGAGCTCTTAAATATAGAATTACTCAATTGTTTCACTTATCACAGTAAATCGAATCTTTGTCAAATTAATTTCTAGTCGATATCCTACTTGTGTGATAGATGTTATCCGTAAAATCTTTGAATTCTTAGTGTTGCAGACATATAATATAGATGCAAACTTAATTACTTAAATGCAATGTATGTGTCAAATATTTTATGGGAATAATTTGGCTTCATTCGTGTGTAAAGATTACTTTGTTAAATTCCAACTTAATGTCCTATTAAATTGTATTTCAGATAAGCTCTGGGCGTTTGTTAAATTGAAAATGTTACTTCCCTATATATTAATTCTATTGATGATATAATTGACTAACATGGTTAAGAGTATGAAGCATAATCTGAAAGTGATTACAAGTAAAATATTTTTTTTCTAAAGAGTTCATGACATTTTGAAAATAATCATTTCAAGAAAAAAAAGTTCGTTGAAATTGATAATTGTCCTCATTTGTTAATAGAGTATATATACTCTTGAAAAATAAAAGTCACACATATTTTGGTGTAGTTTTATTAAAACAGCATTTAAAAATAATCATTTTCTAGTTATACATATTAACCTTCGAAAATTTTTGTTTGTCAAAGAATATTTTTTATTCGTATAAGATACTCATTAACAAAATGTATTTGAAAAATGTTGCTATTTTTTCAAAGGAATACATTTTAAATTTTCTCATCAATACTTTATTTAAATTTTATAAATATAGTCGTACTACAAATTTTAAAATTTGTGGGCTAATTTTTAAAACAGTGTGAACTACACAACTTTGTCTAAATTTTTACTGATAACTAAAGACAAAAATATGAGATTAATTAGATTTCCAAGATATATTAATCACGGAATGAAATTCAATAAAAGTAATTAATTCTAAAGTACCCCTTTTCTTAAAATGATTCCTAATTAAGAGTTTGCACGATATGTCACGTCATGGATTCCTTGAAAGGGTTTAAAAGATTGTGGTTAAATATATCTCCTTTTAAAAAGAATTATTAAAAATGTAAGGAATTTTTAATGAAGCTTCCGATAGAGATAATTCAAAAAGTAAAGACGTTCTTAAATAATCAAGTTCATATTTATTTTCCATTAGAATTTAAAGTTAATAACAGATTTAGAGGGTGCCAAATAATAACATTTTAAATTATGACTGAAATCTTAA
Source organism: Latrodectus hesperus (assembly GCA_037975125.1). Classification (NCBI taxonomy): domain Eukaryota; kingdom Metazoa; phylum Arthropoda; class Arachnida; order Araneae; family Theridiidae; genus Latrodectus; species Latrodectus hesperus. The sequence continues at coordinate 19,716,064 of CM075853.1, read as the reverse complement.
TGCAATATTTACTGAGCAAATTTTAAAATACAATATTTTCATTCAAGCACTGAAGGGGTTATTTCAACTATAAATAATTTTCATTCCCATATGTAGTTTGATAACAGAAAAGGTGATAGTGTGAGAAATTCACAAAATATCTTAATTTGATTAATATTAAATATCAAATTTAATATTCGCCATGCTCTTATATCATTAAACAAAGAGACAAAATATCTGAGATTATATATAAATTTTTTCTTTTGGATTAAGAATTCAAATATTTATACTATTTTTGAAACTAATAAAATATGTTAGATACAGATAATAATTATTATAATACTTGTATAGATAAGTACAATTTATGAGTCTAAGATTTAATTTAACAAATTTTACAATTATAAATTTTTGCAAAGCATTATCCTTAACATATTTTTAAAAAATTATTTTAATAATATTTTTTTTAAAAAATTATAATTTTAAAATTGGCTAAATTTTAGTTATAGGAAAATTTATGCACGATGGAGTTTATCCACATCATTGTATTTTCCTAAATATTTGAACACATATTGATGGTTTTAATCTGTAACTTTTAACTGTCAGTGTGAGAGAATGAAATGGTCATAAACTAACTCATTTTGTTGACGTCGAAAGTTATTGAAACGGCTGACAAACTTACTTTGATAAGTATTGCTTTAGGGACTTGTGTGATGGTAAAGTAATCTTCCACGATTTATTTGCTTTACCGTCCAGTCCACTTACTTAATTTTATTTTCTACTGAAATCTAAAATGTGAGATGTAATGTCAAATCCAGGAAACTTTCCTAAATCTAAGCTATTTTGCATGATGTTTGTTGATTTATATAGCAATATTCAGTTTGTGTGCTTTTGCACCTTTGCTCTTAAAGCTATTTTTACTGTGATGCATATAATGGATATTTTTGAACAATTCAAAGATTGCTGAAATGAGAGAATCTGTGTCAAACTAATTTTTCTTGGGTTTACGTCTTTCTGGTGCTAGGTGTAGAAATTACAATGCAAGCTTTTTAGTTGACCTCCTACTGGAACATGGTTTCAAATTTGAAAGTTTTAGACAAACATCCAATTTGTGAGACGGGTACTCGCTGAATGGAAGTTAGAGAGTAAAATCATTGCCTTTGATCATTAACAGAAGATGGATGCCTTTTTTGACATCATCTAGTGCCAAATTAAATGTTTTCCTGATTTTTTATCTAGTGCGACGTGAATAGATCTTACTATATATGATAGTTTTTCAAAAGGTAAAATAATGCAAATGTGTTGAAATACCTTATATTCCGTGATAAATGACCTACGATATCTTATCAAAAATATTTGATGTTTGTCAAGATATAACTTTTAACTATTGACAAAGTATAATTTATTTACTTCAATTTGCAAAGAGATCTGTCGCTTGCAGTTGTTTTTGTGGAGAATGTCTTTTTTCTGATGTTTTTCTTTCTTATAAAACAAACATTGAGAAACGTCTTTTTTTGCAGCAATATGGGCTGTATCATTTAATTATAAAAGTATAATAATATTTATATCGAATTTATTATTTCCCATTTAAATTTGTATTTTCAAATATATTGGTAGCTTTTTGGAATGCCTAATCCATGTTTTCTAGTCAATTGTTAGTTGACCATAGAAGAACAAAAATATTTTTACAAACATTGTGCTTAGATTCCTCTTTGTTGAAATACTATGTGATTGGATCTGTTTGTTGGCATGGGATGTAATTATTTTTGTGTACTGTACTCTAAATTAAGGTTACATATTAAATATATTGATTCTGTATAAGAATTTAAAGCTTACATATCAAGTATGTGAGACAATTTAAATAAATTTGCAATATACTGTTCTAAATTTTATTTAATTATTTGAATTCTTACAATATAAATAATTATTTTAGAGAAAAATATTTATTTGATACCAAATGAAGTGAAAACATGTTAGCAGAAATAAGAACTTCTAATAAAGAAACATATTATATTTATAACTATATATATTACTATATATTATTGTTAACTATTCCTATTTCAGCAAATTCTTTATATAGAGAAATTAACTAAATATGAAATAATTTATAATCAGTAAAATAAAAAATTATGCATGTTAAATATTCTGAAATCTGACATATTTTTATTTCAGAATGTAATTAATATGAATAATTTATTATGCCATTTTTAATAATTTAATTTTGCTTATTAAATTTTTGTTGTTGTAATTATTTAAACAAAATTATTGCAATATTTCTTTCTGTATTTTATTACTGTTTTATTTAGAATAATAACTTATATATACTTGAATACTTTAAAATTGTCCATGTGTCAATCACATTTATACGGATCTATTTGCAAATTAGAAGCCCAGTGGCTTAGTGGCAGCGTTTCACACTCCCATGACACAGGTCTGAGGTTCGATCCTCGGGCTGAGCAAGGTTGACTCAGCCTTTCATCCCTTCAGTGGGTCGATTAACTGAGTACCAAGCATGCTTAGGAACTAAACACTGGGGGTCTTACGTTAGGCTGACCACCTAACTGGGACACATGCTTCGCACCCCATGGCCCTCGGTCATGAAAACAGTTATGAGCACTGTAGGCCTTGGCCCACATGGGCTGTCGTGCCATGGAGTTTAGTTTATTTGCAAATTAGAAAAAAAAATTAATCCTTCTAAGAGGGAGATAAAGATAATTATTATTTAATTTTGTATCGATTTTAATCTTTTTCTATAATTGAAATCTTAATTCCTTTATTTTCTTTATTAAACTGTAAAGGATTTTGATTTTCATTTTTGAAATTTCTTTGTTCTTGATTTTTCTTCTTCATTTCAATTCTTGAACTATTTATATAATTCTTTTTAGAAAAACTTCATATTTAAGAGCATTTATTTTTGATAATTTAATAAAATATTTTTTTTTCCTTCTTAGCATTATGAAACAAAGTAATTCTTATTCCATTATCAGAAATTTCTAACGGTAATCAGTAAATTTATTCTAGAGTTTATAAATTAACTATCATTAGTTACACAATCAATATGAAATAACCAGGGTATTTAGAAAACTTACAGAAATTTATTAGAAATATTTTAGTCTGAGAAAATTCTAAAAGCATATCATGATCTTACAAAAATATACCTAGATTACAAGATAGATTGAATACATAAATTTTCCGAAATTGCGAGTTCACCCTTATTTTATATGAACACTTTCTCTATTCTCCATGATTTTCTTACAAGAAATACTACCTATTGACTAAATTTTTTCTTTGTAAAAGCTTCTGGTAATGAGTATAATGTTTCTATAATAAATAGTAAACTGTCTTCAAGTATTATATGAGAGAAATCTTTGAAAATCTCAATGAGCTCAACTCAACAGACATACAAATAGAAAATAAAAGAGGAATATCCGTTTCCAGTGTTGGCTGGATCGTACCAAGTGCTTTCATTCTGAAGGACATAACCTTGCCACTCAACCACTGTGGTAAAGCTCCTCAGAGATAGATAAAGGGGATCTCGCTGGTGTCAAGTAAACCATAGTGAGTCACTATGCCCCTTTCTTTCAAATTACTTATTAATACTTTTCTAAAAATAATGTTTATTTTATTTAAAAATTCAGGGAATAGGTAAGCAGACAATGGATTTAGATTGAATATATTTGAAAATACAGGAGAACAGATGAACGAAGAATAGATTTGAATGAAATACAAATACATATTTTAAAGAATATTTTTAAATGTTTATCGAATATAACTCCATATATGTCATAGTTTTAACTGTACAATCGACGTTTGTTTTTATGAACTGGTAGGAACCGATAAACAGTTCGTAAAAAAGAAAGCTCGTAAAATTGAAAAAATAACATATTTGATTATTAAGATCCGATTTTTTTTACAAAACTACTTCATAAATAAAATATCAATAGAACGAATAACTTAAAATGTACTATAAGAAACATTAGCAAAATAAATTTCATAATTAAAAACACTTTCTTCCATTTTATGGATTGCACTTCACCACACAATTTTCTAAAGTTCAAATCATGCCTTCAAATTTTTAGAGCCAACCGTCTGATGCTTTGAAATCTTTTATATTTAGTTTTGCAGCAAAGCAGTTGGATTCCTCTTTAATGGCATTACCAACAACACAGAAATGTTCATCCCTCTTTTTTTTTCTCAGCCAAACAAGCAAAGCTTTTATCTGGTTAAATTGTTTTGCTTTTCTACAGTATTTTCGACAGGGAGGTTACTGTTTCCTTTCGCTGGTACTGTTTCTTTTTGAAAATTTTTTCTCCTGGTTTTTAAAATTGTCCATTTTTTCTTTGGAATTCCATATTTTTTGGTAATTTTTGTCTTTGATATTTTTGTCTGCTTCTAGAATTTCTTATACCTCAACTTATAAACGCGTTCGTTTCTTCAATTGCGACAAATCCTCAGTGGTATAGACTCCATTTCTATCGACAAACGAAACTTCATGAATTGAGTTGTTAAAATGAAATGGAACCAACTACAAAACAAGAGAGCACAGATTTTTAAAAATTGATTCCTTTTTCTATTATTCTACCGTACAGGGAGGAGGGAAAAATTATTTTCTCTATTCTGTGTACTTACGTACGGGAAACACAGAATTTGAATTCGGTATTTCAGTTCTTTTCCCTCAAATGGCTGATATCCAAGTGCCTTCAACTATTGTTGCCACAATATCTGCAATATTTGAACGTGTCCCTTCGTTATTCAAGAATAAATCATATTTTAAGGCGTTACATAAAAAGGAATCAAATAAAAAATCTAAAAAATATCAGATCATAAAAAACAGAAAACAGAGCCATTTGTTAGAATCGAAAGTTTACAATCAATTGATTTTGCAAAATTTCAGTTCACAATTGGGAATGAAAATCTTTATTGTGTCTATAGTGCCATGGTAGGGACTAGTCACTAGTTCGTCAAAACTTGAATTAGAGGTTCATTAAAACGTTGACTGTATCTCCTACTAGTTATATTTCCATGTAAAGATTTCTTTTTAACTTGTAATAAAATTAAAGTAAAATTGTAGTTAAGCCCGTCTTTAAAAAAATAAATGTCGATTTACTTTTTATTTAAGAAGAAACAAAATATACAATGATAAAATAAAATATCTTTTCTTTTCAATGCGATATTAATTTACGTAAATTTTAATAAACCAACTCATCTTTAAGAGCAAAAATAATTTAGTTCATTGTTGAACCCATTCTAGAGAAGGCAAAATCAACATTGGGGATGCGGATACTTCAAATATACTTTCTATGAAACGCTTTGATTGTAATGCAGAAAGTAAATTATATTGGATATTTCAACATATAAATTTAAAAAGAAATTTATGAAACTAAGGTTAAACAGAAAAGGAGTATTTCGTAAATCCACATTATTTTCTGCTTGTCTATAATTTCTTCAAACATATTTCTTAATAATTTCGTAATCCACTACATTGTGCTCCTTGGTTGTTAAAACATTTAACAACAAAACTAAGGATGTTGCTCCTCTACGATTGCTAGTAATTAGTATTTTAATCAAAAATTTTAATATTAATATAAATTATTTACGTTTTATTTAATTCTATCTGTGTTATTTTATGTGTTAGATTTAAAATTTAAATAAAATTATGTGAATAGAGAGTTAGTTTAGATTTCTGTTGTCCTAAAGATATACGCCTGATGTTAAATATTATTTTTAAATGTATCTTTTTCCCAAAATTTCAAAATCCAAACGAGAATATATGTATTTACGCGGATAGTATACAGTTATTGATATGATGGAAGCATCCAGTATTTATGGTTAATAATTTACATGAAATGCAGGCTTGGATTTTCCTAAGAATCAAATCATATAAGTGTTGAGTAAAACTTAAAACAAAATTGTATCTCTTTCCCGTAACAATCGTGAAAGGAAAAGAGGACTGGTTACTCAGAAATAGATTACGTGCTCTAAGTTAAGGACACTCAATTTAACACAGTAAATTTTATGTTTTATTTTAGAGTGTCCAATTCAGGTGTGGACCAATTCTCATTTCATCCTTATGTTGACCAGGACTTGAGAGACCATTCCAGATCCATGAATATGAAATGTTTTTAGAAATTTTATAAAGGTTACCATTAACAAATAAATAACGTCTTATTTACTTTACTTTTAACTATTTACTTTATTTTTGCTTTTAACTTTATTAATTCACTTTTAAAAATATGGCATGAAATGCTCGCATTGAATTTAGAAGAAATTTACCAGAAGCTTTTCATCAGTAAAATGATTTTATTGTCTGCGATTAGAATGTAGATTTTAATATAAATGTGAATTTAATTATGATATTAAATTACAATGAAAAATTCGTAAAGCTAATTTCATTAAAAATATTGTAATGTCTGTTTTATAAAATGTACAATGTAACCTATTGTTCTGATCAACTTTTTAGAACTTTTGCGACAATACATGGAAATTTATTTCGAAATGAATAATTCCTTACAATTTATTTACTCTAATTAAATATAGGTATATTTAATTGAAATAATCTTGCACTCAATAAATTGTAAGGAATGATTCATTTCGAAATATAAATTATTTTATTCATATACACACACTCTAAAATACCTTATATTCACAAAAATGGACTTACAGCATATTTTATGAAGTAAAAACGTACAAAATGTAATTTTCTAGTTATATTTCTGATTCGTTTTCAATAGTAATTAAGTAATTATTGTATATATATATATATATATATATATATATATATATATATATATATATATATGTATATATATATATATATATATATATATATATATATATATATATATATATATATATATATATATATATATATATATATATATATATATATATATATATATATATATATATATATATATATATATATATATATATATATATATATATATATACGTGTGTGTGTTTTTTTTTGTGTAAAATATGCTTACTGTTTCAATGAAATTATCTGAATTCCATTATTTTGTTATCGTAGTATATTTTTGAAATTTACTTATTGGAGTGGACAAAAGACACAATAAAGACAGTCTTAAATAGCAATAATCCTTAGCCGAACATTTTACTTTTATGAAACATTTTTTAACGAATTAAAAGTAAATAATATAATAAATGAAAAAAATTAAGCATTTTTTAAAAAAAAATTTACACAAATATACTTTTTTAAAAATACTACCGCGGAATACTTACTCACATCCATTTATATGACATAATGCAGAAAAATATGCAGGGACTTGTTTTCAAAAAGCTTCACGTACTTCGAAAATGGCTGATAGCCGCAAAATATTGCCGATCTCGCAGTACACTGATGAAAAAGCAAAACATTTCCATTTTCGGTATTTGTCACGATTTTCAATGCCTTGAATATCGGACGAGTTTGAAAAGAATGATTATTGAAACAAAATTTGGAATTGATTTTTCACAATGGCTTTTCTTCGTCTTGATTAATATAATCATAAAATTATATTGAAAGATGATATTTCAGGAATTGCAGTTTAAAGATATATTTGTGTATATATAGTTATAACTGGGAATTAAAGAGGACTCTAGTAACTTAATAGCAAATTTATAAACTTAATATATATATATATATATATATATATATATATATATATATATATATATATATATATATATATATATATATATATATATATATATATATATATATATATCAACATTAACAAATTTTAATGATATTTAAGTATAGTTCATAAACCGTATTTAAATTTTTTAAGGACTTTTTTTAAAGTAAAGCATGTAAACAAATATCCAAACTTGTCACTTGCATTTGTGGTTACGCCAAAGAAACTTCCTCGCTATTAAATCTTGACTATTGAAGATTACAAGTTACTTCTGAGAAAAATGTTACTGTGTCTTGCAAAATAGATGTTGTTTGATTGCACGATTTGTGTGCTTTTCACACAACAAATATATCTAGTTTATTTCTGTCATGGAAGTTCTTAATTCCGTAATTCGAAATGCCTTTTAAATTATATTTCTTGGAATAGTCGTTTTGTATCTTAAAGAAGTTCTAAAATTCTTGAGGTTGCAAAAATCCAATTGATGATTGTACTTGTTCATGTTATTAATTAACAGACACAATTTAAGATTTTTTTCAACAACTGAACAATAAAATCAAGATGTAATATATATTTATCGAAAAAAATGTAGATGTAATATAAATAATTTTTCTGGAGAAACATTTACATTGCCATGTAGTACTTCTAAATGTACTATGTTGCTCTATAAATGCCATTATTTGTAAATAGTATCATTTAAAACTCTGCTGTGAATTCAATATATTTTTTTCCATAATACTTCAAAGAACATAACTATAAGACAAATTATTACTCCAAAACTCTTAAAGACATATATTTGATTATAAATTGGAAGTAATTACTTGATACTTTAATATTATTTTATTTCTGTATCATTTTATAATATTTACAAATTTATTTCTAATAGATATTGAAATATTATAGACTCCTTTTAAAATTCTGTAAATCACAAAGCATTCACTTGTACTCTTTTAAGAATTCTTCGTGTAATAATTATATCCTCACACTTTTTCAAATGTGGAGCCAAAATTGGCGTTTTTACTAATCGCATTGAGATAAAAATATCTATAACAATCTTCTTAAGGAATATAAATTTCCGAATGAGACAAACAATAAATGTAGTTTAATAAAAACTTAGTCTGTGGAAATTTTACGCATATAATTTAATGTCTAATATATATATGAAAAAGTCACAGAAGTGGGTAGAAAATCGACATAGTTTTAGATACTAAAAAAAGGAGTTAGATTTTTCTTGATGATAAACCATTCAAGGAAATTTTATTAAATTGGAAATCCATTTTGATCATATTGATTTTAAACAAAAATCAATATTGATCTAAGAATTCAAATTACTTATTCTACAACTTCAAGTGTTTCATTCTCTAAATCTATCCTTTGAAGCTCATTAGAAGATCTACACTGTATATGATGTTGATCTATTTCAGAAAACATCAACAAAGTTGCTTACTCAATGTCATATATATAATTAACGCTCGCATCATGCTTTAAATACATGTTAATATTTTCCCTATAAAAGCATTTATACTCTTGCTATAGAAAACTATTATCACAGAAAAATTGCATATAAAGATGCTTTAAAATAAGATAAAATACATTCAAATATTTAATGAAATTAAATCATCTTGTTCCTTTGAAATTCCAATTTTAGAATGTAAATTATTTCCCTTTCCGCACTTTTTAAATATTATTCAAGCTTTACCAATTTCGATAATTTTAGAATCAGAATATTAGTATTTGTTAATATATCAAAAATGAATGGATTATCAGATATAAATAATGAAATGGTGTTTACGAATTATAATTAAATGGTATTTTAATTTTATTTATTATTAATATGCAATTTTATGCCTGTTACATGAGTCTTGAAGCAAATTATTGGAGTCAAATTTGTAAAACATTATTTTATTAATGAAATAACTAAAATGTATTGCTAAACTTTAATAATTTAATTATATTGAAAAAAATAATCTAAATTTTAAAAATATTATTAACTTATCACACTAATTAAAAACTTATTTATTATTTTTAATACTAAAATAATGTTTAATTGACTTAATATTTTTAGAAACTAATTGTTGTTGAGAAGAATGAAATTCTAAATTTCGTAAGCACACGAAAAGTTGGAATCTGATTAATAAGTCAGATTGTGAAATTTTATATTGACAGATTCTATACATTGTAATGGATATAAGAATAGTGGAAGCTTCCTATAAGCCTAACTAGTAAGTAGATGAATATGGCAAATATACCATAAGCATGAAAAGATTTAATATTAAGATTATTTTACATAGAACTAATAACTTCTCAAACTTGTAATGCCTTTCACATTTTAAATTGAAAATGAACTAACTCACATTATTTCGCAACATTCCATTTCAAAATTTTCAAGACTGCAGAACTTAAATCAAAAATAGTTTGCCTCTGATTTAAAATTAATTTCTAAGATAAAATTAAATTTGTCTTAAGACTAATTAGAGAAATGAAGTACACAGATGTTTTGAAAACTTTTCTCTGGATTCAATTATTGCTTCTTCTCTGTTGTATTATGTTTCTGCTTTCGAATAAATTCTCATTATGTTTAGAGAGGATTTCTCGGAATAAAAGTAATTTTTCCAGAATTTTGGTATGCGTTATTGAGTTTGAGTATACCTTACAACTAAAAATAATGCGAAATTTCTGATATTATTCATTCATTAAAATGTTTCCTATAGTCCTTTTAGTTGTACATAAAATTAATCAAAATGTTTTTTTTTTACTGTTTGACATTGAAATTATTTACAGAAAAAATCCATATGAATGTGTTGATTATTAAAATAATTATATAAAAATTATTATATATGAATATAATTATATACACAATGTTAATATAAATCTTTTTTCTTAAAATTTTCCTTGTTTAGATTATATTGCAGTTTTCTAACAGATATTATAAAAGAATTACAAATAAATTAATTTAAATATCAGAGAGCAAAATAAGTGCGATCAAAGCATTATATATTTTTTTTATCAAATTTACTTCATCGTATTAATGTATAAAGAAAACAAATACGAAAAATATGCTCAAATAATACAAATTTTTCACTCAAGTATTATGGCCGCCCAACTTGTCTAGTGGTCAGCGTGTCGGACTTCGGATAGGGAGGTCCTGGGTTTAAATCCCAGTTCGGGCATGGATGTACTTTCTCTCTCTATCTATCCTGTTTTTGTCCTTTCCTTGCATGAATGTGAAGTGCATAGTTGCCTACCCTATAAACGGGTACCTATAGCATGTGTGTACTGAGGAAGTCGGACTCCACACCAAAATATGGTTCAGTTGGAAAAGTGGAGCAGCGCACCCCAAATTTCCAGCCTGGCTGGCACACGACAACAGCAACAACAACACAAGTATTATAAAAATTTCTTAGGAAAATTGGCTCCCTATCTTTTAAAGAAAGGCGTTGAAGAATACTATGAATGCATTAATGTTGATAATGTTTGGCAAATTATGTACAACAATGAGTTGTAGAAGATATACTGGAAAGCCGATATAACTGAATACACTAAAATTAATCATAGAGATTTTACTAGCTATATTCCTTGTATGGATCCCTCCAGCATTATAATCAAGATCTACATATACAAGCCATTGGGAACCAAAATCAAAGAGATACCCAGATACAGATTGCAGACTTGTTGGTGAAGACTAAGGTTTTAGGTGTTGAAAACTGGAGTTTCCTGGTGAAGACTTTAAGCTTTTGGGAAATGAAACTAGAATTTTAGGATGAAGACCTTATGATCTTGGGGATTGAAAACTGGAGTTTATTGGCCAAGAGGAGAACAAAATTTAAGAAACTTCGGAGGAAAGCTCCGGCCCACAATCAGCTGTCATGTTAATAGAAAAAGAACAATAATAATAGAAATATTTATTATAAAAATATAATTGTTTTTAATTCTTAAGTATAAGTTTAACATTTTTCATAATTGTTTTAAATTATGATCGTTCAGATGAAAGCTATCATTGAAATACTGATATTTTAAAGGTCGTGTTCATAAAAATTGGATTATTAAATATGAAATTTATATATTTTTATAATGAATTCACAATAACTTTCAACCATTTACAATTTTTATTAGTAAAATAAGAGCTTAAATTAAGATTGATTTAATGAATTTTGCCTTACTTAAAAAAATCAAAGTTTGTACGAGAGAAATCTATATTAAATCTATTTTTATACATTTTTATTTTTATAGTGTGGGTCTATGATCTCTCTGTACACTTTTATTTTATATGTAGTATAAGTAAAAATACAGGATCGAACTATGACAAAAGTCATTGATTATAGTTATAATATATAATGTTGACCAAATATAGCAGGACGAGTTTCGTATACTAAGTAAAACTTTCCTAATATTCTAAATTTTAAAATAGAATCAACTTTGATCATCTTTTATTAGAAGTCTATACTTGAAGTATTCTAACCAAACATATACAGAACATGTTCTAAGCAATAACTAAATTGCTTTCTTAAAGGCTTAATTGTACTAAAAAATAAATACAGTGTTTCTATTTTGCTTCACCCTTGTAGCTGTGATAGTTTCTATATTATCTTATCGTTCTTGTCTACCTTTTCTCTATATTTATTTGACTGTTTATTTAACTGTCTGAAAAACTATCCATTTAGATATGTGTAGTGAAAACTCCAGTGCAATCTTAAGCACAAAACGAAATATATTTTTTTAACAATTCGGAAAACTGCTAATTGTGAGTTCTTGAAAAAACAAAACTTTTCAATGAATTCTGCCTGTTATTAAGAGATTCTGATCAGTTGGGGGAAAAGACAATCGAATAGACTATCTCACTTTTTTGTATAATTACTGGCAATTTTGTAAAAGATCAACTGTCAAAATTTAATAGAATTACTTAAAACAATAATTTTGTAGTTGAGGTCTGACTTCTTGTAATTTTTCTATGTTTAAAGATGTCAAAAATTATTAGAGACTTTTCATGTTTAAATATATTTAAAAATCTTTAGTATATTTAAAGGTCTCATGATTCTCACAGTAGCTTGTGGTAGTACAGTGATCTTCAGATCATAAGGTCACAGGTTCGATTCTAGTCATTACTGAAAAATGGATGATGAATGTTATTCTCCTGCCTTCTGCATGCATGACTTTTGAGCTGGGTGCTTGTATTTCGGCGTCTTCTCATTTGCAACACCTGCTTACATTCCAATATTTATGAAAAGAACTTTCGGAAGGCAATTAAACGGTGGATGTTAAATGAATTAAGGCATTCTTAGGCCAGTGGGAAATCCAAGACGCGGTGTAACATTTACATTAAGAAGATTTCTGTCAGATGAAATGGAGGAGGACATAGCTAAAGCAAACAAAAACTTTCTGTCACTAGAGAATATAATTTCAGAGTTGGATCAACGGCAGTGAAATTGAACCGGATATTGTTCTCAGCAAGAGAACTAATGTTTTCATTGGTGGGAATGCTGCTATAACCAACATTAGTTCTCTTAATTCAAAAATATTTAATCACAAATGTTTGAATAAAAAAGAACAAAGGTGTCATAAGTGAGCAAGGATCGTTATTTATTGCATGTACTTTATACGTTTCAGTTAATCAAAAGGTAAACGAACAATTATTTGGTGTCTTGTATGCACTTTTATGATTATAATTTGCTTAGTTAAAAATAATAGATTTATAATTAAAAGAAATCTGTGTTCACATTATTATACTTTTCCATGTACTTACATTTACATATCTGATTATTTAAAATAAAATCGTTTCTCTTCAAAATTAAGGACTTCTTTAGATAATAAAACATGTTTTCAATGTTCCTTTTAATCTATTTATTTCAAAATCCATGTATTTGCATGTATTTTTTTCTTTTTCTTAAGAAAATATATAAATAAGTATAAAAAATTGCTATAAAATGTATTCAAGCATTATTTATGTCCATTTTAAAGATAATAAAATATATGTAAAGTATAATTTTGATGAATTGATTCATGATGAGGGAGTTTTTTTTTATTTTAAGGTTCATTATCTCTTAGAATTCTTTTCAATACATTGTGAATACAATATTTCTTTTGAAAGGATTCTTTTTTATGAATTATGACTATTCAAAAATTGTAATTAGTATTGATTTTGAAAATTTTTTTTCATTCTGAAACTTTCTTCATCTTTACTTGTTTAATTTTTAACAAATATATCATTTCTAATCGTGACGCATTCAAAAGAACCTGTGACAGAGAAAAATTTGGGAGATAACGAATAGAAACTGATTTCACGTTTAAACGATTTTGATTACTTCTTTTCTTAAAGGAAAAGAACAAAACTCAATAACCAGAAATGATTTTAAATTATTCTTATTATAAAAACAGTCATCAATGAGAGCAGAGTGCAATTATTAAAAAAATCAGGACTGAATAAAAAAATTCTTTCACATTTTTTGTATCATTTTTTATATTAACAAATGAAATCTCTTTTCAATTAAAATGTTGAATATTTCTCAACATAAGTTATATAGAAATACATATACATACATACCTATATATATATATATATATATATATATATATATATATATATATATATATATATATATATATATATATATATATATATATATCTCTCTACTCAGAACTATACTTACTAATAATTCAAATTCTTGTATTTTATAGCTCCTGCGTTGTATGAACACAAAATGTAAATTTTAATTATTCCTCTTTTCCTTATTTTTAAATTATGTTTGATGTTTTAACGTGTGCTGGTATTCATCAATGTATGTATGCATACATGCATACACATATAGACATGTATCGATATACATATATATATATATATATATATATATATATATATATATATATATATATATATATATATATATATATATATATATAATGTATTTATAAAATTAGTTTAGTTTACTTTTTAACGATTTTTGTTGTGTTAAATAATTAAATTTCATTTAATTTTCATCTACATACTTTTTTTTAAATAATTTATTTAAAAAATTATCATATGATCAGATTTTGTTAGATTAGTTTTTTACTAATCAAAACATAAATTTTTTATGATTTCATATTATTTTTGCTATTGTAAGTTTAAAATTAAAAACTGTTTAATCTGCTTGCAGGAGAATTTAATCTCCTACTAGAGTCTATTAAGATTTCAAATGCCCTAATTTTCTTCCTCAATAAAATTATTTAATTTTAACTTCATTATTTAACTATTTGCTTAGATATCAATAAAATTTACGAATTATTTTTTCTAGGTAATTTTATTTTTGAATATTTAAATAATGTTGATCTATACGATAGACTATTATTATTGCTTATAGGAAATATATCCCAGGATTACTGCGAAAAACTATTTTGTAATTTTCTATCAAAATTAATATTCTTCTATGCAAATTTCCATTAATTTCAATTGTATTTTTACGGTGAATCTAAAGCATACGAAGTAAAATATAGTTGTAATTTCAAAATTCTTGTCTTGAAACTGTTATTACACAAAAGCCTGAATGCATAAGTACTTAAAAATGTAAAACGCAGCATTTTCTTATCATAAAAAGAAAATATTGAGGGTACAGTAAATAATAACTTTGAAACGGTGTGTGTGTGTGTGAACTCTATCAAAAATTACATCTTATATGTAATTTAAAAGAGTTTAACAAGAATTTTTTTTGCCTTAAATAATGTTATTAGAGGAAATAACAGATTTTCGATAAATAAATAACTAAAATGGATGTTAAAATTAACATTTATAAAATATATATTGAGATTAAGTTATAATACTCATTAATATACAATTGGCATACAACTATTACATTTTAATTGAGATTAAAATTGCAAAATCTAAATGTATTTATTCATGACAATCACTGCGTGAAAATAAATAATCTGGAATTTAGTATTTCTGCAAATATAATTGAAAAATTTGAAATAAGTGGAAAAAATATTCTGAAAGATTCATTTCCTGCATTGTTAAATTGTTATAAGTAATAAAGAAGGAAAATCATAATGTTTTCTAAAATATGTCAGAGAACAAAAGGAAAACTTAAAACAGGTTTTTAAATAAAATTTTATAGATAGAATAATACAATTATTAAAAAATTATACTATTGCAGTCATAAAGGATTAAAAGATAGACTGAAGAAAACGCATAATAGATTTATATTGTTAAATATTTTCTTAAAATTAAAATTCAATCTCTAAAGCAGCATTGTTGAATAAGATTTAATCAAATTATACTTGAAAGAAACAACTTAATTTGAATGATAGAGTTCAAAAACGCAAATTTCAGAAGTTCCAGATGTTAGTTCCACTGTTTTAGCACCAGACTTTAATTAGATGAATGAATAATATGGAATAAACGAACATAATTTTTAACCTCGATGTGCGGTAAATCATAATTTTTGATTTTATATTAAAATATTGTCTTAATGGCACTGCTTAAAATTGGAATAAGAGATGTTTTGTTATTTTTCCATGTTTGTAACGAAAAAGAAAATAATAT
Organism: Latrodectus hesperus; assembly: GCA_037975125.1. Classification (NCBI taxonomy): domain Eukaryota; kingdom Metazoa; phylum Arthropoda; class Arachnida; order Araneae; family Theridiidae; genus Latrodectus; species Latrodectus hesperus. The sequence goes on along the minus strand of CM075853.1, from coordinate 19,699,942 downwards.
AATAGTTTAAGAATGTATGTTTGAAATTTGAAATATATATTGTTCATTTTTAGGAGATTTTAAGATCTTATAAAATCATGTGGATACTATTCTCTGACATGAGTGAACAATATTAATCATGCACCAGGGGCTTACCTTCAAGTTGGCAGGATTGCTAACTATTGTTTATGTACATGAAAAGAGCAATAATGTAATGAACGGTACTAAAAATGGATTTAGTATATGAAAATAAATTACTATTTCATATGTTGCTAAAATTAATTTTAATCTATTCTAGAAATGCGTAGAGTTGTATAAAATGACTAAAGTAGAATATAAAGAATATTTTTTCTAAAGAAATGTAATCATATAACAATGGCGCCCATCATTATATTAATTCATGTAATATAAGATGGTTCTCATACGTCTACATTAATAAATAATTGAGTTTAGAAAAGTTTTCTCTTATTTTTATTTCCTATACAAAAAGTTTCATATTTTTAAATTATCTACTTTATTCATATTTCATTTTAAAATACTGTTTCTATTTTTTCCTGACATTAAAAATACAAGCTGCAATTCTAAAAATTAAACTTGAAATCTAACCGAAACGATTGTTCTTTAGACTAATAATATTATAGATTTTACAAATTCCTTAATAGAGGAATTTGTAACCAAGTAGTAATGTTAAAGAAAATCGATTCACGAAATTAAAGTAACTTAATGACGTTACCGAGAAAGACATGGAAATAAAATAATTATCATTAGAAATTAATTACCATTGATTAGAATGATTTGATATTTTGAATTAGTTTCTTATTAATTTCAGAATGTGTAACTGTTGCTCACCACAATATATGATAATTAGGCTACTTGTTTGTAGCTTAGCAACAATCAACTCATTTTACCAATAAATATCCATTCCGCCAGGCCACTTTGTTATCATTGAGATGATTATGAATAATTAGTGAAATGTTGATGAGTGGCGTTACAAAGGCTGTCCATGCAAATTTGATAATTAATATGATGGATCGAGAATACTTGAGGTTGTTATACATTTCGATAGGATATACGATGACATCTGATTACAAAGTAACAAATGATCCAATACCACATTAATATTTTACCTTTTTTTGAGTTTCAAAGAAGTTTAGAGTAATACTAACGAATAAATTTGTTAATTAAATCAATATATCTAGTATAAATAGATGAGTTTAAATAAGTATGTCAACACTCAAGTAATGGAACTATTCAAATGTTTATTTGTATATTATTTCAATGATATGCACATAAATTTTAGACGAGAGATTAGCCAACTATAAAAGACTTGAAGAAAATATTTCAACATTTCATTATACAGATTGAACTATTGATCAATATCCGAGTCTTTTTTAGGGACTAAAAAATCTGGTCCAACTGCAAGTGTTTATGTTATCGATAAGTAATTATAAATAAAGAGCTGTGGTAGCCTAGTAGTAGGCATCGTTTTTCCGTCCGGAAGGCAGGGTTCCACTCCCAATGCCGCCAAAGACCCATCAAGTACATGCGATGTACGTGCTCGTTAAATCTGTGGAATCGAAAGTCCTGCGATCGGTCTCTGAGCAATTACGATGGGTGTAATGGTCTGGAGATAATTTCCTCCTTCGCCAGATCAATTTCAAAATTGAAGGGGTGGATGGTGTTGCCATCTATTGGAGTAGTCTCAGAGCAAAGTCGTACTTTCACTTTCGTGATGCTTTGGTCAACGAAAGACGCACCTTGCTGACTTAAATTCGCATAGCCAACGGCATAACGAGCTTGGCTTGTCCAAATGTCACAAATAACAACAATATTATTAAAAACAAATGTAAAGAGCTAGGATGCTTTATTGAATAAGTAGAAATTTAATAGTTTGCATTTTCAACTAAACAAAGTTAACCCACAAAAAAAGTGAACTTTAGAGTTTTCCGTATAATTACAAGCTATTAAATTAGAAGCTATTAAACTCATTAGTATTATTGCAAATTTCTAAAGCGACCAATATTTTAAATGACGCAAAAAAATCCAAATAGATTTCATTTTGGAACTCTTTTTTTCACTTAGTGGGTTCTGCCGGTAATGCTTGCTAAGAAAAAGATTTTTTGCAAAATATTCTTTGAAATATTAGTTTACGATGATTCACAAACACCTCAATGATTTTTCTTTATTTTCCTGTGAATAAATTGCTAATTTCCAAAATTTAAAAATCCATATTCATTAAAAAATTTAATTTATTTTTTTGCGAAAACATTCATGTATTTTTGTGGCTTGAATCTAAAATAATCTGTAATATGTAACTCTTTGGAAAGGCTCAACTAATTTCAAAACTTTTGTAGATGATTTATATTTAAAGTTTTAGAGCTTACTATGCACTTGAGTACACTTAAGATTAGAATTATAAGAGGTATGAAACCTTTTATAGCAAATAAGTTATTTTATTTTATATATCCAAAATTATTTTATATATTATGAGTGAAATAAAAAAAACTATTCTTAGTAACTTTCAATTTCTAAAACTTTCAATTTAATTCATTGTATAGATTAAAAATATTTATTAAATTTAATTAAAGAATGCAATGAAAAACGCAATTTAATGTAAATTTATGATTTAATATGCACTATTCTATCACATGCATATCCAGATTTTAACGCGTTTTATTATCAAATCATAAAATTCTTCAATTTCACTTTTTCAAATTTTAATAAACCTTACATTTATAACTCCAATATATTAAAAGATGAAAGTTATTAAAAAGTAAGACAAAAGAATTAAATTTGAGTTTACGTTTAAGATATTCTGATTACTTCTTTTCCGGAAAAGAACTAACGAAATTCAATAATTGAAAATCATTTGAAATAATTTCCATTTTAAATGAAATCGGCTTTAGAGAAAGAACGCAGGCATTAATCAAAAAAATTTATGAAGAACAAAAATCAATAAAATGTTACTGATGTTTAATTAAATTTTTATCCTCTTAAATAAATTCAGTACCTAGATTTTTTGACTGTATGTTAAATAAAGTGCGTCTTAATTAAATTATAATATGCTTAAGTACATGTACACTTTTAATTAGAAGCATTAGCAGAATATTACATTTTATTTAATTGTTTAATTTTTTAAACTCTTAAAATTCAAAAAGCTCTAATGAGTCTAATTTAAATGTAATAACAAAAAGTAATTAATATACATCATCATATTCTTATTTTTTTTAAGTTTAAATGCTTGTAAAAATGTGAATTATATTTTTTTAGCTTTTATGGAGCTCAGAAAAAATTTAAGTTTTTTTATTTTTTATTTTTGATGTCTTTATAAAGCAATACTAATAATAACTTATTTTAGTGACATGGTTTTTTCTTCAGTTTTATTTAATTCTATTTTAAAATATTCTTCCTTTAACTGAATTTTCTAATATGATTAATACAGAAATTTTTATTGATCTAATTGTTAGTTTTGTTTGGTAATGCAAAAAGTATGTTTTATAATATTTTTTAGGGATAAAGACTGAAACGAGTCATTCTCTTAAAATTAATTCACTGCAATAAAATTATGCAGCGCATTTATATATTTTCTTTACAACTCAACACTATCCATTTTGTACACATTAAAAAAGGGATAATTCAATTCACATGCGCGATATTAGTTTAACGTTTGTTACTTAAATGTGGTAGAGGAATGAATATTCGTGATAACACATATTCCAGTAATCATGTTTCAAAACATATGATGCTTAATGGAGTCACAATTCTTTGATTCAATTTTATAAATAACCATAAAATATTTTTTGTTTTTATATCAGTATTTAATCTTACAAATGTACAGTTAACAATTTTTAAGACAAGATTCAAACAACTATTTTGATAAAGTTCGGTACATAAGTTAATGCTAATAAAAATTTCAACACATTACTATATGTGTATTGTTGGGCTGGGCTGACAACTAAATGATTGGCTCTCGGGCTTTTGGTTTAATAGTTCATGCGTTCGAATCTTATACCATACATAAATATTTGAAGTGGTACCTCTTTATTTATAGCCCATAAAATTATTCATATTTTTATTTATCCATTGTAAGATGAAAAAGATTGTGGAGTTACAAGCAAACAATCCAAATCAGTATTGTTGATTCAAAAATCACTAGACAATTAAGTTGTGGGATATAGAATCGAACCGCCTTTAGCTTTAATTCTAAGTTTTCCATTCAGAGTAGAATTACTACTTAATTCTGTTAAGAAAATTGCACATAACATCTCTTGCAAGGATAGCATTTCGTGGCGTTTTAATATTACCGATGGGGGACCAAAATATGTTGAATTGCTAAAGGAATTACTCTGGTGAATGTTCAACTTTATGATTCTTGGCACAGGTACCAAATTTTTCTGTTGATTCTTTGTAACAAAGAGTCACGTGTTTGATGATTCAGAATTTTTGTATTCATTTATATAGCAGCTGAAAAGTGTCCTGGCATCACATTTGAATTTTTAACTTGAAGTGAAGGAGCGTACATTAGGGATAGAGTCTTCAATGAGTTTCATTCGTAAAATTCGATCATTTGTATCTTTTCTAAAACTTATCTTTCAGTGTAAAATGTCAATTATAAATACCATTGTATTAGTAAAGCTTTTTAAATTGTATTAGTAAAGCTTAGTAAAGCTTTTTTGTTATATCCAACATGTCTCCCATTTCCTGTATTTAATCCGAAGAAAATTAATAATGCATTTTGATATCACATTCGGATAATTCAGTTAATCTTTAAGCAAAAAGCAAAAGAAAAATCTAAATATAAAGAAACATCTGAAAGAAACCGATAAAGAGAGGAACCACTGAAACGGCTAAGCCTATTCATTTTGCAGAAATAACCGTAGATCAGATATGAAACAAGAAAAAGCATTTTATATGCCTCTGAAATATTCGATAAAGTAATTATAAAATTAATAATGCTTTATTTCTTATTCTATATAAAGGGCAAACTAAAAATTAAAGTTCTTATTTTCAAAGATTTATAAAATTATAGCTGCTTATTTTGATGTTTATTTGCTAATCTTAAGACTGTATTTAAAAACAGTGAAATTGGACAAAGAAGAATATGTGCATATACTATTTTGTTCGTAGAATTCAATGCGTGAGTTAATTTTGAATACGTTTATATCAAGAGTTACTGAATAAAACAGCCAAATATTTAAAAATATGACTTTCTAAAGATTATTGTTCCATCATAATTTTTAAAGATTGTATAGAATTATGGGTATTTAGGAAAAAAATTTCGAGATCAGTAAAATTAAAGATGTTAAAAATGCATCGTGTTTTTGTTTGAGAATATATTTTCACAAATTTTTTTATATGAAATTTTAATAAAGAGATTATAACATGGAATTAATTATAGAAAGCTACTATGAAACATAAATTTTGTAATTGGCAATAAATAAATTATTCTTAATTGAATTATCAAAAGTAATTGCAGTAAAACAGTTCCAATTACATTGGAAGAGGAAACATTTAGTAAAATTTGTTTTAGAAATATACTGAGGAAGTTATGTTGCCTTAAATTAACAAAATCAACTATTTATTTTTAATTACTCGTGCAAATTCTACTACTCAAATAAATTTCGTAAGACATATATTGTAAAGAAAGAGAAGATTGGGTCTGTGTAAGTAAAAATAACGCTTTAACGGTGACGAGGGATTCGTAAATTATGCAAGGAACAGAATTGCAAAACAATAAAATGAGCTTACCCGGGGAGCTTCCTATATTAAGAACAACATTTCCCACCTTCGAAACAAAGAAATAACATTTATCGCAACAAATATAAATTTATCAAACAATATTTTTTATATTCATTTGCATTTCAGAATATTTTCAATTGCTCGAAAAGATTTTCCAACGAAAAAAGAAGAAGTTCTTTATTTATCACCCATAAGTTTTATAGGTTCTCGCCCAAATGATATGGTGTGAATTATTTGGTTCTTTTTTGCCTTTAACGGGGCAAAATGAAGCTGGCTCCAACGAAAAAAAGCAGCACATTAAAGCAGCTCAAAATTACGTATCTTAAAGCCTCCATTTGTTAGAATAGTTTCCCTCTTTATGACTAGAAATGGAAAACAAGGAAACATAGGGGTAGAGGGGTAAAAAAGAAATTGCAAGAAAACTATATAGTCGATACGTGGTCTACATGCTACTTGCAATCCTAAAGCCATGTGGTCTCTATATTTCAAGCACGTTCGCAAATAACAATAAAAGAAATTGTGGATGACAACCACAGTTCGCGTTTTGCTACACAATAGCTTTTTTCATATAACCTTTCCTTTTTTTCCTTTGCTTCTTTATTTCTTTTATTTTCGTTGACTTTTTAAGGATGGAGAAATTGAAAAAAATTTCATCTACGTGGGGATACACAAAGTGATTTCTCTTTTTCAAAAAGTGGAATTATATTCGGGCGGAGAACTTTGGCAGCCAGCAATTCGAATCTGAAGTCAAGATTTGAATTAAAATACATTCCTAAGAAAAATTTTTTAGATAGTAGTTATACTTTCTTAGTACTTATTTTGTATAAAGTTGGTGTAACTATATAAAATTAAAATTTGTAGTAATAAATAAATTTAAAGAGGAAGCAGTTATTACGAAAAATGGAAATATATATAATATCAAAGAAGTTAGCTGTATAAATATATTTTTATATTATTGCACAACGGAATTCTATGATTACAGAATATATTTATGACTCATATTTTGTAATTAAAAACATTCTTTCGGAATAAACATATAACAAGCTATAAATTGGTAGTAGTACAGTGTTTCTGAGGCTTGTGTGTTATAATATATATACAAGAATAAAAGATTGTTATTTACATTTATATGTTGCTTAATTGATATGTAAATTAAAAGGCTATTGGATAGATGTAAGTTATGACAAAAATATTTTCAATTTATTTTTTTTATTCATTTATTTATTGTGTTTTGTAAAATAATGTTCGTTGACTTAAATTCAACTTTAAATAAAAAACAGACATTATATCAAAAATTTTTGAATTTAAATTAATAAATTTGGCTTAATCAGTTCAAATTTATAAAAAATTGCATTTTTATGTAATACCATGAGTTTTTTTTTATTTTAAAATTCATATATGCCCTTAAGATAGTATTAGTACATCAGCAGAAATTAAATTACTGAACTACAAAATTGAAGGAGAGGAATACAAAAAATAACAAATTTAGTGTTTTTATTAGCTCAGATTAAATATTTTTAATTGCAAAAATACATGCTAATAAGTTTTTAAAAGTAGCTATCATCTTAAATAAAAGACAAATATATATACCTGCAACTAAGCACTTAAGAAACTCACATAATTTGAATTAACGCGATCATTTATTGATATCTTAATATAACAATGCTATGATTATAATATGACTCGATAAATATTTAGGAATTTGAAAATTACATGATCAAATTATTAGATATTTTTAAGATAAAATTCACTCGTTTATTTTATAGCGAAAAGTAAAGTAAAACGAATATAAAGCAATTTTAAGGAAGAATTTCATTAAAAATTTCGCTTTCAAATGTCACGTATATCTACATTTTCAAAACGATAATTCCATTACATTTAAGTAAATTTGCATTAATATGAATCAAAAACACCCTTTCAAAATTTTAGTACATGAATCATTAGCATCTTAGTACTTTAGTGGTTATTTGATATTCAATCTTGAGAAAATGATGAGTAGAATGACTTATAATATTACAAAATAGTGAAAGGTTATGGGAATTGTAAACTTAGCTCCTGTAAACAGTAAACAGATTTAGATTAAAATTAAGTCACAGAATAAGAAGTGTAAAATTTTTGAAATCCTTTATTGAGAACGATAATTGCACAACATATATATTTTATATTTTATTTATGTATATTAATGCATTCGCCAACACACACATGCACACACAAATAAACAATCAGATACACATGCGCACACACACACACACACACACACACACACACACACACATATATATATATATATAGCATTATGTGCTAAAAATTCTATATTTACCAATTTAAACAAGCTTTTGCTTAAATTTATAGAAAATTGTTAGTGATCTTTTCATTATATGATAATTATATAAAACCTGTTGACAAAGATTCATTATTATAGTTTCTTCTATTTCGATCAGTAATATTTTTATATTTCAAATTGTAATACATTTCAAAAAGTAAAATAATGTAAATAATATACGTGTAATTTATATGATAATATTTTACATCCCCAACAGTCTTCTTGACTCCAAGTTTATAGCAGAAAATTATTAACTTTGAATAAAAATATTTTTCTTTTATACGATTTTAATTCAAAAATACTTACTGCTATCCCCTTCATAATTTATGATTCATATTGTTAGAAATGTAGGAATTAAGCTTTTAACGAGTCGAATTCCTTAGTTGTTATGAGAAAGAAAAGGATCTTTTTCGGGCTTCGAAGATAGGGCAAGAAAACATATATATATATATTTGCTCATGGTATTAAGAGATAATTATTTTTACTTTTCTTCACATCATATGTAGTTACTCAAAATTTATAATAATGGAAAGGGAATTTTAAACAAACTTAAATTTATTGTCTCGACAAGTTCATAATTTTATTTTAAAAGTAGGAACTTTCATCCCAAAAATGAGATAAATTTTCTTTATCTTTCTACAACAAATATAGGTGACAAAGTTTTGCACTTACTCAGGATTAAAATTTTACAATCTTCTCATCAAAACAAGCTTTATGACTGATTATTTCAATAATCTCAATCTTAATTACTGCAGATTCAAATATGTAACCAAATTAAATGTTTATTTTTCATTTTTTTCTTTAAGCATTTATTTTTCCTCTCGAAAATGCAATGTTTACCCATAAAATAAGGAGAATAGCTTACTGGTCCGATAAAAAGAATTTATTAGTCTAATTGTTGTGATTACATCGCTTTAAAGTGATACTGTCAACACTGTCAACATAGTTTCCACTCTGCAGACTGCCTGGAAATAAGCTACCAAAATTCCTTACTAGGATTCTGTCACGAAAGGAACATTGACGATAGTATACCATTTTATTCTGTTTTTCAGCCTTTTTAATAGAAAAAATCTGTGATCAAAACGGGTATGGGGTTATTATGGCAACATTTATCCTAGTCACATAGGGGAAATCAGAAAGTTGTATGACCATCTCTCTGATATTCAGTTCAACAATTTGTGGTTCGACACTCACTTAGGGTGTGTACATTAGTAGAAGAGTGAATTTCACGCAGATTGACATTTCCTAATCGACTTAATTGCAGTATTAAAAATAGACTCGAGAGGCAATAAACTAACCAAAATAAATCAGCAACTGAAGAGGATCAAGGCAAATTTTATGTGAATTATAACGTTGTGTAGTGGAGCTTTCAGTGTTTGTCAATCTTCCGTCGTTTCCGCTTGATGGCTCCTAAAAAGCGCACTATTAATTCTTCTTAGAACACAGCGTTCACGATTTTTCACGTAGATACAAGTTCTTTGAGGATCACCCCACGACTATAGAAAATAATGATTAACATTTTTTTTTATTTTTGAACTTTAACAATCTTGCTTTCTTGTGACTCAGGAAGCTCGCAGTAAAACATTTTGAAATTTGACGATTGGTTCAAGCGTTTTAATAGAATACAACTCATGCCAAATTTTTTTAATATTCCAATTTTAACTGTGTCTCATTTTTAGCAAAGTCTTTGATCATTTACAGTTAATGAATGGATGCAACAGGGATTAAGAGGAAGAAACTGGGTTTGATTGTTAGTCTGTAATATGTTATAGTTTCATTATAATACGTTATAGTTTAATACACTACCTTAAATTAAAATATACTATAGTTCATGCATTTTATTATCTCATTATATATATATATATATATATATATATATATATATATATATATATATATATATATATATATATATATATATATATATATATATATATATATATATATATATATATATATACTATATATATATATATATATATATATATATATATATATATAGCCTATAATATGATCAAATAAATGTCTTACAACTATATAACATTTTAAAATGCTTTATTCAAAATTTTATTAAAACATTATCATCGTTAATCGTGAAAAATATTTAAAAATAAAAGTCTTCCTATGTTCTAATAACACATATTGCAGCAAAAAATAGGTGACACATATCTTTTCCTATATTATAAAAAAATTAGTTAATTTATTCTTTGGTTTTATCTAATTTTAGAAATTGTTATCCTTATTTAAGTTAAATGGATTAATCAATAAGTTTAGGTTATAAGTCACACACAATATTATTCTTCTTCCTTATTCTCAATGAGTTGAAATGCATTTGTAAAACGATATAAAGAAAAAAAATATTATTTTAATTTATTTAGCTCATACTAGATAATGCATTCTTTCTAAATTATAATAATTTGTTTCACACATTATTGTTTCGGCTGAAGGGGAAATAAATTCAAATAATTTTTCAGTATACGCGGTATATATATATATATATATATATATATATATATATATATATATATATATATATATATATATATACGTATATATGTATATATATATATATATATATATATATATATATATATATATATATATATATATATATATATATATATTCCAAAATTTCTATTTGAAAAATTTTATAAGTACAATGTAATATACGGACACCGTTAAAAAGATAAAATGTAATAACGCTGCATAAAAGAATAAAAGATTGCCCAGAATAAATATAGGGCTGCAAAATTCTGGTCACGATAAGTAGTCTGAAAACTAATAACTTTATCTGAAATGTGTTTGGCAAGTTCCATCACAAATGTCATATATATCTTAACCATAAAAATAATACTTATGAAACTATTTTTCAAAATTAACTTTATAACTTCTATAAAAGAAGAGATTTGAGGATAAATAAATTTTAAAAATTCCAGTTTGAATATATATATATTCAAAATGGAATTTTTAAAATTTTATATGTATGTATAGTATATATATTTCAAATAAAATTATATATTTTTTGAAAAAAATTACTTAAAATAAATACTTGTTTAAGAAAAGAATATTTGTTTCCTACGTTAAAACATATTTAAAACTTTAAGGAATCAGATAAATCTTTAGAATAAAATTAAATAGGTTTTAACTTATAATATTTGAAAAAGTTTTCATGTGTCAGGAATTTATTATATTAATAATTAATAAGCTATTTCAAAGTAAAATAATGAAATGTTATTAAATAAGGTAGCCTGTAGTTATGAACGATTAAATTTTTTAATTTTAAATAAGAAAAAATATTTTGAAAAGAATGAAAGACAATGCAGTGGAAGGAATGAATGCAGAGAATGTAGAGTAACTCTGGAGTTGCGAATTACTTTAAGTATAAATGTAAAATCTTGTTGCTAAATATTCATAAACATGATGTGAATGAGTATAACATTGTTATACAGCAGACCAAATTATCTTATGTTGAAATATCTTATGAAATATTTAATAAATCAAAATGCAGCGTTGAAATAGTTTTTAATTTCTCACACATAATTCGAGTCATTTTATTTCATCATTTTTAAAAATACTGCGTTAGTTACTGTAATTTTTTTTACATCAATGATTCTCCTGCGAGTCATAAAATAATCTGTATTTATAACTCAACTCAAAATATAAGGAGAACATGAAAATATGCAAGAGACAGAAATATGTTTAAAACAAGTTATTCTACTATAAATAATAAATCAAGAAGTTATAGAAATTAACCATTATTGTTTTTTAGGAAAGAATCATTTTTAAGAATTTCGATTGAAGACAATTAATGATGAAACTTATAAATATTAAAATTAGTTAATTTATTGTAACAATTAATGATAGAAAAAATGTTAAATAAATGTAAAAAACAGAGGTTTTTCTAAAAATATAATTTTCTATATAAAATCTCATTATATTTTACGATACATTTTTTAATGTATTTGTTACTAAAACTTATTTAAAGAGAGATACATATTAAAAGAATACACACAATTACTTTCTTTCAATAAAATTCAAACTTTTTTAAGATTTTATAGTTATAAATATCTACAAAATTGATTATGATTTAGCATTCAATCGAATTATGAATACAATATAATAGTGAAAATATATATTTCTAAGGATAAAAAGTTTCTTAAAAATTTTATCTTACAGCAATTAAGAGCTCGAGGAAATTTTGCAATTTAATTAGTTTAAAAACCACTCGCAAGTTAAATCCCTTTATAAGCTTGAAACAGCTTTTGAAGATAATTAAATTTCGTCTTTTTTAAGTTCCTCATCTTATTTAAAATATTTCACTCTTATTGTATAATACAAATAATAAATAATATTTTACTGTGATTTGTATAATCTTTCGACTGAAATAAAAGATAAGATTAATTTTGTATGCATTAATGATTGGATTTAATTTCTGCACACGTGTTTTCATATTGAACTCATTCAGTAAAAAAAACTGCATTTTGTAAAACTTTTGTAACTATTTGAATCATTTCATATCATTAATTTTTATTTCATTAATTTTTAAGGAAAAACCAGTTCTTGTGTATAATAATGCTATTAAACATAATTATATGTCAAGTACGCAGGCATACAAAAATATACACAGATATAAATGTATTTTTTCATAAATGATACCATGTGAAACTAATTTATTAATGCTCAAATCAGGAACGTTATTTTTAAAATAATGTTAAGCATTTTTTAAATAAACAAGACGTTTCTTTAAGAATATGAAAATCAATATTGCATTGCATAAATCGAATATTTTTTGCCTAATTTACTGTTGTATGTAACATTTACACGTGCCATTAAGTCTGTAATAGTCTTTACTATTCACAGAAAATATATTATTCAATAACCTGTGAAACAAAGCACACATTTTCAAAATGTATCGCATTTATATATTTAAGCTTTTAATTGGAGACATTTAATTTTCCGAGGGTCATATTACTGAGGGAAAGATCTATAAGTACAGTTCAAATTAATATTGCAGTGATTAATAATTCGCTCAGAGCGAATAGAAAACAAAAAGAAATACATTTTCAAACTATTTCAATGAAATTCTACTCCACAACTCAAATTTCAGTTAACCACGAAAGTTCTCTTCTGCTAACGCATTTTGAATAATTATGCCATGAAAGAATCTGCAGTCGCTAGTTATAAGCCTCGTTATCAGCAACTGAACTTCATTAACGTTCCTGGCAACATCCCACAACGCCACGCCTGCCTGCGAGGATTTATTTTTGAAAAATATTTATCGCTCATATCCCGATTTGAGCGAAAATTTTTAGCTAACCGGTTGCCATGGAGAAATTTTAACAAGGGAACAATACTTCTGCAATTAGTTATGATGTGGATCTGCACTCGTCGCCTGGAGATAAACCCGGTGCTGCCAATACCTACTGTCAGATAAGTACAGCGGTTAAAAGGGATTCGAGTCGTTTATAGTAGTGATGACTCCGAATTCCAGCACAGATTGATTGAGCTGATGCGTTGATAACCCTGTATATTCACGGGCTCTAATAGCAATTAAGGTAATACTTGTCCCGTTCATTCGATATTGTTAGGAACTTGATGGGGTTTCCGCCATAGTTTGGGAGACGCTGGAGATTTACAGAATCACGTTGTTAGAGTTTAACTCACTTTAACACATTAGCGCTTAGTTATTCATGAAATATTCAACAGAAGGAGGGATTTGCAGCTCTGATTTTGGAATTTATGTCTTTTATCTGCTAAATAACTAATTTATTAGATTATTTTTCATGTCTTTCTTATTCTGTAAGTAAACTGCGATACAGTATCATCACTTAAAATCACCGGAAAATGCAAATTTATATGGTGTGAGGTTCTGAATTTATATAATAAGATATGATTGCAAAAAGAACTTAAATTAATCATACACACTACAACTTCCAACGTTGAATTGAAATTCAAATGTGTCAACTTTGCTTGTAAGAAATTGAAGGTATGTACAATAATCTCAGAATGGCGTTCTAATTAGTTTTTATGCCCCACAATGTTAATAGAAATGCATTTTCTGAATTTAACACAGTTTGACAAATTCTGTAACAAAAATCATTTTATAATTTGAGAATGAAAATGAATGGTATGAGAAACCTTTCAGTCATTTTTTTAAAGTTAAAAATATTTTTTAAATAATTTTTTTGCTTTAAAAAATCTAAGCAAATATGAGGTTCAATTTAAAAACCATTTACACTAGAAATGGCCTATAATGGTTATTTTTTTAATAGCGTGTGTCGACTAGCGATCCTCCAAAAATATTCGCATAATCTATAATTATTTTTCTCCGTATTTCTTCTGTTTAAATAAGCGTATCTTTTACTTACAAGTTGTTTACCTTTTCCCAGTGTAAATACAAATATTATTTTCTCTGCAGGCTAAACCTAAAATGTTCTACAAGGTTATAAATAATCGTAATTGTCTCTTCTTCAGAAAAATTCTGTATAAATTAAGAAAAATTCTTCAATTTTCAGTGTTGATTAAAAATGAAACAATTAATAATGAAACAGATTATGATTATAAATGAAAAAAAATGAATTGTACGAAGTTTTTGCTAAATCTTAATACTTAACATTTTGAAATCTATTTTCAATCAATGAAAAAGAAACAAAATTAATTAATTTTCTGAAAAAAAGAACTTGAAAGTGATCTTTTGTAGAACTGAAATTTGAAAAAAATGTGTCCTTTAAATATTTCCTAGATGCTTATTTTCCTAATTAAGAAGCCGGTTGAGTAATCCTAGAAGATATTAAAAGTGTTTTGCTTTGCATGAATAATAATATATATTTTTGTTCACTAGGTAATTTTTTATATCTAAAGTGTTTATAGAAACCTATATTAGAGATTACTAAAGATATTCTAATATCATTCGTAAATCAATGAAGGTCACAAAAGTACACGCAAATGGATTAAATATGCCCTTCTTATCATCTTGTAAAATCCCTCACTTCTCGAATATTATTACCATTTCTAAAAATATATTAAAACAATGTAATAACTTCATGATATATGAATGACAACAGATTTTATTTGGCTACAACAACAATAGCGCTCTCTCCCTCTTCTTGGACTTAAATCCTGTAAGTAACCTGTAGGTATTTTAAAATCTGGAGTTAACATGTTGTAAACCTGTTTCCTAGACTTAAATCTGTGGATAGTAACTCAGAAGTGGTAACTGTAACGTCAATTGTGAAATGAGTACAAATATTAGAGAAGATTAAACTTTTTATAGTAAATCACTGCTTTAAAAACTCTAATAACTGATAAGATAAGTTATATTTAGGAACACACACACATAACAATTTACGTAAAGAGAATAATACCTTACAGAATAAAAACATTTTTTTCAAACTGCGGGCACTGGGTTACGAACCTTTTGCCGCAAAGAGGCCGGAGACTGCTACTCATTTATCGTTACTCGGTGGGTTTGGTTTGGTTTATTTGTCGCTCAACGGTCATTTTTTGTACACGAGGGCTAATTAGACCGGGACTTACGGTTTAAAGTGGATTCCGAACCACTACAAACATCCATGCCCAAGGTGGGATTCGAACCCACGAACTGTTGAACCGAAGGAAAGAGCGCTAACCATTCGGCTGCCAGCTCGGCGTTACCCGGTGGGCACCTGAGAACCAAGTCACGGAGCCGCGATCAGGATTACCTACGTCACTCCCCCACTAACCCGAATAGGCCCACACTCATTCATCATCTTAGAAGAAAAGATGAGAAAACACAGGGAGAGAAAGGAGCATCCATGCCCGAACGGGGATTCGAACTTCAGACCAGCAGTTTAGGAGTCAGGAACACTAACCATTCAGCCGTCATAAATAAAAACATAAAATTTCAAATAAATGATAATGCAAATTTATTTTGTTTTCATCAAGTTGTTTATATGTTTTACATATGTAAGTAAATTTTTAAATGTATAACATTTTTATTTATTTATTAGGCACAGGTGTCGTATAATCCAGGATGCCAAATTCCGAGTATGGTAACTTTTTCGGCAGATTTACTTTTTTATCAGGCAGCCTGGTTTTTATTACGTCATACAGATGAAGACCAATAAGAATTATTTTGAAAATTCAATTTTGACAATCCTAGTGTTTACGACATCGTGACGAGATTTAGAACCTTTTGTTCCATTTTCGAATTTTATTAGAAGTTTTTGCAAGGTAACTTTGTAAGAATTTGCTTAGTGTGTTTTACAATTTGCTTGAAAAATTTTGGATACTTAAATTCCAGGTTGTATTGCGCTTTTTCATTACTTTAATCTTTATGTCACAATTACAGCAAATTCGCGCGGCATTACGTCACAATTACGTCATCCTGACAACATTTCGCCATTGCCGAAAAATTCAAAATTTGAGACCCTGGATTATACGACATCTGTGCCATTTATTGCATATCTTGATAAAGATTAATGAAATAACGTAAGAAAACTAAAAAAGAATTGTGAAAAAATTAATGAAGTACTTTTATTGTGTACAGATTTAACAAGTTACTTAAGACTATATGTATTATTTTTCTTAATAAATTTTCTAAGAAATTATACGTCCTTTCTTTTAATGAACGAAGTTATTAAATTTCACAAAAATAAGTTATGGTAAAATCGATGATCGGTTAACAAACAATTCGGATAGTGATCATATTCTTGCAACGGATTATGTTCGTTAACCGATCTCCCACTACGTTTCAGAAGTCCTTGTTCTTAGTTTCTTTAATACGATGCCTTTGTTTGAAATGGAATTATTTTTCAAGATTGGTAGCTAGTAGAGTCCATTATGAATCAACTAACTAGGTATTGATACCTTGGTATAATATATCTGATTATCATGTTGCTATGTTGATACAGCCCGTTAATTAGTACCTTAAAAATGTAGTAGAAATGAGTTCATTTAAGATATAACAATGTTGTTCTTTCATCACTAGACTATGATACACGAATTAGATCCTTTTTTTACGAGATATTTATAAAACCTATTGTGATATTATGCAAAAATATTGAAATAAAATTGAAATTTCTTAATCATTTAGGTTTAAAATGTCCAAAATGTATTGAAACTAATTCTCAAAACTTATTTATAATTTCAAAGAAGAGCTGTTGATGAAATTCTCAATAAATATTTGTTTTAGAAAACTACGTAGAGTAATTGACTTTAAAGGAATTAATTTTTTAACTCTTGTTTTTAAACTAATTAAAATTTTAATTTGAAAAAAATCCTAAAACATATAGCTTTTTAACTAAAAATGTATTAATAACCCCGCACTTTATTTGAATCTTGCATTAATTTAATGCTAATAATATAAAAACTTAATATCAGTGAAAAAGTACCGAACTCATCTGTGATAAGTATATAAATTGTGGCATTTAATGCAATGAACTTCATTTATATGTTTTCATGGTATTTGCCAGAAACAACGATTTTGATAAAAGCGTATTAAATTCACTAAAGTGGCAATGCGAAAGCAAAATGGAAGGAGATTTAGATAAGAATGCGTTAAATATACTTTTTTTAGAAATTACTCTTGAAACTTTATACTGTAAGATTAAAATTGTATCCTGATTTTGGTATAAAATAGTGATAGAGTTTCAGATAAAGCGGCTTAAATGCAATATAAAATTTCAGACATGTGGGAGCAAATTTTTAATTTTGATTGCTGATAACTTTATCGTTTCTGTCTCAGTGCAGCAGAGAATGTTAACGTCATAAAACCATGAAATAAATTAAATAAGAATAAGTATTTTGAAGCGCTATAAATAATGGTCATTTTAAAATGAAATGGTACAGATTATCTAAAAAAAGACAACAAATTTATAGATTGTGGTTATTAGAAAAAATTATTTGATGTTAATCTATTTACATTGAATTTATTTTTTACAAAATAAAATAAAAACAGGTCAAAGATTTGAATCAACAAAGTAAGACTTATTTTATATTTTTCTATTCTAATATCTAAATCGGAAATATGATATAAAAACAAATTCTTTTATTTTATCTAATAATTATGGTTAGGAAAAGATAGTTATGAATTCTACTCAGTTACAAAGTTATACATATGCAATTGTTTGTGTTTGAAAATCGTATGATTTTGGCTAAATAATAAAGTTATAAATTTAATTTATAATTTGCTTAATAACAAAAGGACTTTGTTTCAAAATTTTACTTTTTTACAAAAATGTATACATATTGATTCTTTTTTTACAGTTAATATAATACATGAAGCTGAACACAGTTATTTTTTTATCATTATATTAGAATTTTATAATTTAACACAAAAATCGCAAATGAAATTCAATCGGAAATAGAATCCTCTGAAGAAAAAGTGATTCCAAAAATCCTACTTAATTTTTTGAATATTTCCTTATTTTTCTTTGATTTATTCCCTGCAGAACAAAAACAAGAATGCACTGGATTTTATAATATCATCATGTCAGTGTCCTGCACTTGATATAGAGTTTTCGATGCTTTTAGATTTCTTAGAAATTTCATTTTCTGTGACAGCGTATTCTTTATTATTGTTTTAAATTTAGCTTCAAAGTGCCTTTCCTTATTCTTACTTGTATGTCTCTTTTTTTAAACTTTATAATTACAGCACATACTCATTAATTCAAGAAACTATTTACAATCGAAAATATGTCAAGAAATATTCTAGATAGCTTTTCTGTTTTTATATTAAGGCCAAATACGTATTTGGACTAAAAATATACATAATTTATGAACACCACTAGTTTAAATTTAGAAAAAATAAATATAAAAAAAGTATTTCCTACTTTTTACGATCAAAAATAGCTGTACTGTGTGCAGAAAAGTACGTTTTTATACACTATCCTATAAATAATTAATTTTGGACAAAGATGGATTTCCATATTTCCATTAGATCAAGCAATGGTTAGTCATTTATAATTGATGCAACTCATAAATATTTGACGGCCACAATCATTAGATGTGCCGAAGCTCTTTTGTTTTATTTCCCCTACACACACAAATGTTGCTCATTTTGTGGTAAAAATGTTCAAAACAGATACGGTCAAGGTCATCAATAAAATTACTGTTTAAATTTTCTTTCCTTATTCAATTATGATGATAAAAATAAGTTATTTTCTCCCTTTTGAGTTTTACATATGCATTCATTATATCTACTCTTGCTAAAATATATCTATTTACAATTTATAAATAGCGCTTCTAAAGAAACCAGAAATGCAGTGTAAATAGATTATATAAAAGTTGAAAAATTTGAGTTAATCAGATCAGAAATGTATACTAAAATGTATTAAACTTTAAAAGCAACAAATACTTCAACAATATACGTTGAAATATTTTGAAAAAAATAGGATAAAATGTAGAAAAAGTTAAATCGTTCTTGCTTATTTAAACTAATCATAAAGTGGATGTTTTATTTTGTCTTTTTCTCATTTTGCTTTTTCTTCTGTTTTATTTTCAACGTATTCAATTTTGGAAGTAATGTCACTAAATACTTGAAAATATAAAAACTAGTTATTGAGAGTTCTTCTTCTTCTTCCTCGAGTTGGGTTTGTATGTCATTAAGCACCTCTGCTTTTATTAGCATTTTGTACTGTTAACTCCAAACCCAATGTTTCCTAGTTCCAGTTGCTCGGGTCACCCGCTTTATTAATAAAGTCCAGATAACCCTTTAATGGAGTCTAGGTGTAACTCTCTAGTATGGATGATGCCTAAAGAGGTTAATCTAGGGAGGGCAAGAGCCTCGCATTCATAAATGATATGCTTGGCCGTTTCCTCTTGCATATGATATTTCCTGCAGATAGGGTCTTGCTGAAACAGTCCCATTTTATGAAGATGTTTTCTGAAATAGTAGTGCCCAGTTATGAAGCCTACGATTAAACGTATCTTCTGCCTAGAGCATCTTAGAATTTCATAGGAAATCCTCGCTGATGATCTACAGATCATACTTTTAGCGTGGGTTTGACCAGGAGATTTGAGCCAAGCTTCATACATCTTCCGTTTTTCCATCTAAGAACATTGGTTTTTGCGGTCTTCAAATTGATCCCACAAAAAGGTTATTGAGAGTTACAGGTAATTTTTTCATAATTTAGAAATATTTTCCAAACGGCAAACAAAATTTAATTAAAAAGTACTTCTTTATTACTGGTAAAAATCATGAATAGATTTTATCTCATCGTCGATGACATTCGATGGTAAAATTCGCCTAATGGTGAAGCCGCTCGAAGAATGCGACTAGGCAGCAAATTCTACAAGTCCGATTTACGATACCGTCTCAATACGATGTGACGTATGTGACGTCATGGACATTTTGAACCAATGAGAATTGTAATAAAGTTTCGTAATCATGATTTCAACTGGAACGAAATAAACAACTAATTTATGGTCAATGAAACAAAAATTGATTGTTTAGTAAAAACAATCTTCAGCTTAAAAAGACTTATTTTTAGAAAATTTAAAATTTTAAAATATTCATAATTTAATATTATCAAAATTTCTACTGAAATTAACGAAAAATATTTATTTTTTAGTTCAAGTGAAATTTCTTGAAAAGTCTTTAAATTGATATTTTTTTTATTAAGGGGCATGCATTTTCTGTTTTTGTAACATTTGACTTTGCTTTGCAAAATCAGTAATGAATAACCTTTCATGGAAATAATATTTTACTTGCAACAAATGAAATTGCGAACAATAAACTTCATTTCAATTGGTCTATAACAAAGCGAATAAAATGAAGAGAAGTAAATTTACGATTTACGATACCGTCTCAATACGATGTGACGTATGTGACGTCATGGACATTTCAAACCAATGAAAATTGTAATAAAGTCTCGTAATCATGATTTCAACTGGAACGAAGGAAACAACCACATTATGGTCAATAAAACAAAAATTGATTGTTTAGTAAAAACAATCTTCAGCTTAAAAAGACTTATTTATAGAATATTTAAAACTTTAAATTTTAGAATATTCATAATTTAATATTATCAAAATTTCTACTGAAATTAACGAAAAATATTTATTTTTTAGTTTAAGTGAAATTTCTTGAATCGTCTTTAAATTGATATTTTTTAATAGGGGGCATGCATTTTCTGTTTTTGTAACTTGACTTTGCTTTGCAAAATCAGTAATGAATAACCTTTCATGGAAATAATATTTTACCTGCAAATGAAATTGCGAACAATACACTTCATTTCAATTGGCCTATAACAAAGCGAATAAAATGAAGAGAAGTAAATTTTTTATAAGAGACAAATTGAAACTCTCTAGTTTATCAATAAAAGTATTTTTATATAAAGATTAGATATCTGAATTAAAAATGTCGTTATCTAATCACTGATAATTTAATTTTTTATCTTATTAAAAGGTAAAATAATTAGGTAGTGATAATTCTTACAATAAAAATATTATGTATGTTATAAATAAAATTTTATTCCTTATTCCCCTGTTCTTTAATCTTTACATTAAGATTTTTTCATCTTATGAGCTGCAGATGCTTATTTTTGTAAAAACAAATTAACTATCATCAAAAATTACATAAGCCCAAAAATTTAAATTCAACTGCAATTTTGTAGTTGATAAAATCATTTTTTTAAAAATTAAGCTTCAAATATTAAATTTAAGATGAAAAATTTTAAACTTAAATCAATAGAAAAAATAAAAGTTGGGAGAAAATTTAAATAAAAAATTATAATGTAACCAATCACTATATTACTTTCCGACACACGGTGTGTATGTATAGTATTTTTTTAATTTCAGGTATAGATAATTTTACATATATGCAGTTAAATATATATGAAACCTAAATATGAAGTGCACAAAACCTGTAAGGAAAAGTTAAAATTAAGAGAATATGGCAATAAAATATGTATAGTAAAACAACAAGAAATGGTAAAATGAGTTTGAAATTATACAATTAAAGTATAATATATATTGAGAAATATAAGATATGTTAAGATGTATAAATACACACACACACACACACACACACACATATATATATGTATACAGGGTTAGCAAGAAATAAGTTTCCCACTTCAGAGGGCTGTAGAATACGTTCTATTTTTCCAAATGAGATAAAATTTGAACTACAGATAATTCAAATGTTGCGCTTGACATTTATTAAAAATTAGTACAAAATTTCGCCGATAGATGGCGTTGTAATACTAATGGTACTTATTTGCATATACTGAAAATATGAAAAGTCATTTGCTACAGCGCATGCCTATTAGCATTATCTTTGGGTAAAATGAAGGCGGATTCTGAACGAGCATTAGTTACATGTACAAATAAGGCATGTACATCATGCCTTATTTGCAAGAAAAAGCGCTACTTGTAAAATTGTTGTTCTACCAGAACCAGCAGAACTCGTTGAAGCTGCAAAAGAATTTCGCCGTATGAAGCAGATACGAAGATGTCTAATGTCTCCATGTGCGTTACGCAAGATGATGCAGAAATTTGAATGAACTGGACAACTTGCAATTCTTCCCTGTAGAGGACGAAAGCCAATCCAGTCTTCTACTCACTGCGATTAGAGCACATTGTAAAAAATGAAGGGGGCATATTGTGTGAACAGTTGTAATGCTACTTTATTATTATTATTTAACATTTATAAAGCAGATCAAATGTTTTATGTGTATTACTGCGCCATCTATCGGCGAAATTTTATACTATTTTTTAATAAATGTCAAACGCATCATTTGAATTATCTGTAGTTCAAATTTTATCTCATTTAGACAAATAGAACGTATTCTACAGCCCTCTGAAGTGGGAAACTTATTTCTTGCTAACCCTGTACATATATTGTTACAAATTTATAAATAAAGATTATATTTGTCTTAAAATATCTCAGACAGATCGAAAATTCTCACATTTTGGGCAAAAATTGCGGTATTTAGACGTGTTATAGTTTAAAAGCTGATTTCCTATTAATTTGACGACTTGGCGACAGTTGGCGAGATTCTTGGCGACTTGGCGAGAAATCGATACTTCTGGAAACATCCATCACCTAGGCTCTAGGAGCAATATTTTTCGAGATAGCCTAGAAGCTTCCAGAACCTTGGCGAAATTGGTAGAATACTCCGCCAAGTCAGGTATAAATACCGCAGCCCGACATGGAAGACAGTAAGTTTTTGTGAAGACAGTCAGTGAGTGAAGACGATTAGTTGTGACTACTAGTTGTTCTCTGTCTGAGGTGTTTGAGACCTGTGATTAGAAGCTGTGTAGGAGCAGTTTGAATTGCATTGCATTTTGGACACAGGGGATAAACTTTGTAGTCCGTCACATGACGTTGTACGAATGTGACCACTTCGAAATCTCGTTAGTGTTGTCTTATCGCAGCTGTTGCCAACCGCAATTAGAACAGCACCAGGACGATTTTCCGCATACCATCCATGCACGGGGGCTCTCCTCCAAGAAGAACAGACATCTTCCATGACTCGGGTGGTGATCTCTGAAAAAGTAAGGCAGCCATCATGAACTGATATAGTGAATTGATTATGTAAAAACTGACAAGAGAATGAGCAACTACAAGAGAAGAACAACTACAAAACTCCTTGTTTTTGGAAATATAAATTTCCAAAAGAATACTGAATAGTATTTTAAGCTTTCAATGAAATATAATATTTTAGAATTGAAATCTTAAAAATTCAACTTGAAATGAACGTTTGAAACATCCTCTGTTAATTATGTATATATTTTTAGAATCAATTATTCATTAAATCATCATTGTTTATTTTTAATTAAAGTGCTTAATTGTAGTTGCCAGTTTTTTGGTGATATTTGTTTCAGTAAAATTATGATCAATGGAATTTTTCAGAGAATTTCTACAAGATATTAAAATTAGCTTACTTGAATCATGAAATTTCTTTTTTAAAATGACTTCGTTTTTATAAGGATTTGAAGACGAAAACAATTTTCAAACTGAATAAAGTATTTTTTTTTTGAATTTACTCTTAAACACGTAATGTGGCTTATTAAGTAGTATACTTTTATACATTCAATAACTAATATCCACATATTTACCATGTTTTTTTATTTCCACTAAAATTACGCAGAAGATTTCGGAAAACTATTCCAGGTGATTCTTTAAATTATTATGGTTCATATATTAAAGGTGCATTTATAAAAGTATCAAACATATCTAACAAACTAATTTAGGTTTATTAATAAAGAATAGAATATAGGTTTTGATAGATTCTTTAGGTTTGATATAGAATTTGATAGGTTTTGATATAGATTTTATAGGTTTTAAAATTAATCATGTTTTTTGAAGAGATAATTATATTTTAATTTTTCATAAAAATTACGCAGAAAAGTTCTGAGAAATATTCCTATTGATTTCTTTCCTCATTGTGGTTTATATATAACAGACATGTATACAGATGCATTAAACTTGTACCTAACTTACTGACTTAGCTTTATTAATAAAGAATAGGAATATACTTTCTGAATTTTATAGTTTTTAAACTTACAGATATTCTTAATAGAATAGTTGTATTTTAATTTCTCATGGAGTAAAAAAATTACGCAGAAGAATTCTGAAAAATATTATTGGTGATTTCTTTCCTTATTATTCCTTATATGCTGAAGGCACATATACAAATGTATTAATGCATTAAACTTATCTTACATACAAACACTTAGCTTTGTTAATAAAAAATAGGAACATGCTTTCTGATTTTTTATAGTTTTTTTAAAATTTAGTATGTATTCTTAAAAGAAATAATTATATTTACTTTTTCAGGGAGCAAATAATAATAATGCTATATTGGAAAATTCCTTTTTCCAATCTAATCACATCTCTTCAAGAAGAATAACGGAAAAAAATAAATGCAGGTTCTTCTCTTCTAATAACTTTGAATTTTTTACGGTTGTTGAAAAATTGGGAAATAGGATAAGCAAATTAAATAGATTTAGAATTATTTTCGATGATAGTTTACCATGAGATAAAACGTTTTGATAAAGAAAATAAAATCAGACAAAAAGAGAATTGGTTATTTAGTAAAATTAGTTCTGCACAAAAACAGATTTATAGATAAAAGTATAAGTATTTGAGTTTAAATAGTGTTACATTTTCCACACAATTTAAAAAAAATATTTTAACTTTTAGCTCATTTGAAAATTTCATGATTCTATACTTTGTTTATTTCTTATGTTTGTTTTTGAATATACAAAAGAGTTATGTCTAACTTGCATAATAAATGATGAGTAATGTTATGCCGAAACTATGTAACTCGTAATCAGATCAAATGATGCACTTTCCATTTCTATTGGTTTATAATAGCACGAAAAATGAAAATAAATATTCTTCTACTGAAATTTTCAAGACCAATAAATCTTTTGTTGAATTTTTTAACAGCATTAAATTTATTGAGATATTTAATATTTGTGCAATTTATCATTTTCTTCATTTATATATTTAAAGTCTAAAAATTTTGTTGCCAAATGTAAATTTGACTTTTATCAGTATAAGAATCTGTAGCAAATGACGTTTTATTATGTATGCAGTGTTTCAATACATATTTGGAAGTTGCATGTTATTCAAACAGAATTATAATGAAGTTAAAATAATATGGAAAGATTAAGAAATTGTTAGTCAGCATACGAAAACCATGTAAATAATCTAATCATAAAATCATTCTTTGGGAAAAAATTTTTATGAATGAAATAAAATTATGATTAAATAGTCAAACTTCAACTAACAGTGTAATCTATTGGTTAGGACACGGGCCTTCCGTTCGGAAGTGCGAAATTTGATTCCCAAATCAAAGCAAAGACCCACATAGCTCATGCGATATACGTGCTCGTTAAATCTGTGGAATCGAAAGTCCTGTGGTCGGTCTTTGAGCAGTTACCATGGGTGTAATGGTCTGGAGAAAAATTTTTCTTCCTACAGATCAAATGTCAAATCTAATGGAGTGGTTACTCTTATAATGCCATCTATCGGAAGAGTTTAGAGCAAAGTCGTACTTTCACCTACGTGGTGCTCTGGTTAAACGAAAGACGCACCCTACTGAGTAAAATTCACATAGCCAGGCATAGCGAGCTTGGCTTGTCCAAGTGTCATAAGTAACACACAACAACATTTATAATATAACATATCTTAATATTTTCAAAATAATCTAACTTTCGTAAATTTTATTGAGTTTAAGAATACGGTTTTTTAATTATTAATTAGGATTAGCAAGTAGTGTCAGAAAGAACTTTTCTTAAACATTAATTATTGATATTTATATTTCAATATTTTGAACCATATGGACATTAAAATTCTTTAAGTCAGTAAATGCATCCAGGAAACGAATTTATATGTAATCATATGTAGCCCCTGAGTATATGAATATAAATTCAAGTTATTATATAATTTGTTTGCCAGCAAGAAACCAAAATTTATAGTAAAACAAACATTGCACAAATTATCAATCCTAAAATGTTGTTCTTAATTCAATGTGTACTTATTAAAAAAAATATTGTCTTAAACGAATGAACTAGTAAAATCTTAAAGTAGTGAAGTGATATATATATATATATATATATATATATATATATATATATATATATATATATATATATATATATATATATATATATATATATATATATAATGTTCCCTCACATTTATTACTTTATTTATTTCCTTATATTTTGCTGTTGCTTTTAGAAAAAAAATTCCAATTTTAATGAATTTATCGAATTTTCGATATTTAAAAAAATTCAATTGATTAATAATTTACTTTTAAGTGAAACTACATTTTGAAATAGATTATAAGGAATATTGCATGCAAACGTTAGATCAGTTTCTTAGTAAAAAATTCAAAAGGATTAAAAGTTAAAAGCATATTAATTGTAGTAGAAATTTTCGCCTCAATAATGTATTTACAATTCACACACACACATACTTATTCATAAGACATTTGCCGTTATTTTACAAGATATTTGCTTTGTTAAGAGCATACATAAATTTTATTTTACTTTTATGCGTACAAACTGAAGACCTTTATGCAAGTAAATTAAATTGTTCACAATACTTTCGGGGGAAGGTTTTATTGCTGTTGGTGTATCATATATATATATATATATATATATATATATATATATATATATATATATATATACATATATATATATATATATATATATATATATATAAACTCTTTTTTTGTTTAAATATACACATCCATTTTAAGCTAACTTATTTTATAAGAAGATTTGCCTTTGTTTGTAGATATTGAATATGTGTCTACAATACTGCAAAATTAAAGTTTCTTCAGCAAACAAATATATCCATTTTTGACTGTTTGCTGTGTCACCTAAGGCATCTGCGTATTTGAAGCATGAGACGTAATCAGATTAAGAATGCTCTCCATTTCAGGTCGGCTTATTAATTGGGCTGCACAATGAAAGCTCCACTCCACTCAGTTTCTTTGGGAGTGCAGCTTCTCATTAGCATGCACGCATCCACGAGAGTCTTCCGACGAGTATTCTCGTGGAAGTGGAGTGATTGTCAACTATTTTTACTTCCCGCGAGTGGGCAGAGAGGGATCCTAATTATTCGAGTCGAAATGGTTACAAGTGCCATCAGCACGCGTCCCAATCAGAGTCGATATATCGATCATTGCCAGCTCTTTATCTCTTTGCCATTTTATTTTACGAGGGGGAAATTGACTACCCACATCGATTTGAAACGATCATTTCCTACCGTGGATAAAGTCGCAACAGTCGAGTCACGCCCATAATTATGTTAAAGTCGTCCCCGGAGGGCTGACCGGCTCGAGATTATATTCTCAGTCTCCTTTCCTTCCACCCACGCACTCGTCTGTGGAATAGTTTCAATTTAGGACCGCTTTTAACTGTGCGGTGGCATGTCCACCCCCCATACCGTGACTTCACTAATTTGTGTTGCCCCTTCATTAGAAATCACTGAAGATATGCAGTTTGAGGACGAGGGTAAGATAGAAATTGGAGATACGACTTTAAGAGAGAAAGTGTTGCATCGAATAGAAATTGGCATGATTTTTTGAATAAACGTAGAGACTGTTCATCTTGAAGTGCAACCAGCAAACGAATAAAATTGGATGAGTTTTTACTTCGTGACATTTAATCCCTATGAGTGGCTATACATGGCTAACATGGCTATAACATATAACATGACTATACATGGCTAACAGATCTGGTCAGTGAAGCGGAAATATTTTGATGAACAAATTTCATAACAGAAGCCTTTATATTAAAATCTTTTTTACCCTAAGAATTAAAATGTGTGCAACTTTTAATATGTTCTTAATATATAACTCTGTGATTTTAGCTTTATTTCAATAAGAAAATATATATTAATAAGGCGTACAGAAAATTTAGTGGCTTTTGAGTAAATTATTTAGTATTGAGGTGAAGCGCTAGTGCTCATCCTATAGATGAGTGATGCAAAATAAAGACAGAATAATAATATTCTAACTACCGAATTTATTTAGAATTGCGATGTTCAGTTGTGACAATGTGAAATTATCAATGTGCAGTTGATAATATTTAGACTCAAATCTAAATAAAAACTTCTTTCTAGCATAATTTGAAATCTGCTACTCAAATTCAGATTGACAATTTGAGGAAGAGGAACGATAACCACTGTAAATGTTTGGTTAGTCATTCTACCAGAGATATTTAGTTTCCCAAATAAGGTTATTATAATTAGAACCTACATTTTTTACTGGATTTTGAATTGGTAAAATTGTTTTTTACCAGAGTAAGAATCAAATCTTTTGACGACAATAAATGAATGGCAATAACAAAGTTATGAATTGTAACTGCCCACATTTCTATTAAATATATATGTTTCCGTCGTATTAGTTAGTTTTTATATAAAATATTGTATTTGCTGTAAAAATAAACTCCTTCATATATTTCTAAGCAAATTAAAATGATAAAATACATTAAATTAAAAAAAGATTATTCACTATAAAGATGATACATATTATTATGTTCTAGTTTTGTTTAAAATATGTTCTGAGTAAAGAAACGACATAATTTACACATATATGTATATAGAAGAATTATGAAACTGTTTTCTTGGTATAGTTGGTAGATAATGTCATTTTACTCTTATTGAAAGAATATTCATATAACAAATAATAAATTAAAATTTATTACATGCTCAAAACTTGATAAAATAATCAATTTTACTTTATTTGAATGTAGAAAAATATTAAAATTTCTTTCATTAATTGATTATTTATGAAGAATTCCTTAATCAGCAAGGAAATCAATGGGAAATAATTTTAAAAATGAAAAAAGAATTATTTTAAAAATTCTCTATTTACATCTTTTTTCTTTAATAGGCATATAACCCAACTTCTGTAGAGCTGTACGTTTTTCTTACGGGTGTGAGTCCCAAGATTAAGAAAATTGCACTTACTTTGAAAAGATATTAAGGGAAATAGAGCAATAAGAACATGTCTTATCAAGAATATACAATACATATACAGATTTACAAACTTTTTGTTGGAAGAATTGAAGAATTTGTTGTAAGAAGTTTTATAAAAATCTGAAACACATAATAAAAATTCCTGTTTGAAATTATTATCTAATGTTGCATAAAAGGATATAAATTTCTATTTCAGGTATGAGATTTTATTTCATTGAACTTGTGACAATTTCATTTGAAACCGTGTTCCTTGTTTTCAAAAAAAATCTCTGGTGAATCATAGACATTATGTCATGTCACATAAAATAAGCAATTTACATCATGGTAATATTCTAAATTATGGTGATTTTCTTATAGAATAGCAATCTATAGCACTTCAAAAAAGGACGTTTCTCTCATTTACAGATGACACAGATTCTCAGAAATACATCGTTGAAGGAAAGATCTGAAAATGTTTCCTTAGGATAAAATGCTGGATTAATTTAGAAAAAATTCTCAATTAAAAGGTAAGAATATTCTTTCCATGTTCACATTCTTTTACATATACAGAAAAGTTAAAAAAGTAATAATATACAGAATAAGATGTTTCAATAATATTTTAATGTCAACTTTCACCTGAGGGCTGATTCTGCAAGGAATCATAATCTTTCAGTTTTAAATGGATTCAGAATCACTCTGAGCATCCACAATGAAGACAAAACAGAGCCTATGAACGGATGAACTGAAAGCCAAGGCACTCACCATTCAGCTGTCAACTCAGGACTAATTTCCAAAGACCAATCACCAAATATATGTAGCTATTTTTGTACGTATTTCTTAGTTACATAATAAAATTCATAAACTGTAAATTTTATATTATTTTTCTAATGAACCAACAAATATATTAATTTGAATGATGATTTTACAATTTGAAAAATCAGTTGTCCATTAGTAAAATAATTACTAAAAGTTTAAATTTGAAACATATTTTTAAGAAACCATGT
This sequence comes from Latrodectus hesperus, assembly GCA_037975125.1. Lineage (NCBI taxonomy): Eukaryota > Metazoa > Arthropoda > Arachnida > Araneae > Theridiidae > Latrodectus > Latrodectus hesperus. Next base: position 19,669,485 of record CM075853.1, on the reverse strand, counting down.
TCCCATTTGAGTTAATCTGGATGAAAGATGAAACTGACATCTTTCAATCGGCCCTCAATGGTATGATATGGCGCTAAATCTAAGTAAACAAAACATCATTTCTTAAAAATAATGTTCATTTTTTCTTAGTACATTCTACTTACTAAATTTATTACAAATTCATTCCTCATTCGGACGGCTGGAAAAGCAGTCCTGGGCAGAAGAGAATGAAAGAAACTCGTGGTCACATTCGCTACAGATGCGTAATGAGTTACAAAGCAAGGTCAGGCATACCCCATTAAATAATGGCTTTTTCCTATTTTTGATCTTAACTTCTCAAGTATGAAAAATTAGTAGAAATACTCAAATCACTCTTTGTGAGTGAAAACACAGTTTTGTACACACAGAGTTTAGTTTCAGTACACAGCTTTGTTACCACAATCTATGATAACAGATATTAAATACGTTTAGTATATCGCACTGTTTTGAAATAAATTATAACACTGGATGATTGCAATGTCAAAAATAAAGTAATTTAGATACATCAAGTCTTTGTGTACATTATATTTCTCAATAGCGTTAAAAATATATAAATAAATGAAACTATTTGGATAATAAATAAAACATTTATATATAATATTATAATTAAATATTGAAATTATTCCAATATCAAAATCATTCAAATAATTGATACACTTTCACATAATCAATACAAACAAAATTTTTAAAATAAAACTGGAATTAATTATTTTCAAAGTTGATTTATATATTCTATTGCATAAACTATATTATGAAAATTTCAACTATTGCCAATAAATTCATATTACTTTTTTAATTTTTAGTTATACATGCAATTTTTAAATGCAATATCAAAAATTTTCCATTCATGACAACAAATTCATTTGAATGAGGAATATTGTTAGCATATGTTACAATTATATATTTTTTTCAGTTTCTGTTACGGAGATTGACATCCAAGAAAACTCGTCTCATTTTCATTTTTATTTGAATTTTAACAGTAAGCAAATGAATGCCCTGTCAAATAACCCTAGCAGTCACTTTCCAGAATGGTAAGCTCAACTTAACAGAATATTACACAATAATTAAATCTGAATAATTCGTCAACGTTTTCTCAATAAACAATATATAGCACTCATAATAACCCTGGAATGGAGTTAGCTCAGAAAATATCTGCGAGCACACACTATTCCACAATAGCTAACTCTCAACCTGATTGCTTCGAATTCCAATCTCCCGGACAATGCGCCCCCACTCAAATTGAACCAAGGGCTCTCGATCCAGTCGAAGCATGTTGGACAATACTATTTCCCTCAAACCAAATCCTTCCAAACACTAATCAAACTCATTGTCTCGCTGAGATACAGTTCAATAGCGAATCCACACACAGCCGGTCTGGCCGCGATTTCCTGCCAGCACACTGTCTCCGCCCTCCAGCAGCTGGGGCTTTCAGCGCAGGGGCTGATCCCTTGAAATGCTTGATAGGATTGTCCTTTACTACTACTTAAACAGGAAATGGCTCCGATATATATATACACACACATACATGGCACTGTCGTCGAATTGTTCGAAAGGAGATAAATTCCACGTGCTCTCAGCAGAGCTGATAATTACGGCCGACGCTTAAGGACATAACGACACCGTTGATACCCAGATACAGCGCCCAGGTAGGGACAAACGCACCGAGTTCTGGATGATTTGCATTCTCCCTTGCACGCATTCCGTGCGATAAGAACCATGTGTGGGCTGGAATTCATCATTAATTTAGCTGGACTCTGAGAAATTGCGATCTCAAGAAAATGTGCCGAATCAAATTATAAAGTCACAATGCTGCAATAACACATTTTCTAACATATTAATTAATATAAGCACACAATGTGAAATTTGAATATTTCTGGAATTAACTTTTTCTTTTTTTCTTTTCTTCCTTCCTTTCTTTTTTTTTATATAAATGTAATTGAATTTTAAGTATCAACATGTTTTTTGCTAAGCATATTATAAATGTAATAAAATAATTGAAAATAATAAAAATGAGTATATAGTATATATTAATATTTTTAATTAGTTATTTCAATTTTAAAATGATTAGTTTTTTTTTAAATTGAAGGGAAACGAGCCAACAAGAAGGGAAACAAATAAGGATATTTTATGAAATGCGAACAAAATTTAAATGTAATCAAATAAAGAAAATACACAAGAAATTAAATAAATATTCAAAGAAAATTTAAAAAAAAAAACAGTCTTACCAAAGTGATGTCTATTACTTCTTTGGAAAAGTTAAACTGAATAGAAATGCAATTTTTACTATGCAAACACTACATAAACAGATTTTTTGTCGTGTGTCTCCATCTGATGTGCATGACGGAAGTCAAACAAGCAGAAGCAGACAGCATTTACTGATGACGACTCTAGACAAAAATAAGAGGGTGCGCTGATCTTTTTCTTTAAAACTGGGATCCGTTACATATAGAAAGTAAAAACATATTAACAGTCTTACATCCAAGCCTTCTTTGTGATTGGAACCCGAACCAACTCGGTGGAGGAGAGGTTCTTAACCGCATGACAGGCTGGGCGGCGCATGAGCAGATAACATGTAAAAAGTAGAAAGATATTGCTTTATATGTTAATTATAAATTGCTTTGTTAAAGGGAAATGTAATAGTACTAAAATTATTATTATAATTAGGATTTTTATAAAATAACTTTGATTACTTTTCATATATAATGAGCGATTATACTTTGGGTTATCTATGCGATATGTATCCGTTTTCATCGGCAATTTAATTTCACTCTTGTAAACCCCAGAAAGAAAATTCTTAAAAACACATTCTAATAAATGTACTTACATAAAGCAGAAATACAACTTACAAATATCGATAGAATTGGCTTATAAAAATTTCCACTTTAAAAATGAAGTGACTTCTAAATTTCAGATAGTGAGCAAAAACATTTCCCTATATTTTATATCAATATGAACAGTCAGACATGGAAATTATGTATATATTGAAATAGATCTAAGAAAGGAAATAATGAAGAAATAGATTTTATTTCACTTCTTTCTGACAAATTAAATTATATTATTTTATATCTCAATATGCACTTCAATATAAAAATATATTTAATAAAATATGTCTTAGAAAGAAAAAATAAAGAAATGGTTTATTTTTTCCTTCTGATAACAATAGGGTATACTTATATAATTTTTCTCTTCATCCTTAAGAGCTTCTCGTTTGTTCAGTAAATGTAGAATTTATGCACTGTTCTATATTTTAATATTTAACATGAGTGTCCTATATTATCCAAGTAAACTTAAAATATACATGTAATAAACTTATGTGCATGATAATAATTTATAAGAAATCCATGCATAGAGATAGTTAAGAATATATGTTTCTAAATCAAATGAGTTAAGTTGGAAATAATAAACTATGCTTCAGTTTTAATATGTATTCAATAATAAATAATATATTACTGAAGTGTTAATTCTTAAAAGGCATATTTTGATAAAAGATATTAAAATATGGGCTAAAAGTGATGAGCTATACTATAAACATTTTAAAACAGAACAGTTCTGATTTCAACAAAAAAAAAACATTTTAATATTCATTAGAATGTATTCATAAGTTAAACTACATTAAAAGAAACTTAAATTCATTTTACCGAAAACTGTAATGAATAAATGTGGTAAAAATACTTTCCATCAATAAATGAAGAATATGTAGGTATTACTAAGTTATAATAAATTTCCTGCTTGTGCTCGAAATATTACTGTCCGAAATATTACATAATTAAAGGATTTCAGTATTTGAAATAAGATCAATACAACCTGTAACATGACACAAAGTACACATAAATAATAATAACAATACACATTAATTTTATAAGGGTAATATATATATATATATATATATATATATTTATATATAGTTAATAGTATAATTTATAAAATATGCAAAGAATATAACATAATGAGATAAAATACAATGAAAAATGCCAAATAGAAAATAATACATTGAAAAATTAAATGTCAAAAGTAGAATATCAAATGGAAGACAACACATTGAAATATTATAGCATTGAAATATTAAAATGGAAAACGATATATTGAAATATCAAATGGAAAATAACACATTGAAAAAATACAATGAAAAGAATTACATTTTAGAGAAAGATAAATATAAATGGAATAAAGTACCAATATGGCCAGCTTCATCAGGGGTGTTGACCACATTGGCACAAATTATGGCTTTTCTGCAATGGCCCAAGACATAGTCTTAAAAAAGCCATCACACCCCAAAGCCATACCAAAAATCAAACTAAAGCATCAAACAAGAAAAGAAGCAAAACCCAATCCAAAAATATGCAAGTAGAATTCAATCCAATATATACAAGTCAAAATCCAAAGCCGTTAAAATACAAAATAATCATTAGATTTAAATCACATCCAATTACAAATCCAAATCTGCAAACATAAAAATTAGTAACTAAGTGTAAACACTATCGGCATTTCAAGCTTCTTATAAGACCTTCAAGGCTTGGGTGACCCTTCTGTAGTATAAAAACTACGCCTTACTTCACTCTTATAAGCAATGCTCTACTAGCCAAATAGTGCTTAATAAAATTAGTTGGAATGTTATTATGAGTTAAAATATTTTCTAGTCTGTTTTTTTGTTTATTTATATTATTTAAATTATTACATATATTATATATTCTATTAAGTTGATTAAAAATAATATTTTTATAAATTTTAATTGAAATGTTTGAATTCCAGAAAATCATCTTATTAACTTTGAAATTAAAATTATTAGTTTTATCATAAATGTCAGTAAATGTGTAGTTATCTTTTATAGTAATTGAAATATCTAGAAATTCAGTTTTTAAGTTATCAATATTGGTTTTTATTAATTTTAATTCTTTAGGATATATATTATTGTAAATTCTATCGAATTCCAGGTAATTAAAAACTATTAAATCGTCAATATATCTATAAGCAAAAGGTATTTGTATAATAAATGATTTTTCAAAGTAGTTTAAAAATAAATTAGCCAATATACTTGAAAATTTGGAACCCTGGGGAATGCCGTTAACTTGTAAATAAATATTTTCTCCATAAGAAATATAATTATTGTAAATACAAAATAAACTTAAATCTTTCCAAAAATTTATATCGATATTCAATATTGAATTAAAATCATAAAAATAATAATTTTAATTCAATATTGAATATCGATATAAATTTTTGGAAAGATTTAAGTTTATTTTGTATTTACAATAATTATATTTCTTATGGAGAAAATATTTATTTACAAGTTAACGGCATTCCCCAGGGTTCCAAATTTTCAAGTATATTGGCTAATTTATTTTTAAACTACTTTGAAAAATCATTTATTATACAAATACCTTTTGCTTATAGATATATTGACGATTTAATAGTTTTTAATTACCTGGAATTCGATAGAATTTACAATAATATATATCCTAAAGAATTAAAATTAATAAAAACCAATATTGATAACTTAAAAACTGAATTTCTAGATATTTCAATTACTATAAAAGATAACTACACATTTACTGACATTTATGATAAAACTAATAATTTTAATTTCAAAGTTAATAAGATGATTTTCTGGAATTCAAACATTTCAATTAAAATTTATAAAAATATTATTTTTAATCAACTTAATAGAATATATAATATATGTAATAATTTAAATAATATAAATAAACAAAAAAACAGACTAGAAAATATTTTAACTCATAATAACATTCCAACTAATTTTATTAAGCACTATTTGGCTAGTAGAGCATTGCTTATAAGAGTGAAGTAAGGCGTAGTTTTTATACTACAGAAGGGTCACCCAAGCCTTGAAGGTCTTATAAGAAGCTTGAAATGCCGATAGTGTTTACACTTAGTTACTAATTTTTATGTTTGCAGATTTGGATTTGTAATTGGATGTGATTTAAATCTAATGATTATTTTGTATTTTAACGGCTTTGGATTTTGACTTGTATATATTGGATTGAATTCTACTTGCATATTTTTGGATTGGGTTTTGCTTCTTTTCTTGTTTGATGCTTTAGTTTGATTTTTGGTATGGCTTTGGGGTGTGATGGCTTTTTTAAGACTATGTCTTGGGCCATTGCAGAAAAGCCATAATTTGTGCCAATGTGGTCAACACCCCTGATGAAGCTGGCCATATTGGTACTTTATTCCATTTATATTTATCTTTCTCTAAAATGTAATTCTTTTCATTGTATTTTTTCAATGTGTTATTTTCCATTTGATATTTCAATATATCGTTTTCCATTTTAATATTTCAATGCTATAATATTTCAATGTGTTGTCTTCCATTTGATATTCTACTTTTGACATTTAATTTTTCAATGTATTATTTTCTATTTGGCATTTTTCATTGTATTTTATCTCATTATGTTATATTCTTTGCATATTTTATAAATTATACTATTAACTATATCTTAGTAGTACTATTCTAGCTGCTTTTGCGCTAAATGTACTGCTAATCTTAAAACATAAAATTTTATGTATTCTTGTGCTTCTGGTTATATGTCTAACTTTGCATTTATATTTTATGTATTCTTGAGCTTTTAGCTATACTTCTGATTTTGCATTTATATTTATATATTTATATATATATATATATATATATATATATATATATATATATATATATATATATATATATATATATATATATATATATATATATATATATATATATATATATATATATATATATATATATATATATATATATATATATATATATATATATATATATATATATATATATATATATATATGTATATATATATATATATATATATATATATATATATGTATATATATATATATATATATATATATATATATGTATGTATGTATGTATGTATATATACAAATATTCATATATATATACAGCATAATATTAAATGGCTTAAATGGCATAATTATTCTTATGAATGGTATTATTTCTTATAACTTGTCATAATAAGTAATTTAATGAGAGATAACTATATTAATTTTTCTCCTATTTAAGTATTATCATCGAGTAAAATAAAATTGATATTATTTACTAAAAATTATAAAAATATTATATGATATTTAAAATATGTGGTATATTTTTCTCTTAAAAGAATAGACTAAGAGCTATGATTAGAAAGTTGTAGAAATAAATTCCATTTTTTTATCTTTGTAATTATGAAGCTGTAATTTTATAAGCCAATTAGGCAAGAACTCCCTCTTTTAAATGACGTTTTCAGATCATTAATTTTATCTCCTCGCTTATTAGGTGTGTTTATTCAATTATTAAACACTTACTGACATTTTATTTTCAGAGAAATTTTACGACATTATTAGCTTTATCTGTTTATAATTTATTCATTCGATTTTTTTTCAAAATCGTGAGATTATAACACAAACATGAGAGTATTATAAATAAATAAGTATTTGTGTAGATGACAATAAAAGGACAGAAACTATTTAACATTTCTAAAAAGGTTTTATGAATATAAGTCATTAAATTAAAATGTTATTTTAAAAATATTCATAACAATTATGATATGGTAAAATTTATTACCATATCTAATTTAAATTAAAATTAGCTTAATAACAGTTTTTATTCACTTAAGTATTTATTTCACAAATTTAAATTTACATCATTTTCAAGTTTTGGTTTTACAGATCTATCACAGCTAATTCTTACATTTCCAATAAAAAAAATTAGGCATTTTTTGAATAAGAACAAATAATTTGGCAGTCAAATTTACATTTCAAGTTGTTACCATTGATATTTTAGTCATTAACTATGCATCATATTTTATTAACAAAATGTAAGAAAGAAGTCATTTTTCTATTTGAAGATGAAATTTTGCAGTTTTAAACACTGGGTAAAACAGGAGATTATGAAGAATACAATTTTCTTCTTTTTCATATTTCACAAAGAATACAAATGGGTTGATGATGTTTTTACGTATTGATTGATGAATTTATAGCGGCAAAAATCGAAAAACTTTACACAGCTGACATTCGTCTGATATCTAATCGGTTATGAAATGAGTAAGTTAATAATGTATATCATTTCTGTGAATAAAATAATCAACTCTTAATTATGTATTCGATTGTCTGAATAATTTAAGACATTTTATAACACATATTCTCTTATTTTATAAATTATTATAAATTGTTAATTTCGAAATAAATATATAATTATTTATTTTCATGTTTTTGATTCTTCCATTAAATTAAATGAAAGGCGTTATATTCTAAAAAAATTAATACATTTATGTTCAAAATCAGTTAATATAAAATGTTTTTTTTTCCTGAAAATATAAAATATTCCATACGTATGTAGTTTTTAATAAAAAAATTATATTCTTTAATTTATTTAATAACAAATAATTTTAAGAGTTTTCTCATTCTTTTAACTAGGAATATTTGGAAGTTTATATTTCATGTTATTCTGAAAACATAGTAATTTAATTATGTACAAAAATATTGCATAGCAGAATATTACAGAGAGTATTACATATGATACTGAAATAAAGTGTGCACTTATTTAAGTTGTGTTTTAAATTTAACATGCATATAAACAAGCATTTTATTTTTGATATTCATTACATTATAAATCTTAGTTACTCTTAAACTATAATGCATCATAATGTTTCATAATTCCTTATGTGCTACGAAAAAATAGCACTATCAGAATTTCGGTCGCTAATTTTTTTTAATTACCTCCTCTATTGTAATTAACATAGTATTTTTGATTTGTATTTTTAAAACACTAAATTTACATTGCTTTTAAGTGAATTATATATTAACTTTAAATGGGTTAATTAAAATGTCTACGTTGAGTTTTAGAACTTAATTAAAATTATTTTTGCATAAGAAAATTAAGAGACATTTTAAGATTTTTCTTATTGAAATTTTATTTTATAAATTGAAAATTACAAACCATTAAATTGTAATTCCAAATTGCATAATAAAATACATTGAAATGAATTATTTTTCACTTAATTTATCCATCATTAAGTTTTTAATTTCTCTCATTTTAACCATTTCACTTACATTTATTTTTCTGCTTAAAATTTTGATTGCTTTAGATTATTACTAAAAATATTAATTACAAAGAAAACAATTAACTGTTCTTAATGAAGAATGTTTGCAAACTTCAGTTAAGTGTTCACTTGAAAAATGAAGGGAAACTATTAAGTTCCTGGAAACTGCGATGATCAGGACTTATTAGCGTGCCCGTAACTCGGTAGCGTGTTTCTAATCAGAGAACATTTTAAAAATGAATTGGAAAAAAGTGCTTGTTCTTCATCTTAAAGGGATTAGTGTTGTCTCCGCGCGCCACCTGGGACCATAGAAAGGAAAAACGAGAAAATTTCTTGCTACAGTCAAGAATTCCTCTGTGTCTGCGAAAAATTACTGCTGTGAAAGTACGTGTTTCTCGTTGTTGTTTTTGTTGATTTTTCCAATTTCTGTCTGATTGTAAATACATCGACTGGTACTATTTGTTTGTTATGGAAACGTTATCTTTCCTCGCAAATGCTTTAAGTGGAAATATAAAAGAAAAACAAGGATTTCGAATGTGATGTGTGACTTGGCATATTACGTATGCATAATTTCCCTTAAATATACGTAATTACTTATTTACAATAATAAATAAACAATAATAAAAAAGTTTAATTGTTTATTTAAGAAAACTTATAGAGTATTTAGTGCTTAGAGTTTGTTGATACAAAACATCAGAAAATATAAATATTATTTCCCTTAATAATATTAAGCTAAAATGTTTTCCTTTAGTTAACACATTTATTTAAAGAATTTAATGCAGGCTGAAATAATAATTATTTAATTATGTTTTTTTAATCAGACAATCATTTTAAAATTTTGTCATAATGATATGAATTTCATTATGAAAATGCATTATAATAATGCTTAATTATATTCTATGACCAAGAAATTGTTAAAGAAATCTCAAAATGTAATTGCTTGATTATACTTTTTAAATTACATTATTATTTTATAGAAATTAATTTGTTTTTTAATTTTTAGCATCACTAAGTATATTAAATATGCAAAATATTTCTCAAAAATGTATCATTAATATAGTTATCATGATTAATACATTTTTACATCAGTTTAAATTAGCACAATAGATTTACGATGGCATTTTTGTACCTAATTATATTTTTTCCATCATTATTTAAAAGCAGTTTGTAGGATATTTTTGCACTTGTTTTCTTATCGATGACATTGAGTTTATATAAACAGTTAAAACAAAGGAATATTTTAAACCTTCACAAATCAATACTTTTTTCATGTTCAGGTCTTCTCGTATATATGTTGCACTGAAAGAAATGGAGAAAAGACTTCCAAGAACTAATCCGAGACTTTTAGTAAGCAAACATGCAGTGTTATATGTCTATAATACATTGCTTATTTTTGTAAATCTGTTGTTTTTGTTGCTTATCCCCGACTGGCGTGACAGTACCATCACACCAGCCCTATGAATCCAAAAAAATAGTCAGTCTCTCAAGCACCACCTTCGGTCTTAACTCCATGTCCTCTCTCTCACACCTAATGCACTGAAAAATATGAGATCGGGAGGCCTGAACCATTCGACATTTGGAACAGAGAGGGTAGACCTTGTGGTACCAGAGACGTGTCTCTGAGCAAGCAGGTGGCCACTTCGTAGTCTTGTCAGAGCCGTTTGGCTGCATCTCTTGTGTTTACCCACTAGTGCGGTACCAGGATGTTTGCATGTGTACCATTCGTGGGTAGGAATGGTATCCCTAAAAGTAGCATTGATAGCCATCCTAAACTCTAGAGGTCAGCATCTGAGGACGACAAGCAGTCTCCAATAGATATTCTGTAGGCGTCCATCCTTGGCTAATTGAACCGCAACTTCGTTCCCATACACATTAATATGAGATGGCACCCACTGGAAGACTATGGTAGTGGCTTTCGGATTAGTAAGATGTTGTACTATTTTTATTGTTGTTATGTCACCATGCCGCCACCACTGGGCCAGATGTTGTATGGAGCTTCGGCTATCACTGAGGATCCAGATATCAGAGACTATACTCTCAGTAACACAGAAATTTAAAGCCTCTTCAATTGCCTAAAGCTCAGCTCGAAAAGCAGAACAGGAATTTGGATTTATTCTACATATCTGTTTGCCATCTCCCTGTTGCACAAACACTCCACTACCCGACTCAGCACCCTCACCCCTACTGCCATCCGCTTTTGTAAATTTAAAATAGTTTTTTACATTCATACATTGTTAATGGTTTTATAATAAAATAGTCACATGAAAATATAAAATAATTCCCTTAACTTTTAAACCTAAATACAGGAGAAATATCTATTGTGTAAAATTTAAGAGTGAACCAGAAAATCAGCAAATGAGTGGATCCAATTGATGGGATGAACTGAAATTCCAACTAAAAGATATATTGATTTAACGCACAGTAAGACATGCGGAAGTGTGAAGCATAAGATAGTGGACCAAAATGATAAGCCTGCGTCAGTGCTAAAAGCTCAGCATTTATGTGAAAGCCATATTGTACTCATTGCATCGATTTAATTGATTGTTGTATTGCTTTCTCGTTTTAATACGTTGAATGAATAATCTCGCAGTCAAAATCTGGATGACTTTACCTGAGCTCATACTACAGAAAGTTGGATAAAGATTGAAATTTGATAAGTGTCGATGTAGTGTTCAGGATCCCTCAAGCCATAATTTCACGAGCTTGATTTTTATTAAATGCTAGGTCTAATTAGTTTTATTAAATGTTAGGTCTAATTTTTATTAATGCTATCATATCATCACTGTCCCAGTGATGGATGACTAGTTTTTGTCATTTTAAAGGGAAAAGAAAGCGACTGCAGATAGTGGAAAGCACATGCATTAGATTACTTAACAAGATGTACTGAATTTTCCCGTAGCCAAGCGTCTGTTGGCTGACTTCTAGTTAGAGTGTCTGTTATTTACGGCTTCTCACCGGTAATACCCTTTGCTTTAGTACCAGAACAGGAGATACAAACGGTGACAAGTATTCTCTTGGAAGACATAGTGACCATGATATATTTAACGAGTCCAGCTGCCTTTAGTGAACATAGCAGACCTTCCCTTAAGTGGTGATTCGAACTCAAAATCTTCTGATCATGCAAACTTAGCATTAGCCAACCAAAGACCTCCTTGTTTGGGGTGGTATCCTACTTTGTAATTGCATTATATTTCATATATCCTAAAGCTGTTTAGATACTGATTTACAATCTTGTATGTAGTTTATCATGTGCTTTTCTTTTGCAATGTTACAGACCTATAGTGGATGTTAGTTTTAATGGCAAATAACACTAACTTCCATCGTACAGTGTGGCTTTCATTTAATTATGGAAAAGTTATATACCAACTCTTTTCAATATTTAAACTTTTTCATGGCTACTATTCAGGTTTTAATTGGAATGGGCTGCTTTACTTTCACAGATCGTGGCTGTTTTTATATTCTTGTTGACACGATTTTGCTTACTTTTTGCAGCAGCAGGATCGCTTATAACCCGTATTAAAATCTGGTATTTTCTTGACCTTCAATTATGTAACGCACATTTCAGTTTTCAGTCCAATCGTATATGAAGTAATTTTTCAACATAAATGGATTTTGTACTTTAAATTTCTATTTCTGATCGTTTCTTCTACTTTTCTCATGTTTATACATGTAGGGATGTTATGGGATATTTTCTATGGATTTTAAATAGTTTTTGAAGATATTGCACTTAGAATAGAGCCTCGTTTCTAATTTTGATATGTCAATGTATATAAAATTTAAAAAATTACCTGATATCATCATTTAAATGAAATTCGCTATAAGAGTTTTATCTTATTTTTATGATTTCAGAATTTTTTTACTCCACCTAAAAAATTCTCTAAAATCAATTTTATATTAAATATATTTAGCAAAATCTGAACACAATGAATCTGCATAAGAGAAATAAAATTAATTTAAAAAGAATAATTATCAGAAAAATATCTTTGATTATATGTATTTCAAACTGGACTTATATTTAGCCGTTATATTTCACCCCTTTCATATGTATATATTAAATACTTTTATGAAATAATTGTTATTGATTAAGTGTAGTTTTTTTATTAATTCATCGTGACTGTACATTTTTTATTTAAAATAGTGGAAATTTTTTAAATAATTTTCAATTCTTCAGTCAGTCCAAAATGGTTTGTAAAAGCATGTTTCATAAAAAATGCTCACAATAAGATATTTTTTTACTCGAATACACACACATATAATAAAAAAACATCTCGAACAAACATCTTCAATATGTGATGCATGTTTTATTATTTTTTAGATATTTTGTTCATTTAGAATAGTAGTTACAACGATTAATAAAATTATAACTATACCATAAATATGTTACGTATATTTAGCTTAAAGTAGAGCAGAATTCCTGCATTTAAATTCTTTCTGTTGTGTGAAAAACGAGAGTTTGCTGTTTTTCTTCTTCATTCTCTCTCATTGTATGCTAATTTTCTTTGCGTTGTTGATAAACAATTCATTCATAAGAGAAATACGTTTATTCCAAATAAAAATTTAGAACATTACCAGAATCTGTCAGGTAATTGGTATAATTAAATAATATAGTTCCATACCTTAAAACTGTTTTTGCTAATAAGTTGAGGTATATTATTTTTTAAATCATGTTTACTAATTTTTCATTTTTAAGTAGATTTATTGTTTCCTTTTTAGTAAAATTACTGCTGAAAAAAATTAGAGTAAATAATAATAATTTTCTTCTTACGTTTAGTTTTTAAATGGAATGCATGTAAAGAAATGCCTAATATAATTAGCTCAATTTCGTGACATCACTACATTACGTAGCTTTTCTCACGGCAATAATCAGGTAACATATAACATTATCAAACGTTTTAAAATTATTTTATATTCATGCAACATCTTTAAATAAAAAATTAAGTTTCTGTTTGGATCCTGCTGATGTTTCGGGCTTTATAATTGCTTATTTTCAGGTTTCTTTCTAATAATCACTAAACATAGAACCAAAAAATAATTTGCTGCAAAAGTATAAGTCAGAAATATAACTTATTCTATTTTAAAAATAATTGTGTTATTCATCTTGCAAGTAACAGTATAAAAATGACATTGTTATCTGGATATTTCCAATTTCAAAGCATATCAGATTTGCCTTAGTTCCAAAAATAGCATTTCTACTGAAGATAATTAAAGAGAGTGGTTCACAAAATATTATTTATTGTGTAGGCATGTATAAATAAAATAGTTTTTTTAATTGTTTACTTGTAATTATTTTTAAGAAAATATGCAGAACGGAAAAATAAAATAAATATTACTTCTTTCTGTTATTTTTTGTTGTTTACTAAGTGTAAATGGCTCATGCATTTTAATTAGAATATTTTTGACATGATTTTTCATTCTAACGTAGCTACATATTAAAGAGATAAAAATACATTTGACTTCATTTCGTAAACAAGTTAACATTTTTTTAATTCTCATTGTCAGTTTCACGTTATCATTTTCATGCGGTAAAATTTTGTCATCAAGTATTGGTATCTTATAATTATGATTTGGATATTTAAAATTTCAATCTCTTTCTGTTTTACATGATGTGATGCAGTTAAACTGTACTGCATTCCCTTTATCAATTTAATACAGATTAAAAACTTTAAAGAAATTATAGATGTAACTCTAAAAGAAGTAATATGTTTACATTTGTCCGCGGTGGGCTTTTTGGTTGGGGAATTCGTTGTCATTCACGGGCGGCAGTGCTAATGGTGGCTGAAGCAAGTTGAAGGCATTGTAGTCGCAATGTGCTCCGTATGAAATGAAGACTATGGGGGTGGCGGGTCGTCTACCTTATCCCTGCCTCTGAATTGGAGGTACCACTCTCAGACGGGCATTAGAATATAAAAGGTAATATGTATGAAAGTGATATCATATTCTATTTGGATTAAAAAGAATTAATTTCTACCTTGATTTCACGTATAATTTTACGAATAATGTGGGGAAATAACAAAACTATATATTCAAGCAATACATGTACTTTTTAAATAAAGTTCAAAATTTGCAATCCGCTGTTAAGTATTTTATTTTCAGATTACATTTCATAACATTTAAAATTTCTTCAAAGTCTTTGGTGAGGACTTATGAAATATTTGTCGCAATTACTATGACCTTTATCAAGATTTTTTCAATCTTTTAGCTTTTATAAATTTATGAGGATAAAATGTTATATATTGATTTGTTTGAACAAATAAGTTTTATTTCATTTTAATTAGGAAATCTCTCAAATGAAATTAATAATAAAACAATATATGTGATGATTAGGTTGATGATATATTTTTGAAATGCAAATTTAGTCTTTGAAATGTGTCTTATAACAGGATGTGTTTCTTGTACTAATTTAAGTAAAAACTATGTTTAATTTAGAAATTTTATTTGTAATTATTTTAAAAAATAATTAAAAAAATTATTTGAGATCCCTGTGTGTGTAAATATGCCGTGATGTAATTGATAGCAGTCTATTCTCGCTAAAAGAATGCATATGTGTGGTTTCTTTCCTCTTTTTTAAAAATGCCCTCTCTCTGTGAGCATCGTGATCAGGGAAAAATATTGACAGCTTCATGTTTTGGCATTTCTCTTTCTTCCTATATTCTTACTAACGTAATTGTATCTGAAAAGCAATGATTTTTTGTTAGATTTTTTTTAAAAATTACTGTTTTGTTCTCCACAGCAGGTACGTTTTCGCATTTACCTCTACGTCACTGGGAGGAAATGCCCTCGAACGCAGATGAAAAGAATCCAAACTTCAATATTTAACCTATACACGAAATTTCCTTTTGAAATGTAATAAATCGCTTTAAAGTGATTTTAATATACTTTGAAATGTGCCTACCGTTTAATTGTTAAACACCTCACGTTTAAACTGAAATTAGAAGTGAATTTGTTATTTCCTTTTCTTCAGTTTTTCTTCATTTTGGTATGCCGGTATGCCATATGTAAGAATATATAATGTAAACTCTATTTCTATTTTCATTGAATCAATTCAATATTTGACTTATCAGTCCAAAATTAATATATAATTTGAAATATATTTTGTAATGCATGTATTTTCTGTGTATTAGATTGTTAAACATTTGAAATAAACATTTTTGTCAGAAATAATACTTTTAACTGTTTGGATTTTCGTTATCTTTAGTGTGATAGATAGAAAAAAGGCTAGTATACATATTTAGTACGATACATGATATATAGACCTAAATTATGTAAAAATTAGGAAATTAATTTAGAATCAATGAATATCAAAAAACATACTATTGCAAAACATGTAAGAAGTCTTTGAATTACAACACAAAAGAAACCACTAAAAATCTACTCTTAAGATTAAAGTTTTAACTTTTAGTATTTTATCAGTATGGATCCATTTGAAAACAGAATTAGTATTTGCTAATAAATAAATCTTATAAAGAATTCAGTATTTAGGAAAACAATTTTACTTTTTTTAAAATAAATGAGTGGAAACTCTTGAAAAATATTCTAATGTTTAATTGTCTCTACATTTAGGGTAATTTTGCTTGGTTTTGTAATTCAAAAATCTGAAATGTTGCAATTTGATTTCTACCTTTTAGCATTTTACATGTAAGAATATTCAAATTACTCAAAATAGCCGGAATAAAGCTCCATAATGCGTGATTCATATTACTGCACCAGTAACATTTGTTCGTTCATTCTTATTAAAATAAACAATGTAATTATTTGAAATATATGGTAAGATTTTTAAAACTTATAACATAACTAATTCACAGAAATTTGACAAGTAACATTTTAAGGATTTAGCTATGCAATCATTAGAATGTGCTAGACAATCTTTAAACTTTTAGATTAATCAAATTATTTCTTTTAAAAGTTTCGGAGATAAAGCCGCAGTAGTTCAAAAAGAAGTTCCATAACTGGAAATCGTTTTTGAGCTTTCTTATGAATTTTAAAAAGAGAGAAAAGAATGAAACATTTTTTTAAATATCTGAATGCAGATTTTGAAGCTAATGAATGCGTTTCTGTTTCATATTTCATGATTTGTTCAATACGAATCGGTAAAAAATCATATTTTCTTTTATCATTTTAGTAATTCTTCGTTACTATGGCTGCATGTTATGTGCTTGCAATCCACGTCAAAGGACTATTTATTGATTTAAAACTAATTACAATGGCCTACTTATAAATAACGCAAATGGAAAGGAAAAAAGAAAATATTAATTTGATTTTGCTTTTTTAAATTCTGGAAATACTGCACCATAATATTAGTGACGACAATCATAACATACCCTGTATTAAATTTTAACAAACTGCATGCATAAAGAAATTTAGAAGAATGAAATCAGTAATTAAATTAATTATTATTACTCAAGCTTCAGTTATAGCAAATTATTTCAAAGATTTTTAAAAAAATGTTTTCAGATTTTACTTGTGATATTTCCAAACATTCATTACAAATTCAACATATTGAATTACAAGTATCTAAATTAAAAAGAAAAGTATTATTCATAGCAAATTATTAAACTGGTATATGTAAAGGGGTATTTGAATTAAAAACTGTAGGAAAGGAATATGCACAATCGGTAAATGTAGCACCTAGATAATCACAAAAATGTAGTATTGTAATCATCATTTTGATTAAAAGTAATTATATATTAAGTAAAATTAGAATTAAAATAATTAAAAAAATTATTATTAAAATTAAAATTAAAAAATTAAATAATTACAAATGCCGTAATCCCATCGTTTTTTATGGAATTAATCTCTGCTCAGAATAATTTACTTTAATTTCAGAAAAACATTTTGAAGTTTATTAAAACATTTGTAATTTGTTGTCATTGCTCATATCTGGAGTTAATGCTTTCAATTTCTCCGTACTATTTCCTGAGAAACAGAATCAAATTGAAATTTTAATTTATCAACATAATTTTAGGTAACTTTTATACAGTATTAATAATTTAAATTTGTTTGGATTACAATAAATAATATAAATATTAACAACAGATCTAATTTTTTTCATACGAATTGCTTTCTATGTATAAATTAAAATTATGTATGTATGTATTATAATTACGTATGAATTTTAATTTTATCTGTTTCTTCTAAGATATGAATAATCCTTTGCTAAATTCTTTTATTAATGTAAAAAATATTGTTTTGTAAGCATTGTGTATAGATTTATTAGTTTAACTATACTTATTTTTTAACATTGTATAGAAAATAAACTAATGATACATAGTTATTTGTTTTGAATATTTAATATTTTACCTGCATAAAATGTTTTACATTACACTTAAATAAATATTTCATTAGAACTTAAAAGTACGAAACTTTCTTATTTTGATTAGGTTAATTGCACTTTCAGAAAACCTCATCAAAATAGTAACAAATAATTTAAAAAAAACTATATGCATTACTTTATAACTATAATGGTTCATACTTTAGTAATAATTACAATAGCAAAACTATGATGAAAGTGCGAATCGGAAATATTTATTATTCACGAAGTAATGCATGATTCTTCTGCTACTCTGATAGTTAACTCATTCATAAAACTTTCCAGTGTTATGCTTGAAACATTTTCTTCCTAATAGTAGTTACGTGCTCACGACTTTCCCTAGCTTAAAATGTACGCAAATCTTAATAAAGGGGATGCAAAGTGAAATCCTTAATTAAATATTCTAAAATTTTTGAATTCCTCTTAATGGATAACTTCTTGAAAAGAAGGTTGCAGAAAATACTATCTGGAGATAAAATGTTCATTTGAGATTATTTTGTATTCCCCAAGCATCGTAAAATCCTCATTTCTGTGAGACAGGGACAAGGAAACGATATGCAAATATTAAACAAGCCTTAACTTGGAAAATGAATTTGTAATTAAAATCAATAGATATTTTGTTCATAATAATTAACGATAGATAAATATTTTGCCATTTCCATTTTTCTTCAGAAGTAAAACAGAGGGTTTATAAAAACAATGAATATATTATTGCTTGTATAAAAATCGCATAATTATAAAACTTTCTTGCTTAGAACTGTGATTATTATTCTGATTGATACTTTTATATTTATTAATATTATATTTCACTTTCATATATGTTTTTTGTTGTGAGAAAATTTTCTTTTATTATCTTTAACAGAATGAAGGAGCAATCATTAGACATAAAAAATAGTAATTATATGGAAGATTTTTGAAATTGAAACAATTAGGTACATGTAAGCTTTTGTATGGGACGTATGTGTCATGATTTTTTTTATAACGATTGGAAAGTGACTTGCAGCATTCCGTTTATAGTAATATGTTAAAACAATTCCATGCGTTGAAAGTTTACAGCTGTGAGTATAATGTTTCATTAACTGAATCAGTAGCTCCTCTAAAAAGTCATCGATTGTATGCACAGTTCTAAAATACTGCAGTGAAAGATCGGTATTTAATATCGATAGTCAGAATGTGCACATTATTTATTGCTACAACACCTTCAAGAGATTCCTTGTGTTACAGTTTTAATTCATATGGTTTGAAATGACTCCCGCATGTGGATCTATTTGATTTCAAGTTATGGGAACAAACATATTTGAGAATACAGTTATTTCTAAAACAATGAAGAATTAACTGTACATTTTTACTTTGAATTTCTCCTGTGCATTTGTCCTTATGTCTGGTGATCAGAAATATTAATACATAACAACAAATATGACAAGTTCTGCCAGAATTACCACTTTATGCTGAACGTATTGGTTTCTCATTCGATTGTCCATCGTTCATTTGAGATAAGAGACTTATTTATTCCAATTTTAATAATTATTCTTAGAAAAAAGTGCTTAAAGCGGAAACCTGTCAGAAAAATATTTAGAAAAAATCCTTTATACGGAATTTATACATCGCAAATTAAATCTTATAAGAAAATACCACAAAAAATAACATTTAAGAACAGTACTTTTCCTTTTATTCTTTTCCCACATCAAAATAGCAATTTTATTTAAAAACTATAGTACTTAAATTTTTTTCCTACAATTTAGAAAAATTTGCAAAACTACCTTTTGTTAGAACTTAAATTTAATAGAAATGATTAAACATGATATGACATAGAAAAACTAATATATAAAAGCTTAAAAGAAATAAGTTTACATGATATGACATAAATTTCTTGATATTTACAAAAGTATCCAAAAGTATAATATCAAATACATTTTGCATCCAAAAGGGACTTTAACATTATTTACTTGATTTCCAAAATTATCAATTATATTTCATTATCTCCAAAATTAAAACTTTTTACTAAAATGCATTATATTCAATAAGAGTATAAAAATATCATTTGTCGTTTGTTAAATTTAATTAATTCTAAATTCAACACATGTTAAAAATAAAAATTAAAAATATCGTGTTTTCTCAACACAAATAGTAAGTTTTCAATGGTAAACTTTTGAATTGCTTGATTTTAAATTAATTAAAAATTTCCAGTATTTTAGAAATTGTGCCTGATCTTTAAGAAATTTTAATATTTCATAGGCAATGTATTTTTAACATTACTGTTTAAAACAAATATAAGTTAACAGCAGAAAAATGTATAATTTTCCTGATTTTATATTACTTTATTTTCAATCACATATAAAACTTTAATTAATTCTTTAAGTAGTTTTAAATTATTTGCATATTATGTATGTGTGTGATAAATGTGTGAATAAAGTATTTGTTATATTCAAAAATTTATAATTTTGTAATAGTTAGACAGATGTTTCCTCATATTATCTTAAAAATTTCTGTAAAAAAGAACATTGTAAAGTATAAGTAGTCTTAAAGAAACATTAATAAAATTCTTATTTTAAACTAACATGCGCTTTTATCATACAATTATTACAAAACTATTTGCTTCAAATTTTTTGATAAATGTGAAACACTAACAGGAGTTTTAAGTCTATTTTTATCACGCTGTTATATTCTTCAAATTTATATTTATTTCTCATAGTTCTAAGTTAGGAACACTGCTTTTAATTTTACAGTAACTACTTGTAATTTTTATGTTAATTTTTTTCATATTTGATATTCATGTAGGAAAATTTACAAATTATAAATAAAAAATTTCCCACTTATAACAAAACTTATTGAAAAAAAATCTCAAAAGTAAATTATTATTAACTTTAATTTATAGTTTTCAGTTATTCTTATTTGGGAAAACAAGCTGAATACGCAACAATATCTTCATTCAAAATAATAAATTCATGGATGGTATTATTTAAATTTTTGAAGGTTGATGCATTTTGCTAATGAATGTGTCGTTTAATTGATGGGATTGAGTATTTTTTATCATTCGCAGTCTTTTATTAAGCTTTAATACTCTATAATTGTGAATATTTTTTCTATGATTTCTAATAAAACATATTCAGTAATACATCCACTAAATACAAAAATGAAGGTATCGAAATTACTGTTATTGTATATCTTCTTCTTATTCTTCTTAAAGTTGGAATTGTATGTCATTGGGCACCTCTGCTTTTATCAGCATTTTGTACTATTAACTCCAAACCCAATGTTTCCTAGTTCCAGTTGCTCGGATCACCCACTTTATTAATAAAGTCCAATAACCCTTTAATGGAGTCTAGGTGTAACTCTCTAGTATGGATGATGCCTAAAGAAGTTAATCTAGGGAGGGCAAGAGCCTCGCACTCGTAAATGATATGCTCTGCCGTTTCCTCTTACGTATGGCATTTCCTGCAGATAGGGTCTTGCTGAAACAGTCCCATTTTATGGAGGTGTTTTCTGAAATAGTAGTGCCCAGTTATGCAGCCTACGATTAAACGTATCTGCTGCCTAGAGCATCTTAGAATTTCAGAGGCAATCCTTACTGATGATCCACAGACCATACTTTTAGCGTGGGTTTGACCAGGAGTGTTGAGCCAAGCTTCATACATCTTCCATTTTTCCCATCTAAGAACATTGATTTTTGCTGTCTTCAAATTGATCCTACAAAAGGTTCTGCACCGATGGAAGCAAAAGACGATCCTTATTTAGCAAGTTCATCAGCCCTTTCATTACCTTCGATACCTTTGTGCCCTGGCACCCATACAAGGATCACCTTGTTATTATATATAGTTTCTTCTATTGTATTCCTTAAAAATATAAATCAATAAATGTAATATATTTGTTAAATCTTGAATTAATTCCTCTGTTATAAATTATCATACATACATACATAACTATTAGAGTAAAAAAAAGTACAATAAAAATATTTTTCAGAAATAGAGTTTGAGATACTTTTGTATTCAAAGCATCAAGTAATTTATCATAAATTTATCACCAAATTATTCTCATAAAACATTGAAATGTTGGCCGTTTGTAATTTATTTAGTGATAAGAATTCTTTATTATAAATTTTATATTAATATTTATCACTTTGTTTTTATTCTAATTTTAAGTGGAACGAATTTCAGAAAGTTTCAAAGAAAATGTTTAATAGAAATTAAGCATTTATTTCCTTTACTAAAAAGTTATTGTTAACATAATAATTAATATAATAAGAAGCAATAACAACGATAAATTTATTAGGTTATAAAATAATATAATATATAAATAAATTAATTAAACAGAATGCTTAGGTTTACATTTAAGATTTAATTTTTTGTATTATTCTCATATCCATTATTCTGTAACGTGAAGTGAATTAAATTTCTGTTGGCTGTAGAAGTTTCCTGCACGCAAATATTTGCCGAAATAAAGTTTATTTAACCAACTTAATCTTTTTTTATTGTGGGCCATAGTTCAAGCAAGCAAATTTACTTCTACAATGATTGTTAAAAGTATGTTTAAATAATTATAACAGGTACATTTAAATTTTCAAAACTTATAATACATTTTCTGCATAATAAATTTTGTAAAATTTTTGGGTAGTATACGATTTATAAAATAAATAAAAACGAACCAGTTGCTTACTTCATTTTCAAATTTTTTGATACTGTACTGTATAGTTTATTAAATCTTTTATATTTTCGAATCTTAAATCATAAAATTATTCTGTTTAAAAATGATGTGAATAATTGAAACCCCCAGTTTATTAATTATGATTGGATATATTTATACTTTTAAACTTTTTGGTTTATGTCTATATCATTTTTCAGACACCAAGCATGTATTTCCTAAATTTCATAAAATTAATTGAACAAAGTCTGCTAACTAAACTACTGAATTATAAATGTTCATAAAATTAAAAATCACAATGATTAAACACATTTTAAAATGCTTGCACTTTACTTAATTTTCATTTCGGTAATAGTTAATTTGACTAATGACAAACAGATGTTCAAAACACAATAACTGAAATGAAATTTTTAAATCTATTTTGGTTAAGTTATAGAATCACATAATACACACTTTATATTTGGAAGTGGTTACTGTGGGTTAATCATCTTTCCATTTAAGTTCAAATTAAATAATTATATAGAGCCTTGTTGTGACAATTTCATTAAAAATATGTCAATTTAAAAATTCCACAAAAATAAACCAGTGAAAATAGCAACTTGGTTAAAACTTAATTTACACATTCAAAAAATAATTTTAAAAGTAAAATTTTCTTTTATTTACTTTTTTAATAATTATTTTTAAAATATTAATTAATACATTTTTAATTAAATTAATAAATTATTAATAAAAAATAATTATTAATAAAATTTTAATAATTATTTACTTACTCAGACTACAATTTTAAATAGATTTTTGAATATTTTGTGAGTTTATGTTACACAAATGTATAGAAAATATGTGACGCATATTTATCCCGAAACACTCGTGCTACTATTTCAGTTGACTATATTAAATTTCATAAAAAGAACATGTTTTACTCAAATATAAAAATAAATAATTATTAAAAAATTCGTACTTTTTAATAGTTTAATTTTTTTAAATACTTTTTTCCTAAGAACACTAAAGTCGTATTCTAGTTTTGCCCTAAGGCAATTTTTAGATAATGTGCTTTTGTCATAAGAATTTAAATATAACTATATCTATATTATTTACTTAAGCAAATTAGAGAAATCAATATTCCTATGAAAAAAAGAGAAAGTATTTTTATGTAAAAATATCAAAATATTTTTCGTAAAAAAACAATGTTTAGTTTTTTTGTAGTTTGATATATTAACAGGTATCTATAGATTACCATGTAAAATGCCTTTTTGTAAACTATAATTTTATATGGACTTATAATCAAGTAAATAGTATAAATGAAAAACTTGTTTTCAGTGAAACTATATTTCATTATAAAAAAACAAATTACATTTTTGCAACATTATATTTAATTATTTAAAAATAATAGTACATATAAAAATTAAATTACTGAAATTGACAAAATTTCAAACCAAAATACATTATTATTTTCAAATCATCATTTAAATTATGTATCCTTATAAAAATGCTAAGAAATAAAATAAAAATCACAAAGATCTCTTTTCAGTCAATTCTGAGAATAAAATAATCAGTTTTAAACTGTTTTAATAGTTAAATTTAATAAAAATAATTTAAAAAATCTTTTTGGTAAAATCTATATTTTAATAAATCGAATTAATATGTGATATACATTTCATATATACACATAAATAAGTTATACATGATATTATATCCTATATTTGTTTTAGTTCTGTTACAAATGAATCTTAAAATTAGCATGTGACAAAATTTTTCAGTTCCAAAAAGATTATTAAGTTCATGAGAAATTTTTTATATTGAATTGAAGTTATTTGTTGGAGTTTAATTTAAAAAATGATATCTCGTTCATGAGAACTTTTTTTATATTGAATTGAAGTTATTTGTTGGAGTTTAATTTAAAAAATGATATCTCGAAACTATTACATGTTTTATAATTCAAACAAAAAAGATAATAATGCTTACATGAGATTAATTTCGTAAAAGGAATATTATATTTTAAAAAATTTTAGCATATACATATAGTAATAAGAGCCAAATATTTCTAACAACGTGTGAGTTAATTAGTTGAGTCATTTTGCCAAATTTTAATAAATATATTGATTAAATACCACTTTAGAATAAGATTGGAACATTAAAATATTATAAATTATACACAACACATATAGTAGAGTCATATCTCTATAAATACTAAGATGGGAATTTTAGTTAAAATTTCTTACTAGCTCAATTTATAGTATTTATTAATTATTTACCTAAAACTGGAAATCAATTTTGCAATTGAGGGTGCCCAAATAGATTAAGCAATGGTAATTAATTATAAAAGCTATTTATCTAATAATAAATTGACATCTAATTATAATCTTAATTTTATGTGAAAGTTGTGTATAAGAGTGTAATCAATATATAAAAATATTTTTATCTCAAAGAATTGAATAAGAGTTTAGAAAATATTAGAGTACATATATAAATTAAAACTTTTCAATCTCTGTCTTTTTATAAATATGATAAATTTGAAATTCATAACTACAATTCTTCGTAATTGCAATGAATTGATTGTTCCTTAATATTTTTAAAACTCAAGTTACATTTCAGAAGTGATTACTGAGTAAAATGAAATTTGATCAAGCTGTAACAGTTAAAGTTAAATTGCTTAGTTAACTTGTAGAAATGATAAACATAATTTAAACAACAGATAAATAATTCAAAAACTATGTTTTGCTACTTAATTCTCTAGTCGGAAAGTAATTACAATTTAATATTTTGTTACACATTCTTTCAGATATGATTCTTTTATTTTCATCGAATTTGTAGGTAGACAAACTTTGTTGTTTATATCTCAAGGAAGGAATTAAGTTTTAATATTTTCCAAAGAAATACTACTATTCATATTTATTATATTAAATTTTGTTTGACATAAGTTTATCCTTAATAAAAACTTAATTAAATTGAAGATAACATTTCATTGATGATAAAATGGTGTGGTTTTTAATATCCAACAAAGACATGGTATTCAGTAATTAAATAAATTCATTTTTAATGTAAATAAAGAATAAGAATTTAATTAAATTTAAGTGGAAAAATAATATTTTATTTTTGTTCGGCAAATATAGAATTTTAGCACTTATTTCAATGAAATAATCTTCAATTAAAAATTTTTATTTTTGAAATCTCGAATTCTGTTTATTTTATGCAAGTAAACTGAACTTGTTTTTAATAAAATCATGATATGTTTATTTTATTATCCATATTAATGTTTTAGGAAATTATGCACAATTTTTTTCTTCAAATTCTTACTATCACATAAAATAATTACAATTTCTAAAATAAAAATTTTGAACTCTAATGTCAAAAAAAAATGAAAAAGCGTCACATTATACATACACAAATAAACAGAATGTAAAATATTTTTATAAAAATAAATCAAATCCTATTTTTCATTATTTCACAATAAATTACATTTTAAAATATTAAATTATTATGTTATTTAGTTAAATATTAAAATTAGTTTAACCAATCTATATCAATGCTTTATTCTGAATATATTTAAATTTCCAATTAATTGGCTTTTATGTAAAATCTGTCATAATTAAAAACAGTGGGAACAAAATTTACTACTAAATGAAATAATTTACTTCATTTTAAACGTGTATATAATGTTAATCAAGAATTATTATCTTTGAAATTAAAATTATCTGGGAAAACTATCAGCTGTTAAATGATGTATTTATTTAAAGTTCAAACCAAAAGTACACCGTATAACCAGTTAAAGGCTTATTAGTTGTGAAATTAAACTTTTAAGTTTTTTAGACATTCAATAGTTATATTTTACATGTAATATAATAAAAAGAGGCAAACATATATATCGATTATTACCACTATAACTAGGCTTTATAAGAATGTATTAATTCAGTTTGTTCTTAAAGTTTTTGAGTTTAAAATTTAAAAATATATATATTTTGCTGTAGCTTAAAATTATGATATCTACTTTTCTTGCTTCTTGTAAAAATTAAAAGAAAAATAAATGCATTGTTTTTATTTTAAATTATGTATTTTTCTTACAGTAAAGTTGCAACAGTAAACAAAATTAAATTTTATATTTTCTTTTTAATATACTATGAAAATAAAGGAAGAACACAATTTAAGGAATGCTTAGGAATTACATCAAGTGTACTCTAAAAATACTCCAATAATTATAAATAAATGCTTAAACTTTCATTCACTGTTGCAAAATTTTAAAAGAAATTCTTTTCTTATGTCTGGTTATTTTTAATAAAAAGGATACGATTTCAATTTCTTCAAAATATAAATTCCAGTTACATGCTGAATGTATTTTACTTAAAACGGAAACTGTTGAATAAGTTAACTATTAAAAATATGTTATAATGTAGTTATGTTATGGGATTAATTATAAGTTCTTTTACATGAATTAAATTCATTGTAATAAAAATAATAAAAAGTGTGGCAAATTATCACCTTTAATAGTTTTCTTATTTAAAAGTGATATAAAATATTTTCACAGGTAAAACTCACATGAAATAATATTTAATAAGCATAATTAATGAAACCTGTTTTAAATAAAAATCTTAATTTTTGAATTATGTAAGCTAAAAGTGTATAACAATTTAATTTTTTAAAGGAATTTCAGTTGTATAAAAAAGCATTTTATAAATCAAGAAGTCAATGCTGAATATTAGAATTGATTATTTTTATTTTAGTTACATCTCAATAGAAGGAAGATAGTATATACTAACAGTTTAATCGCAAATAAAAACATTATAAACTGCAAAATGGCAACATTAGGCTCTAAGGATCGCAAGTGGAAGAAATCATTTACATGGAAATATATGAAATTAACATTAAATTTTTAGCTTGCGGAGTACGTTTACGTACCTTTTACTATGTATAATTGTATAAAACAATGTTTTACTATATAATTGTATACTATAAATAATTGTACTATGTACAATTGTATAAAACTATGTTTTACTATATAATTGTATACTATGCATAGTTATACTATGTACAATTGTATAAAACTATGTTTTACTATGTATAATTGTATAAAATAAGCAAAATAATGTCAATTACTTAATTTTATTCTCCTTTTCAAAGTCAATTTAATATGTTTTCAAACAGCTTCATATTGTTAGGTATGTGAATCATAGGTTATGAAACAACACAACATTGTTACAATGTTTTTATGTATCAAACTATTTATTTATAGTAGGATATTTTTTAAAGATTTTATGAAAGAAAGTCTCATATTTAATAAATTTTTAGAAATTTTAATTCTTAAAATATGTACAACATAATTGGAGCATTTTTTATAATTTTTAAAGTAAAATATGTAATTGATTCGGAATGAATTATCAGAGTATTCTCTATATGAGATGAATTTTATAAAATAAACTTAAATCACTGTTAAGAATTTCATTGAAGTATTGATTCTAAAGAATTTTAAATAATAATTCTACATTTCCTAAGAAACATTTTTTAGAGAAAACTAATTAAGTTTTATATAATTTTTTAAAAATGTCTTTTCAATAATTAAAAAACAATAACATATTTTTGACAAATATTTGTGACCGTATTTGTATTTTTTACAATTTTCTTTCAAAAATAAATTTAATGACCTGAAATAAATTGCAACTCTCTCAAAGAGTATGTAATCAAGTTAATATTATCGAATTACCGGTTAAAAGTAAAAAACATAATTTTAATTTGTAAAAAAATTATATTGTTGAAATTAAATTAATTTTGTTGTTTTAACATACAAATGCATTTAATTAACTTCCTTTTTAAGTTTCTTTTTAAGAATTTTCGTTTTTTCTTAAAAAATTAATTTTATTTCTGAAATTTCAATGACAAATGTAAATAGAAAATTGTTTATAGAGTAATAGTTAGTATTGTTATCATATGGAATTATATAGATATTTTCTAGAAATTTATTTAACAGGAAAAACATCACTCATTTGTAATAAAATTTATGATCACTAAGAATGAATGAATTTAAATCTAAACTAATTAGTTCAAATATCTTATATACTAATTCTTACGAAAAATTACTAAATTTCCTAAATTCCAAGGAATACTTAGTATATTTTATATACTCAAAGCAAAATAAATCTTCAGGAGAAGGGGAAGCATTAACCAAATTTTATTATAAAGTATTCTCTACTCAAACAGTAGTAATTTCAAAAGAACTATTTGTTTTATACAAAATAAACAGTTTTCAATATTAATAAAACATCAAACATATAATTCTGGTGATTTATATAGAGAATAATGCCGAAATAAAACCATCAATGTCTTTTTTTCTTATAATACAGTATATGCAAAAAACATTTATTCAAAAACAAAAAATATATACACACACATATATACGACATGCATAAGATATGTATACGATTTACAATTTGTATATATATATATATATATATATATATATATATATATATATATATATATATATATATATATATATATATATATATATATACAAATTGCAAATCATATACATATCTTATATGTTAATAACTAGAGCGATTAAATACTCTGTTTATTCTTTTTATCATAATACAAAAACAGTTGTTCAGTTTATTCTTTTAGCAATTAAATCTCTTACAAAAGTATTCGAACCAATTATAACTTCATAAAATATTACAAATTACTTTTAGAAAATTATCAGCATGGAGGAAAACTATTATAATAAATTATTAGAAAAAAATTTTTGTTGTGTAAATGAGTTTTCCTAAAACATTTGTAATGGATTTTTAACTATTATAATTGATTATTTAAAAAACTTTCTAAAGATAATACAATTATTTTGAAACTAATGTTAATTAATTAAGTGCTTATAATTAGAATCACGTTTAATCATTTAGTAAATCATTATGTTAGCAAATTTCGAAATATATTTTAAAAAATTGCTAGGAAACTATAAATCCAAGCACTAATATTTACATCTCTGAAAATATTGGATGATAAGTATTTACTGATATTAATAAATGGTACAAAATATTTCCTAAATTGAAAATGTTTATTAATTCTTAAATTATAAATACAATAAAATCTTCATGGGGGTATTTAATTTGATTATCTTCCAAAGTGAAGTTTTAAGTTTCATTTTTGAGAGAGATGGATAAAGTCTCCCCACGTATGAAAGTTGAATCTTTTATCATAAGCATTTAAAATTTTCAGTCACAAACCTCTGAGAACTCGGACAAGGGGTAAGCCCAGGTTGAGATGGATGGACTGAGTAGAGGAAAATTTTAAGTTCTTATGAGTAACTGATTGGAGATCAATTGCAAAAAACTAGATCATAATAGAAGAAAGTTCTTGGAAAGGCTTTGTCGCATCAGGTGCTGTCGTGTTAATAAAAGAAAAAAAGAAGAGACAGACTCCAAAAAAATGAAAAATATATTTTCGGAATTGCATTGCATTTTTTTATATTGAAAAAATATCCAATGAATTTCTATGTTATATTTGAATGAATCTTAACATTTTTTGAGAAAAGAAAACTCCAAATGCATATCTTTATTTTTGATATAACACGTGCATGATTTAAGATTAGAGCACAATTTAATTCCGTTGACTCATATTTTCAAAGGAAATTACTTGGGAGTAAAAATGATTAACTATTGAGCTTTTAATTACATCAAAAGTAAGTCAACATATGAATTGATTAACATTATTAGAAAACAAATAAAGAACATCACTTTTTCAACAAAGATGAAAACAAGAAATGAGAACATGTGTAGAAATGCTACTAAAGTTATAATAGCAAACTTACAAGTGGATGAGCATATGAGCTAAAAAATGATTTTACTACTGCATATTTGTAAACGGTATATGTACTTCAGATAGTTTAAAAGCCAAAGATTGCTGTAAGGTGTTTTTAAATTTCATCACAAAAATGTTGACCTCCAGGGGGCTTACAGTGATAAAGGTACGTTACATTGCGCATGCAATGCAAATTTAAAAAAAATGCTAGAAAAACTATCAAGTTATGTATTCAAAAACATTACGTCAACATACAACTCCTAATATATTTTTAACAATGGATATATTCTGAATATCTTTGTCTTTCCATCAGGGCATGGTGAGTTCCCATGGAAACATTTGGTATGTGTCGTTGGGGACAGTTTTACTGTCAAAGTTTGTTGTAATATATTTTAAAACTGTGTCTTTACATTATTTTACAAGAAATGTTTCACCTATGTAAGTCGTTTCTACTTGTTATCCGAGCGAATACTTTGAAAATACCAAAATGATCAATTTGAGTGATTTACAGGCAGAAGCGTAGTATCTAACACTTGTTGTTCTATAGTAAGTGAGATTAAAATCAGCTAAGTCCACTGCGAATAACATGACAAGAAACGTTCTTTTGTGGGATAGTTCTTTTAAAGAAAAAATACTATTCCTGATTGTTACATTTATCAATAGTTAAATAGCCATCGATTAAAATGGTTCTTAAACTGTATGTATTTATTTCTAGACTAGAGCATTGATATTCTTTATTATAAGATGTATCCAAATGAATTATGTAGGGAATAATTATTTTGAATGTGATGACTTATAAAAATAAAAAAAAGATATTTATGATATGAGTAGTTAGAGATTTTAGCGGAACAATTTGATTTTATAATTTAATTTCATCCAAGTATTGTATTGAGCCATTAAACCATAGTTTATTGTTGCAGTGGCGATCGGTTAACGAACAGTTTGGATTGCAAACAAATTGGAAAACGAACACTATCATTAAAGATTTTTGTGCTCAGACAACGAACACATATTCAAGTAACGAATTAAAACTAATTCTAAACAAACATTGCTTTGCTTTTAGAGCATGATGCGCAAGGTTGTAAAACCCAATGGACCAAAAACCGTTTTTCATTTCTCTTGAATTATGTTGCTTGCCTATTAAACTTTAAGTTCTACATTGAAAAAAAAATGATTCCCCATAGAATATTTAAAGCCAAAGTAAGCCACCAGTTTCGGTTTTGATTTCATTCAACACTGAAACTGATTGCGGATTGAAACTAATTGCTTTTGATTTTAATTAAATACGAATTTTACCAATACTGACATCTAGTATTAAAGGTCTTTTAAAGTGGGAAGATGTCAGAGTAATGGTCTTAGAATGTCACCCAAACCAAGGTAATGTCAGTAAAGATGGGGATCTTTACAACGACAATGTTATTAATCACTTCGGGGAAAACCTGAAAAAGAGAGAAAAGCAACAACCGACATTGGACAGGTTCTTTAAAGCACCACAAAGAAAAAATGTAAAGAACGGAATAATATACAAGACTATGTGTATTATTTTTTTAATAAATTTGCCAAGAAATTATACATACTTCTTTTAAATTTAATATTTAGTGTCTCTAGAACGAAATAATTGATTTCACAAAAAATCTATGGTAAATCAAATATTTGTTAACGATTAACTCGGATAGCAAACATAGTCTTGTAACAGATTATATTCGTTAATCTATCACCTTCTGTATATTTTCAACTTCCGAAGTTTCTTCCTTTTTAGCAATTATTATTTCCTTTTTAGTATCGGCTTAAAAATAACAAATTTAGACTTCAACAGAATTTCAAAGAAAATCTATATTAAATCGAACTTAGAACATTCCAATTTAAAAGCAGTTTGTTGCTTAATGTTGTTCATGAATTTCAATCTTCATTATATCAGTAGGTTTTATACATTTTAATCCTGTAAATTTGAGATACTTACACCTATTTAAGTGCATTTTAGATTCTTCAACTTCAGTTGCTTATAAAAAGCATATACGTTTTACAAAGTATTTTCAAACAAAAAATTGCAGCAAAAGAATATAATGATATTTTAAAAAAGAATAGCTCTTATATATGAATTTAAATTATGTGATACGCTTTTTTCAAATAAAATTTTAAAAATAATATTACTATGCTAAATCATAAATTCAAAATTATTTTACATTATCGATACTGCGTGAAATTCTCTGAGCTGCCAAAATGGAAACTAATGGAAAGAAAGAAACTATGGCAAATAACACAAATGGGAAGGAAATTTGAATTAGTGAAATCATCAGCATTTTTGCTTCTACTAACTGAATAATTGATATGCAAAACAACTCTTAAGAGTTTTACAGAGGAGTAAAATTGCTATTGTAGAGAAAAATAAAACTGAACATAATGTTTCTTTAACAATGCTTTTATTAATCAATGCTTTCTCCTTTTAGATTCTCATGTTATCGCAGTTAGTAATTAGAGTTTTTTCTTTCTTTTGATTTTGTTAGTTTTAGAAGAATTTTCTCTACAAACGTGAACATTTTTCTGATATTTTTAAAGATTTTTTTAACTTTCATCTTTCATTCTCTTGTGTATATTTCTTCGAAACTGCAAAACTTTGGATAAAATATTTTAAAATGCTGTAAAGAAATAGAAACTGTTTCAAATACCAGTATTATATTATTTTATTCATTATTAACAGCATATATTACGTTTCGAAGTCTATGTTGAAAACCATATGTATTTATCTAATAAAGTATTTCACTTTGTCAACACACAATTCACAATTGACATAATTCATTGACTCGATATAACATATGCATGATTAATATATATATATATATATATATATATATATATATATATATATATATATATATATATATATATATATATATATATATATATATATATATATATATATATATATATATATATATTCTAGTTTACAATTTTCAGTGGGCTTTATGAATCTTCGTAATATTTAAATTTTTACATGCAAGATTTTGTATTTGTTTTGAAAATATACAAAACAAAATTGACTTCTTTTTTAAGCATTTCGAATTTGTTATGAAGAAATATGTGCCTTCAAAATCAAAGTAAAGCGTGTTTGAGATACTTTTATAATCTTTTTAAATTATTTTGTAAGTATATTTATTTTTGATTTAATATTATTTATATTTGAAGTAAATTTATTTTTGATTTACATTTCATATTGTGAAACCAGAAAAAATTAATATTAATATAATTAACAAGACAAATAAAAAAGTAGTTTAACAAAAAAATTTCGTTACTTTATTATAATATAATCTAAATAATTTAAATAATCATTATTATAAATAGAACTTTATTACATTTTTGTGATGATATGTATTTCATTTATTTAGAAATTTATGTACTGCATAGCTAATGTGATGTTCTCAGTTATTTGAAATAATTTAAATATTTAACATTGCATTTCGGTATTGTAAATTTTAAACTAATAATTTCTAATCATCTGGAGAAGCGTTTCAAATGTAGAATAAATTATAAAAATTTATATAAGCTAGACATTCACGAATAATTTTAAGGGCAGTTTAATAAATATTTATTTAATAACTTGAAAAGGAATTTTGATCATTAATGCATATTATTTATAAATTATTAAAATGCACAGATATTTATCTATTGATATTTATATAAAATCAAAGAACTTACTGATAATGTGAAAACTGGATAAACACAACTACAATTGTTCATTAATAATGAGTTTTCATTTCTCATACCAAATAAGAATTTATTAGATTCAAGGAAATATGTACCGAAATATAAAATAAAATAAAAAATTTAAATCAATACCAGTGAATATATTAAGATTTCTTTGCTGGCTCTCTGTCTTTAAAATAATAAATTTAAATATATGTGTGCTTTTAGCATTAATACTGAGTTGGAGTTAGAATGAGAAATACCAAATACGATCAAAAATCAGGAGATTTTGAAAAATGAACAAATCTGTAATTTTAAATAAGAAATTAAATAGTGTTTTACATAATTTTTGGACAAAATAAACCAAATTCCATTTCTTTAAAAGTTATAAGAATTGCATTTAAATAAATCATAAATTATTAAGAAATTAAACACTATTTAGCAAGAATAATTATTTAAAGCTTTTTCTGAAAGCTAAAAAAATAAATAAGTAAGCAAGTGTTAGTTTAACAGTTGACCATATAGAATTTATAATATTTTTTTCTTTTTTTGCCAGTTTTTAATTTTCTTTTTTTTAATTATTTTTTTCTTGATACAACTACTATTTCTTGTATAAAAATAACCGGTGGCTCATAATCTTAATTCAAACATTTTCTTTTAAACATATCACAAACATTTTTCGGGATATATAGAGCTGTGAGTTTCCTTTTTATATTTTATTGACATTAAAAAGGTATATTGGTACGCTAGTTGGATGCTTGTATCATAAGTTTCCAAGACAGAATGATGCAAAACTAACTTCATTAATAAATATGAATTTAGTTACAAGAGTTCTAATGTTCGAAGCAGCATAAATTTTACAAATTTATTTGACATAAAAGCAAACCATTGCAAATAAAACTAAGTTTTAACATATGGGAAATAAGTCTAATATTAAAATCCTTCATTATTTTGCAACTTTTATTTGACATAATGATAAAAATTGATATGCATCTGAAAACAACATCTTGGGAAGCATACTTCTAACGTGAAAAGTTACATGAGATATAAAACAAAACACAGCTTCCACAAAGGATTCTCCTTTCATAACAAATTAAAAGGTTTCTCCTTTCAATTATTTAATTTTTATTAATAATTTTTGTAAATTATTTTTGTTTTGTTTCAATATAGCTCTATGTTGCGAAGTTTGTAGTGTATAATTTTTTAACCCTTCATTTTAAAAAATTAACTTCTTTTTGAAATGCTTTAAATATTTTACATAACTGTTAATTTTATATAGAAGTAGATGTAACTCTTATATAGAAGTCAAAGGTTTTGAATAAAATATGAATTTTAATGAATATTAATTGATACACACTTCAAAATATCCAAGAACTGGTAACCAATGCTTTCGAAAATTTTATTCTTATTCAATGAAATTTCCATGGATACAATCGTGATTTGTAGTGCAATGTAGGGATAATCAATCAGGATCTAAAATCCACAAAGTAATTTTTTCTTGAATGTATTGCAATAGATAGGAATTTTTTCCTATACTGAAGTTACATTCGATTATCCAGATCAAAATAAATAATATTATCTTCATAAAATAATATTATCTTGTAAAGGGGCAGCAATGAATCCTTCACTTGAGGTAGAAATGACCTCGAAACCATCTTCTTCTGGTGAAAGTCAGGAAGCTATTCCTAGCATGACTGACTTTCTGACCAGATGGGACTGTTTCAGCAAGACCTTATCTGCTGGAAATGTCATATGCAAGAGGAAACGGCAGAGCATGTCATTTACGAATGTGAGGCTCTTGCCCTCCCTAGATTAACTTCTTTAGGCTTCATCCATACTAGAGAGTTACACCTAGACTCAATTAAAGGGTTATCGGACTTTATTAATAAAGTTGGTGACCCGAGCAACTGGAACTAGGAAACATTGGGTTTGGAGTTAATGGTACAAAATGCTGATAAAAGCAGAGGTGCCCAATGACATACAAACTCAATTTTAAGAAGAAGAAGAAGAAGATCTTCATAAAATAGGTTTTGACTAGTTTTGTTAACGTAGAGTAATACAACACGTAGTGCTATAACTTCATCTGCTAAACTAAGATTTGTGAATATTTTATAACTACTTTACGTGAAACAATAAAAGTTTCCTTCATTTTATATATTAAAAATTTTAAAATATGTATTATTGAGCATTTTTTAGTTTTTTCTTTTTCTTACAGCAAAACAATGTATCATAAAAACTGTTACAAGCAATAAATTTTCAAGGAAAAATATAAATTAATGTATCACTTTGCTTTGACGGAAACTAGCATTAAGAAAAAAATATTTTTAATATCTCAGTATACCAAAATATTTTTGTTATGAGATTATAGCACAAAATTTATTATGTTTATTTTTGTTATCAAGCATTTTACAAAACAAACTAAAAAGTTTTATTTAGTAATTTTACGATTATACATACTTTTGTAATATTATCCTTAAATATTAACTAATATATAAAACATAATTTTACTAAAATATTTCTTCAATTAATACAAAATTAAAAAATATCAATTATTTTTCTTAGATGCATATTAATGTTTAAGAGATTTATAATAAAGAGTTATTTTGTTATGGGTTTCAAGATTATTATTCCCTGTACAAAAAGATGATGTTTTAAAAAGTAATTTTAGTTGAATTTATTCGATTATCAGAATTAGTCCTTAATAGAAGTGCCATTAAATATAAATATGATAAAAATAAGAATTAATATATGTAAATTATACAATGACTATAATAATTTACTATTTTGCAATTTTAAATGTTTCAATTTTCACTAAATATTTTTTTTTCCTTTTAAAACTTGCTATTGCATAAAATAAAAGTTTACAATTCAGAAAGTAGTTTTTTTTATATAAATTCAAAAATCTTAATGGTGTGAAAGCCTATATTGAGGCTAGGACTATTTGCACATTTAAAATATTATTGAAATAGTTAAATCGAAAATTTCAGTTTTGTTTGAATTACTTTTACTAGAACAGTAAGTATTGATGAATAAATATTAAATTAATGTTTATCAATTCTATTACATTATAATTCATTTTTTGAATTATTTTTGACTTTGTATTATTTATTTATATACTTTTATTTATGATTGTTAAATGCAAGAATATTTTGGACTTGTATAAATTATTATAACCGAAATATTAATATATAATACGAAAAAGCTAATACAAATTAATTTTCTTAGTGATCTTATCCACACAGTTTATCAAAGACATAAATGTCATATGACTTAAAGACATAAAAATAATATGTCTAAATCTTTTTTTTATTTAATTCCATGGCTAAGTGTTTCTACTGTATTTAATTTTAAAATAATTTCAAACTTCTTAAATATGAGTCATATATTTTGGACACAAAAAGATTATGAATCAATAACATTAAGCTATCAGAATTTTATAATTTTAAATAATAGTGCATACTTTATTCAATTACATTGTAAATGTTCAATTCATAAATTCTATACTCAAAAGTGCACGTATGTTTGCACTTATTCAAAAAACTTTTTTCTTAATTGTTGATATTGATTGCGTTAAAACTCGCGTGTAAAAGGTGAAGCGATAATAAAATCATTCATTAAATTATTTTACTTAACTATAACTCAAATCATGTGTTCGCTTAAAAAGCTTGAATAAAAGAGATATTATCAAAATTTTTAGCACAGGCTCCTAATCAAGTTTTATTAACATTATTTAGTCAAATTATCATCTTTCTAATGGCAAAATTTAAAAATAAATAGGAAAAAAATGTCTTGTTATTCTTTATCTGAAAGGGATTATTGTTGTCTCCCGATGCCACCTGGGACCTTAAAAAGGGAAAATGAGGAAATTTTTCGTTCTTTCAAGGAATTCCTCAGCACGCTGGAAAACTTTGCAACTGAGAGAAATCGTGTTTTTTTATTGTTGCTTTGTTTGATTTTTCCAATCTGAATTGGAATTGTATCCGGTGGATTTGGTATGGACGGAAAGACATCCTCAGCTTACCATCATTGCTCTTGGAATGCTTAAAAAAGTACTGACAAGTAATTCTACAATTCTGTTTTTTATTTCTCAATTGTCTATACTGAAAATTTTAGTTGAATTTCCGAAGAATCTATCCATTGCTTAAAAAGAGCATTTTCATTTGTTCTTGGCGAAGTTAAAATTTTAGCTTAGTCGAAAATATTTAGTTTTCAATACAAATAAATGAGAAATTTAAAATAAATGGTTTTCAATACAATTAATATACTCTTTTTACGTTTTAAAATTAGATAAATTACTTTGTTTGCTTAGCTTTGTCACACATGCAGTATATGATATGGATATATGTGGTATTTATATTTATCACACACATCTATGTAAGTGTAAATGGATAATTGTTTTTATTTATCTTACAAGAAATTTATCTTTTTATAAAATTTATTTCTATCTACAAAATAAGGGTGGGGGAATATTAATTTAAATGAGAATTAATAAGAATACATTCTTCAAAACTGAGATTTAATTTTATTAATTACAAAGAAAAAGAAAAAATGAATGCTTTTATAATAATTTTTCATAAATGAAATTTTTGAGTTGTGAATATTTTCTAAATATTTTTATCTTGACAAAAAAGAGGAGAAAAATTGCTCTAAAATAAAATCTTAAAACCTGCTTTTACGTCCTTCATCAATTCACTAAAAAATAAAGTAATATTTAAATAAGCATTGTTTTAAAATTGTTTTCTGACAATTTTTAATATTATCCTGCCATTCGTTTGTTTCTTTTAAGCAAGATTATGTATGTAATACCTTTTTGCTTATGAAAAAGCGGTGAATTTAATTTTTTCTTCAATATTAAGAATACTAACTTTATATTAGGTATTTTATTGTTTCATTATATCGAGATTCGAATTCACTAATTTCCGATAGTGAGAACAACGCCTTAACTAAACAGGATAGTGGGCAGTGCTTCAAAAAAGAAGGTGCTTGGCGTGTATCAATGGTTAGCAATCATATTCCATTTCACTTCAACTGGCTATTAAACGAATAAAAAAAGGTGCTAGATGGAGTCCGTTAAATCATCTGATCGTGACAGAAAATTTGGTGTTGGTTGGTACTTGTTCAAGTCCATGTTCAATAGAATCTTCAGTATATTGGTCATGCTACGTTAACAGGATTTATATCTGATGCAAAACTTAAGATGTTGAATAGGGGGATGTCTGATGGAGATCTTATGTGGTTGTTAGTTGTAATGGAGCAATAGAACATGTTGTTCACTGGTGAACATTTTTTACCACATGAATCTATGGAGGTTTCACTTCAACCATACAGAAAAGCACCACGAAAAATTGCATTAAGATTAGTATTTTTAAAATAATATCTGGACACCTGATATTTGCCTATTTAAATAAATAATAACTTCACTATAACGTATTGAGAAGTTTAGCTACGAAGTAATTTAATCAGAGAGTTTTAAGATATAAGAAATCAAGTGAATTTATTTTTGATTTTTCAAAGCAAATTATTTTGCAATGTGTAAATCTAATTGGTTGTTTTTATAAAGTATAGTGCTTGAAAATCCATAAAATATAACGCTCGTAAATTCTACATTACAAAAGTTTCTCTTTAATCTTTATTTTGAGTTCTGGCATACTGAAGGCATTGGCATATTTTAAATAAATAGTATATAAAATTTTTTATTGCATAAAATATACATAAATATTTACTGAATGATTAATAAGAATTTCTTAATACTCTTAGAATCTATTGTTCTTTAGTGAATGGTTTAAATAAAATTGTTTATTCTGATTTATTAATTCACTCCGAAATTTACCAAAGGTATTAAAATATATTTTGACAGTTGTTTTATGAATAATATTTGATATCACAAAATAAAATTTTAAACTTCCAATTAACCTTTTATTAATAATATTTATAAAACTCGTTAGAAACGTGATAAGCGTTGTTACATTATATTAAATACCTCTTTGCTTTCACGATCATTAAATCCCGAGAAGAAAGGAAAATATAAAATAATCTGTTGAAACTTCTTAGAAATTGAACTCTCAATACATTAGTGTAAAATTATCATTATTGAAACATAAATGATTTTTATGAAATAAATTATAGATAATTATATTCTGTTTTTAGTATTTATTGCAAAGTCATATAAGTTGTAATTTCTTGTAATTAATTTATTAGAAAAATCTTTTAAGCATTTGAGACATTGAAATGAATTCATTTAAGTTATTCATACATCACTTATAAATTTAAGATACTAGTTTATTAAAGTAATTAAAAGAAGCTAATTAATGCAATTACTTTTTAAAACAATCAAAATAAGAATTAATTCTTAATTAAATATTAATTTTAATTAAGAATTAATTAAGAAAGGGAAGAAAGTTATTTTCTTTCCCTTTTGTAAATTAATCTAGAAAGTATTTATATTAAATGCCCTAAGGAATAAATTTTAAGTTTAATTTATTGAATTTTTTATTCTGTTTCCACCAAATTAAATGTGGAAATATTTTTTAAATGTACCTTTCAAATATAAAATTGTAATTGCGATTAGAATATGCGTATAAATAACAAGTCGCTCATAATTTTATACATAGATATAATATGCTATATATTATTGAATAAAATGTACTCACTTCTAAAAATTAAGCACAAAGATGTAAAATGCAAAAAAAAAAAAAAAAAATACTGCGTTGATTGACACAAAATTCAGCGGGATATTAGCATATATATTTATGCATCTAGTAAAATCAATAATTATATACAGAAATTAAAACAATATTACATTTTTGTAAGTTATATCAGATAATGACATACTGGAGATTTAAACAGAATATTGTATAAAGTGAAAATAAACAGCATAAAGTGGAAAAAGGACATTAATAGAGTATGTGATACCCTCTCATCTGTATACAAAGTTTACGCCTTGTTACCATGGTTTCAATTAGGTAGTCAATCACAGCAGAGAGAATTAAACAATAGTAATTCTTCTTGTAGAGCAGTTTCCAGCTCAATAAAAGTGGCTGGAGGTGCAAAACATGAAGGTACAGCACGGCCGAGAGCATCCCAAATATTTTCAATGGGATTAAGATCGGGCGAATATGTTGACCAAGCCATACGCTCAATCCCTTCACTCTCTAGGTAGTCATCTGCAATATTAACTCTATGGGAACGTGCGTTACTGGCCATTAAAACAAAAGTAGGGCCAACTGCTGCAGCGTACACTCTCACAATGAGTTCTAGGACTTCACCTCGATATCGGACAGCCATCACAGAACACGTTTAAAGATGTGCAGGTCGGTGCAGTATCCTAATGAAATCCCTGCCCACACCATAATGCTTCCGCCTCGGAAAGCGTGATGTTCGGTGATGTTTTGGCGTTCCTTGTTTACGCCATTTTCTTATACGCTTTTCATCTGGCTCCAGAGCAAATCTTGACTCATCAGTAAACATGACATTGCCCCAATCAGAAACAGTCCAATTGAAATGTTCCCGGCACCACTTTAATTGTGCCCTTCTTGATTGGACGGATAGACAAACACAAACCCAAGGTACCCGGGTGTACAGTCCACACATATGTAATCTTCGGGGTACAGTAGCTGCAGATATCACTCTACCAATGGACGATGTAACCATAGATGTCACACGTGTGGAGGTCGCTCTGCGATTCCGCTTGGCTATAATCGCAATATATCGATCTTTCGCGGTGTTTGTAACCCTTGGACGAACAGCTACGGATCTTCGGATAACTGTTTGTTTGGTTTGGAATTGTTTCATAAGCGGGAATTTACAAAATGATGAACGCCGAAGAAAAGAGCAACACCTGAGATCGACTGTCCTGCTTCAATACGTCCCACAGCACGCCAGCACACAGAATCTTCGATTCGCCTTCTGGAAATCATAGAAACACGTATGGCTTGAAAACAAATTTTACAAAAGTTTTAAACAACTTCTACCAGCACTTACAATCAATTTCTGTAACCATTCATAAAGCTGGTATCGTAGAAAACTGCCCTTTTGCATACTTCTTGGCATGAAAGCGCGATTGGCTGTATAATACATATTTGCATACCTCCGTTTACCTCTGAAGCGATTTGCATCCTCTTCAATTCTGATTGGCTTCCGGAAATTAGTATTTTCCTCTTCGTGCTTAACTTTTGGAAGTGAGTGTATATAATTAAATGGAGAACATATTAGGTATACCATACATATTTGTCAGAAAACTGATTTTAATAATTTTCTAACAAAAATATATAACCATAATTTTTCAAAAATTACTTTAAAGTCTCTAAATAAAAGAATTGAAAAAAAATGTACGATATGATAGATTTTCTTTTTTATAAAACATTGAAATAATTTGATTAGATTTCAAAACAATTTCAATGAATTTCCTTAAAATCTTATGTCGGCTGTGAAATTTTCATCTTTCAAGATGTGAATAGATCTTATTATATATGAGCAAAAATATTTAGGACAAATTTTCATTAAATGCACAAAATATTAACAATACACAATCTCTGTAATTTTATGCGTAAGCGACAGCTAAAATTGTTTTGAATAAAGCAATTTAACAGTAGAATTCACTCGAATATTTGAGATATTACTTGTTTAAAATACTACATAAAATGCATTATTCTTTGATTTGTTTTTATGAAATAATATGCTTTGCTATTGGTTTAAATAATTAAAGTTAAATATTTTAAAGGGGGAAAATATTCATTTTTTTAAACATCTCTTAAAAATTTTGAATAACAAAGTATAAATGTCTTATTTTATAGAATTTCAAAACGATGTTGAAACATGGTTTTAAATATCATCAGCGCTTTTATTTCAAAATTAAAACACATGAAGGTAAGAAAATTGAATTTAACTAACATACACTGCTGGACAATTGCTAAGGACGGATAACACTATCATCCATAGCAACCACCAAATGAATGGAAGCAAAATGTGGAAAATCAGAATAAGTGAGGGTTATAGTAAGAAGAAGTATGCTTATGCAATTTTTTTCCACGTCTGTTCATCACGTGATAGCGTTCATAAGAGCTTTAAAGATTTTGACGCGTGTGGACAGTTG
Organism: Latrodectus hesperus; assembly: GCA_037975125.1. Classification (NCBI taxonomy): domain Eukaryota; kingdom Metazoa; phylum Arthropoda; class Arachnida; order Araneae; family Theridiidae; genus Latrodectus; species Latrodectus hesperus. The sequence continues at coordinate 19,625,915 of CM075853.1, read as the reverse complement.
TTGTTTCAAGTCAAAGTTTTACAGGAAAGATTTAATAGACGAACTTGAAATTTTTGTCATGTCTTCCCGATATCACTTAGATGATTTTATGCGTTGCCGAATATTTGGAAAGATCGAAGAAGGGCGAAAAATAACACATGTTGCCAGGGAGTTTGACAACACTCACAGCGTTGTTTCACAGCTGTGGAAGTCATTTAAAACTACTGGAATGTGTAGTAGGCGGCACGAAAGAGGTCCTGTTATAAGTACGACGCCTGCAGAAGACAGATATATCGTCCTATCAGCAAAAAGGAACAGGCACACCGCAGCTCAGCAGGTGGCAAATCAGTTTCTTGCTGCCTCAGGAAATCAGATCTCTCGAAAAACTGTTGCCAGGCGTTTGAGGGGAGGAGGACTATACATCCGCAAACCTGTTGTGTGTGTCTTATTGACCAGACAGCACCATACTGCCCGTTTGCAACGGTGTCGTGACTAGGACTGGTCGAACAGGACTGGTCATGCGTACTATTCTCAGATGAGAGTAGGTTCAATCTGTCATTGGATTGTAGACGCCAACTGATCTGGCACGAGAATGGCACTGCTTATCATTCAGAAAATATCCAGGAAAGAGACCGATATCCAACATGCAGTGTCATGGTGTGGGTCGGCATCATGATCAATGGCCGCACGACCCTACATGTGGTTGAGAATGGGACTATGACGGGCCAAAGATACATTAATGAAGTTCTACTTCCGCATGTTCGTCTTTTCAGTGGTGCTGTCGGTGTTAAATTTGTTTTTATGGACGACAACGCAACATGTCATTGAACACTCGCTGTTCAGGATTATCTAGACAACGAAGGTATTCAACGCCTCGTATGGCCATCACGTTCTCCAGATCTAAACCTCATTGAAAATTTGTGGGATGCTTTGGGAGGCAAGTTGCTTGTCGAAACTATCCTCCGACAAACAAGAACACCCTCATCTGTGCACTTCCAGAGGAATGGGATAAATTGCCTCCACAGCTGCTGGATAATGTTGTGCAAAGTATGATACGACGTGTGGAATGTTGCCTCCCACTCCACGGTGGACATATTCCGTACTGATACCTTTCTTCAAGGTGGCTGCTGACTTTTAGATGCATTGTTCCATTTTTCCGAATGCAGCATCAAATAAACATTTTTTCTTTCAGATGTTTTACAGCTTTTGTACTTTCCAGAACAATAAATATTCTTTATTCTAATGTCTGAACAGTGTGGCAACTATATTTTATCCTACTAGGCTTCATGTCTCGCTTAATGTTATGCTACATTGCAATTTGTGATCCGTCCTTAGCAATTGTCCAGCAGTGTATTTTAATTTACTCACATAAAAAATGATAACTTCTAATATTTGATTAAGATACTTTTGGCTTACAAATTTGTGAAGGGGACTATTAATTTCATTCTTGGTACACTGTTTTGAAATAATTAGCATATTTTCTTCATTTTAGCTACTTTTCTAAGATAGAGCCTTGAAATTAATTTAGGAAAAAGTGGTTTCCCTTTTTGAGAGAATTATAATATTTTTACACGCCAAATTTTATTTTTAAAAGGGAGGCTTCGTGTATTACAGTAATTAATGATTTCCTTATAGGACTTTAAATCAAACCGCTCATCTAAGTCTCATGTAGCATCTTTTATCGTTTAAATTAGATTTACATCAATCGTGTTTTTATTGAAATTATAATGGAAATAACAGGTTCTGCGTTAGATACAATTTATGATTGAATTAATAAGGCAAATAAATAAAAATAAAAAATTATGAATCATTTTTAGAATCTACTTCGTTACAATAACCAATGTACATTGCTAAGTAATTAAGTCTCAGAGAGTACCTTAAGATTAACGGATTTGAATACTCACCTATCACTAAGCGCTTCGTAATTTTGAACCATGGTCAGGTCGCGATATCATACCTGAGCTGGCATCCTCCTCTCCACATCTACATCACTCCAGCAAGAGAACTTTGGACATCACAGATTAATAAAAGCACGTCCCCAACCCACGGACTACAGCAACCCTGACAAGTGATGATGTCATACCTGAGCTGGCATCCTTCTCTTCACATCTACGCCTGTCCAGCTAAACATAGGATGTCATATATTGACGTCGACACGCCCACAGCCCATTGACTTTTGCAATCCAGTAGGAGCGAATGTGGTCACATCCCCAATCACTTACAGCTGCAAGTGAAGTGATACTTTTACTGTCTGATTTTAAGGGAAGTAGCAGGAAATGATTGTGCCTGGATCTCTAAATTATATACAACAGTTTTTTTTTATCAAAAGATAGAATAATAAGAATGAGTGAATTAAGTTTTTAATTAATAAATATTCCGTTTTACATTAAAGTATTATTACCATTTAAAAAGCAAGATATAGAAAACAGTTTCTTGTCATTTCCTTTCCTTTTGAATTTTAAATTAAAGTACCTTGACTTTTCACAATTTGTTAGATTTTCATTCAAATGTAATAGAAAGTTGGTCAAAGCTTAAAATCATCTGATCCGGAGCATGGAATGCAGATTTTTTACAACTAAGATATATTTCTGAATGTTTTTATTTTATTAAAACATAAGCAAATTTTAATTGATATTAAAATAAGATAAATCAACAAGCATTGCATGATGATTTTTCCTATTTTAATGTAATATTATAATTTAACTGCCATCAACAGCATAAAAATATGATCTCATTTAAATAGTTATATCAATAGAAATGGTTTTCTGCCTGTTTTACCAGTTTCTAAAGTTTCCAAAAGATACTATTTTCCTGAAAATACAAGTTTATGGTCTTGTCAACTTTGCATCGGAAAATTAAATACTGAAAGTCATCATTTGACAATGGAAAATCATATTTTATAAGTGATGGTTACACTGATAACTTTTAAAATGATAAATTTTTATGGTTTTGATCAAATGTATGACTGTAATGCATGATAACAAGCAAGTACATACGAGAGGGTAACTTCCAAAACCTTTTTGAATGTAAAATTTCATTGACTACGATTTACTTGTACTTGGATGTAAACTTAGATTCTGAGTTTCAGCGTTACACACTCAAAGTATGACTTAGCACCATATCATTTTTATATAATAATAACTGTAGCTGTGAGAAGTGATAAAATTTGACTGAAATTTAAAAGCACATTTTCGAAGTACATATAGGGTGCGTCAAAAATGTTTACATACTTTAAACAATGATAGAAGACGCATTTCCCGTGTTACAAGGTTCAATTGTTGGGAGAAAGTAATGTTATTTCTTTCAAAGGTGGCAGCCGATTTGTTTGTTTAGCTGCCCAACCCAGTTAGTGGCAAAAATGTAACTGAAAGATGGTTGGCCTAAGTTTGAGCTTTGCACTGAGAAAACAAGTAATTAAGTGGTACTGGAAATTTGAGAATATTTTTGAAATTAAGAGACTCTTCTTTATGATACGGAATCAATTTCAAGGGTTACACTTAGAAGTTTACGAAACAAATTTGAAATGCATGACCAGTAAGTTATATCTTTCCCTGCTCTAACGCAAGGGGATATTTCTCCAATGAATTCCTTGCTGACATTACTTGATAGACTGGAGCTAAATTCTTGATGCAACATATATAAGGTGATTAGCAGACTCCAAAACGAAATTAATGCAAACATGTTTTCTTAGAATGTTATTTTAAGAATCATACAGTTTCTGAATGGTATTCCTCACGTATTACTACATATATTTATTTCTAATCACTCAAAACTCTACAGAAGAGGTCTCAACAAAATTAACAACAATATTACGATATAAAGAAACTGTTGTACAAATTGAAATCAATCAGCTTTTACGATGAGATTTCAAACTTTATCTATGATCAAAAAAGATTTGACTACTTACATAAAACATAACACCATAGACAATAAATTTTACTAATTCAGTAGCTGCATTTAAGAAACTGGTTATAAAGATGTTATGTAAACTTGATCTATTTTAAAATATTTCTTATAATTATTTAAAAAAATATGATTAAATAATGAATAGAAATTGAATTACAAACAATTTATATAAAGATAAATCGTCATTAAATTTACGAATATATGGTAACTTTCCATAATTGATTCACATAATTTTGGGAATCAATGAACTGAAAATGAACTGAGAATGAAGGAATTGTAAAATGATCTGAAACAGTGACTCAAAATAATTGTTTAAATAATTACTATAGTGTGTATCCACAAAATTATAAATATTTAGCTACCTTTTTAAATTCTACTATAAACAATAATATGCGTTTTTCAATCAAAAATAATAATTTGAATTAATTCTACCAAAATTTATGTATGTACGCTGAAAAGCTATTTACATATTTTGACTCATTTACCACTTCAAGAAAATTTTAGTATACATCATTTTATGATAATTAGAAATTTTAATTGAAATTATTTCATAATGAAAAATAATACATTTTATTTTAACAGTTCTTTAGAAATGCACTATATTTCATAATTTAAAAAATTATGGGCAATAATTATTGTTTACAATTATTTTTCTAAATTTTAAAAATTATAATTGTATAAATATTTTATAAAATCATATTTATTATAAAATCCTTCTAATATATTGCTGGAGAGAAGAAATTATTTAAGAAGACTACCATTTTCAACCTTTATTGTCAAATTTAAATAATACATAGTCTATATTGAAAATACTGCAAAACTATTTTAATATAACATTAGAGTTTCAAGACATTTGGGAATTAAAAATTGAAAAATAAGGAAAATTCTCCATTTTGTTGAAGTTTTTTAGATACCTGAGAAAACCTATTGTCGATAAAAATATAGTTTATATCTATTTTTTTTATTTTTGTTCAATAAGAATCTAAATCATACTCGATGGATTTTAGGACTAAACGAAAACCTTTCTTGAAATCTAGGAACAGTGTACTTAAAGCGCTTAAGAAAGAAGATAAAAAAAATCTTTAATTTTTTTGAGGAAGGGGTTTCAATAAAAATAATCACATGTTACACAAAATTGAGTTTTTATAAAAAGATTTCAATCACTTTAAGTAACAGTGATGCATATAAATATATGGTATCAAAAACACTTATTCAAATTTTAAGAAGTAAATTTACTTAACGATTTTTTGGATCCTTTTTATATCATGGAATTACTCATAATGATTGTGTTGCAATAGGTTAAGGAGTTTCTAAAATAAAGTTTTGACTGAATACGTATTTATTTACAGTATAACTGTTAAAATGAAATATTTTATTCGCATAAGTCATCGTAATATGCAATTTGTAATATAAAATTCCCTTTTATTAATTTTTAATATTATAATTATTAAAAAGTAATCAAATTTTATGAGAGTAAATGGTAGTTAGCGCACATAATGTCAAACAAAATTAAAATTAATTTTCCGAAAATATTTATTTTAAACCTGTAAGCTTTCTAAATGTTCTGCATTATGTTGAATGTTATACAGAAAAAAATTTTATGCATTGTTTTCAATAATAATAATTCGTTAATTGACTTAGGGAAAAAGTATACAGTGAATAAGAACTATTAAAAGTAAAAATATTAAAATTAAAATTAGAAGCATATAATATAATCAATTTAACAAAGAAAACGTAAAAGTAAGCGGTGTATAATTATTTTAATATCTATTAATTAATGTAATTAATTAATGTATATATTCTAATGATAGTTGTATCTTTTTATTATAGTTTTAAATTCCTAATAAACTTGGAAGCTTATTAGGAATGTACAACTATAATTGATGAAAATAATAGATTAAAATAATAATAGATTGATGAAAAAAATATCATCCTAAAAACTATAATTTAATAATCTAAGTCTATCTTTCTTAAAAGATTTCAGTTTTAAAATTTACGAATTTCGGTAAATAAGTGACTAAGTGTAAGGTATTGTATCAGATTTTTATTCAAATTTAGGAAATTTTATCCGCGTCAAAATTAGAATTTCCATCAGTAGGATTTACATCTTTCTTAGAGTGAGTTTAGTTGTTGAGAAATTTATAAAAATTTAATGCTGGTTTCATATATCCTATTGTGTAAGGCAATGTTAAAATGTTGTTAGAAAAATACTTAAATTCCAATCATAATTTTTATCTTAAAGGAAAAAATAAAATTATTTTAAAACACATTGGAACATATTTGTACCATCTACGCAGTTCAAAACAAATCTGGAGTTAATCTTTTCTTTAGAGGATAATGATAATATAATAATAAATTATTCATATGTTGAAGCATTATTTGAATAGTCTCAATTTTTAATTTACAAATGAATTTAATTAGTGATTAAAAATCCTGTAAAAATATAATCAATTTAAGATTTCTCAGTATTTCTTACATTCATAAAAATCAAATAATAATTTTTGTTTTATTCATCTAATTGTACGATATTATAAAAGTTATAATATTCCACAACTAGATATATTTTGTATATTTATTTGTTCTATAATCACTTACATTACTTAAATTTTTAATTACTTTGAGATTTCCTGAAAGCATCTACTCACTGCCGTAGATACAATAAAAGGACAAACTTTTATTCTGATTACTGTGTAACTCCCAGTTATTCGATTGCTTGCAAATCGCATTCACTATTTTTCTTCAACAAGCTGATTTTGGTCGATATGATTTTAATGTAAATTGATATTCAGAGTTGCTTATCAGCACAGTATAATTCTTATAACATAGGCATCAACAATTTTTTAATCCTTATTAACTTTTAATAATTATGTTATATAATTTCTCATATAAGATATTTATTAAGATTCTAATATTTATAAAATGTTAACATGTAACAAATTATTTATTCAACTGTTTCTAAGCTTTGTGTTCTATGTATTAAACATTTTTTTCAATTATTAAAATGAAAATTAATTACAAGATCCAAATTAAAGTTCATTTTATCTTTTATATTATAATTATATATCTTAAGTATAATAAAAAATAAAAATCATTTTAATATAATTATTAATATTAAAGATGCAATCATATGATTATAATGTAAATATAATAAAACTAAAAAAATATTCTTGATGCAATCAGTATTAAATTATTTTTACACTATTAATTTATAGCAATCCTTTTGCATAACATTTATTGCCGTTGTTTTTATTATTTTCAAACTTAGAAAACAAAGTAGGAAAATGGAAATATTTAAGTATTTTTTGTATTATACAGTACTTGTAAATGATATTTACGCGCGCGTATGTTCAGTTATCTATTTTTCTTAATCCTGCGTTTTGGCAGTTTCTTGAATTTTAATAAAACAGAATTAATCCATCCTTTGATTTTTGCATTTGTTTTAAAAAAGTTTCAATTAAATTAAAAGTTCAAATTTTATAGATACAGATAAAATATACAAGTAGGTACATCAGAAAACACTTTTTTTCGTATGTCCCTATCTGCTGTGCATAAAAAATGAAAAAAAAAGCGGCAGTGAAGAGCATTTATTGATGAGGACGATAATTCCAGATAGGAACAGAAAGGTTGCTGCTTTCTTTTTTGAGACTGCGATTCATTACAGGCAGAAAGTTCGAACATTTCCGCAGTTTTACATCCCAGCCATATTCTGGATTGTAATCCGAGACTACTCGGGGAACGTCGAGAAGGCTAATAAACACATACAACATGTATACAAATTAGTGTTAGACACATACAGTGCCGGATTAGGTTATTAGTTTTACTTAGTGTCATTAAAAAATTATTTGGAATAGGAATTTATTAAAGAACCATCAATTATCTGCAATTGAATAAACAAAGCATTTCATTAAATATTATTATTGTATATAAATATATTACAACTATTTTGATTCCATTTCATTGACTACAAATATTATAATTTATATAAGAGTAAAAATTTAAGAAACAGATATGTTCTTTAAATGCGAATGCGATATAAAATTCAATTATTTTCTTTTAACCATAGCTTGTAATATAAATGCTTTGTTGTTGTTGTTTACTTGAGCCAGCTAAACTGGTATTAAGGAGTGCACTGTTTCACTTTTCTAACTGAACCCTATTTTGGTGTGGAGTCCGACTTCCTCAGTACACACATGCCATAGGGACCCGTTTATAGGGTAGGCAACCATTTACACTTCATTAATACAAGGAAACGACAAATACAGGATAGATAGAGAGAGAAAGTACATCCATGCCCGAACCGGGATATGAATGCTTTAGAATTGTATTACATATTAATTCTACTTAATATTTTTTATTGTGTAACTTTTTTTTCATGTTATACAAAATAAATCAACCACAGATGTTATGAATATTAGAAATTGGTTTAGCATTTCTTTTTTTGCTTTTCAGGGAAAAATATAGGGCTGTAAAATTTATTATTAATGAAATATTTATAAATTTATTTAGAATGTTAAGGTTTTTAGAAACTTTATATTTAATGTTTAGCTAAACTAAAATGGAAATAAGTTGCTATTTGTTTTATGAACACATTTTTTTATAATTATTTTTATTTTATATCAAATAAGAAGTTTATAGAATATCTTATTTAACTTAAAATAATTAAAAATTTTAAGAATTCATATTTATTCCAGGTCTTTAATTTGATTTCAATAAGCAACTGCTAAAATAAATAAATTAATTATTCATGTATTTTAATAAAATAATTTTATTTATAAATACGTTATATTGAAAGTGCATTGTGTGAGAAAGTTAAATTGTTTTCATGCATAAAAAATTCTGTTACCTAAATAGAAATAAAAATATTTTCAACGATGTTAAAGTAAATAACGGAATTGAAAGATACATTTTATGGAAATAACATAATTACAAGCAGTTATTGATTGAGAAGTTTCTATTTCTAAATATATAAGTAAAATAAATACTATTATTCTATCAGAATCTTTTCGTATAAGAAATGTTTTGCATTTTAAATGTCAGACTAAAATCTAAAGATTTAAACTGTACATTGCTGTGATTAGCATGTTTTATTATTTTCCATTGTCAATAAGACTTTATAACAATTAATTAAAATCCTATATGTACTCAATGCCTTAAAACTCATAAGACTTCTCAATATATTTATTAACTCATGAAACAAAATATTTGTGTTTATCTCTCTCTCTTTCTCTCTAGTAAATATAAAATATTCTATAAAATTAATAAATTTTCTTAATTTTGAAATTACTGGCTATCAAACCCTTTACCTTTGCTCAAATTCATAATTTAAAATTTTCAATAATAATGAGCTCCATTAAATTTCTCTAAAATAATTAATGTGAAAACTGTGAAACTAAGAACTTCTTTGAACCACAAATTTTATGCTTAAAGAAGTGATTTATTATTTCACTGAAATGAACGTAATCCATAAAATTATTTTCTCGAGAAGAGGATAAAAGAGGGGAGTGTTCAATTTCAAACTATGAAAGGCATTTATCTATAAATCATCAAAATTAAACACATCTCTTTGAAAAGTTATGCAAAGTGAAGGGGGAACCTGTTAAAAGTTTTAAAAATGATTTATATTTCTTATGCTTGTTAAGGGTATTAAAAATACTTTATTATTAATAAAAAATAAATATTTACAATAAAACTTATAAATTAGCTGCCTTCATTTCCTTTTATTTAGGATGTTAAAATTTATGACTCATTATTTTAAAGTTAATTTAATAATATAATTTTAAATGTGAAGCATTAAATTACTTTACACTAATATGCATTATCTATTATTATAATTATCTTAATTACGCTTATCTTAACTACTATTTAAAATAAATTCTAAAACTATATCTCCTGAAGTTTGATTTCTGTTAAACAAATAATCGTATTATCAAATAAACTATATTATCCAGCTTCCAGTTTCCTTCTAGAAAAGAATTATATGTTTGTAATAATTTATTGAAACTCTAACGTTATTTGTGTGAAAATAAGTATACAGTATTGCTGAAAATTGAAGGGAAATATTTCCATTGCTTAAATAGAAACATGTTAATGAAGTATTGTTTAAAAGGCTAATTACTAGTTTTTCACATCTGAAGGTAAGCAAAAAATAAGTAACAAATTACATTTGAGTGTGATTTGAATTTGAGTAAGAAATTTGCAATAAAATGTTTAATAAAATTGTTTTATTGAGAAATAAACATTTAGGGTGAAATTTCTTTCGGGAAAATGATTGCATAAAATTTTAAAAACAATTTATGGTTTTAGACTTTTTCATATTTTAAATTTATATTTAAAAAATAGCATGAAAAAAGCTTAGTATTCAATATTAAATTCCATTTCAAGAATTATCAAGGATTTTTTAAATATTTATCTAAATTAAAATCTCACATAAAACGAACATTTATTGAACAAGAAATAGTCCAGATATATTTTTCGAAGTTCTTATTTTCCTCTCTGTCAGTTATATAACTTTTAGTTAACAACTGACTTTATACATACTACTTTAAATTAATAACGAACTATATAAATTTTAGTTAAGTAAATTATTAGATATAATTACATTTAAAATATGTTTTTAGTATAAAAAATTAAAATCTATATAGTTTTAATAGATAAAAAAGTTGTTAAATCAAAATAATTATTAAATTTATATAATTTAGACATCATACACTTTTAAAAATAACCGCAAAAATTTTAAACAACCATAATGAACGCATTGAATTGCTAATATCAGAAGACGGAAATAAAGAGTTCAAAATTTAAACTTAATAGAAAATACATTTTTCTGTTGTTAACAAGAGGAAATGTTCCCTCCTACGTGATTTGGACAGTGCATGTTATTGGCTTTCATCACGCGAACTTCAACTTAACGCCCTTCCATTGTGTCTTCTCATGATGTTGGAGCATTTTTACCTTTAACTAAAATACGCTGTTTTTCCTCTAGTGCTTTGTGTTTTTGTTTTCTTAGTTTTTTTTACATCCATTTCTTCTTGATGTTTACCTAATAGTATTCAAAGCAGAGCCTAATGACAATAGATTGTAATTTTTTTTCTTTGAGTGCTTTGAAATGCTGACTTATAAGTGAAAGAACGAAAGAGAAAGGAATTTTTGATGGTTGATTTTCATGGATGAAAATACAGAACCAGTTAAAAAATTTTCAAGAAAAGGAATTTTTTTGTACATGTAATGGAATTTGAATTTTTAATTTGTTCAAAGTAAACACAGATAAGAATATTATTTGGTGTTTTAAATTTTCAAAAGTTCAAAAAGGAAGATTCTTTGAATAGTTCTGTAAGAAATAAAAAAGTGTTTTCTTTTAAAAGTAACCATTCAACTATATAAATACCTATTTCACTTTTGTTAACTTTTTTTTGCATTAACTAATACTACACTTCTTTGTTAAAAAGTATTAGGCACACATAGATAAAAATAATTAAAGTAAATAATATCACTTTCACATATCAATAATAAGATACATCTCAATCTGAGAGCAATAATCTTATTCAGCTAAACTAATATTAACTTCTGTGTATAACTTATTGATATATTTTATGACTTATTATATAATGTATGTTGATTTTAGGGAAAAAATTGTTCTACGTTATTGTAGAAACTTTTAAAAACGAACTGAATTTTTATAAAGTTGTTGAAAAATATGCCTTATAATTATTAAAAAAAACTAAAACATGCTTTAATAAAAATGTTAACACTTTTTTTAATTTAAGGTGCTATTCAAAAGCAATATGATTATGATTTTGTGTGGTAGTTGTGTGGTTGGGAAGGAAGTCATTCTTATTACTTGAAAGTCGAATTCTTTTCTCGATCCTCTGAAAATCCGAAATCCGTTAATTGGCTAACAAAGGATGGAGCACGTGAAATAGCAATTGGTTGCAATGTCTTCCATGGGACTTACATAACTAAGCATGGCAATTCAAGTCTACAGAGATATTTCGATAGTTCCTTTTTTCCTAGATTGCGGAAACGAAATCACTTTGGAGGCTATGAAGTCATATCCATTGAGCGTCCTTTATATAAGTTACTATCAATTTCACTTCTTGTTGGGCCAAAGAGTGAAATATTTCTAGTGATGTGGCATTTGAAAAAAGTGATTTAAACAAAAGCATAAAGTTTACATGAAAATATACTAGAAAGGAACTATTGTATTACTGATTAATGATATACATTTTTAAAGAGACTTAACGTTAACAAATTCCCCTCGTGCCACCAATAATCTATGCTTCCAGAATTTAGTAGCTATGGAGTAGCAACAATTTGAACTCTGGCAGCCATAGAGGGAGGGAGTGATATTCTACGTACCTGAACAAAATGCTAAATTTTGGGTTCTGCACTCGTATCGATAAAGGGAAATTATATGCAGAATTAAGGATGTTATTTGAGAACTTCAGTGCAATCCATATCATGTTATTTTTCATATATTTTATGATTAAGGTAAGTATATTTTCGAGCATTATTTTCCAATTTATTACTCCAACATTATTTAAGTTTCGTGAGAAAATGTTTCAAATATTTTTGAAGCTATTTCCCACAAAACTGGTGTACACACTTTGAAAGTGATATAACTAACAGTTCAGAGATGTAACCATATAGAAAATAATTTTGTCAGTTTAATGACTGAAAGATCTTTATATGTTTAATACTTTTATATTCATTTTATTGAAATTTTTAATTCATTAACTACATTTTTTGCCTCAAATATATATAAGAACTAAAGAAAAATTTTAATTACTATCTTTTAAAATAAATTTACGTATTTGAATTTATTTTCCATGTCTTACCTATTAAAGGAAAGAAATACTTATATAAAATATATCATTCAAAGAAGTAGTAATGTTTCTTGTATACGTAACAATTTCTTGCATATATATTTATTAAAAACATCTTTTTATTGTATTTGTATATCTTAATCAATTTGACAGTTAATGTTGAAGAGTTTATAATAACATAATGTAGGAAAATCTATTTATGGTAATTTTAGAGATATTTATTTTCTAATTCTGCAATTTTTCTTATTATACGTATTCATTCTGATAAAAAATCATTAATTTTGAATATACATAAAACTGGTATTTAGTTAAAAGCAAAGATTTTGCGCCGCAGGTATTTAATAATTCTTCAATAAAAAACGTCGAATATTTTCATTGGGGAAATTTTTTTATAATTACCATAATTAAAATTTCTTTTTATTTCTTTAAATAGCAGACAACGGAAAAGTTGAATCCTATTTCACAATAAAGAAGTCTATATAATCATAACTTAGCCAAATAGCTTTTCAATGAAAAGTTAGAACTTCTGAATATTTTTCCGCCCTTTCTGCACTAAAACCTCGGAAATGGGCGCACGTCAAGCTCAACAGAAGGAACTGCCAGTAACAAATTGCCCAGAACACCTTCCAAGCTACCGGAAACTTTGACCACCTACACAATATCTAGGAAACTCATTTCCTAGAGATGAACACCCCTTTAACGACTTTTACTGGACATTTAAAAATGCTCTCCATATTTTCTACCCACCCCAAAACACTTCTCTGAATGCTTGCAATAATGGCAACCACCTCATCATAATGGCGGCAGGCCATCGAGGCTCTAATTGTAGAGATATACGCCCCTAGTATTTCAAGGGCCTTCTCTAGTTTCTCCTGATTACATGTTCTAGGGCGTACCGAGAATATAAATCAAAAACACCAGTCATGTTTATATTCCCCTGTAGGCGCGTAACATCCTATGTCCCGTTTCCTTTTCCCAGAATGATGCCAAAACCATAATGAAACTTTTGAAAATTATCTTCATGCTCTAAAAATCGAATAGGATGGTGAATATCAAATTGATACGAATATTTTTATAAGGAAAATGGATGCATCAACAAAGTGAGTTTTAAGAAGATAGGATTAGTGCTTAAGAAATGACACAAAATTTTAATACTTTCAAATCATTATACAAAAATTATTTTTTATGATGAAGGAATACATATTTTTGAAGCTATAATACTTTAAATAAATTTTATAATAATGATAATATTATTTTAATTTAAACTAAATAATTTAATCATTTATGTTTATAAGCAAATTTGTAACAAAAATCATCATAAAAATTATATATTTCTGCTCTATTTCTTTACCATATAAATATCTTCATTTAAGTAATCCAGTTAATGAAAACCTATCTTAATCAAATGTCAAAAGAACTGTATACTACTCATTCTCATTTACTAATAATGATTACAGACCATTTTTTGCATATTTTAGTAGAGGTTACTTAAGAAAAATATTTATAATTAATTTAAGATTTTATATGATCAATGATAGAATTTATATAATTTTGTTTTTAAAATTTAATCTTATGGTTTTCAATACACAAATAAAATTTTATGCACAAATTTCTTTCTGAAAATATTCTTATGCATTCTTCTAAACATGATTATTTCGATATTTATCACAATATACACAGTATTTATATTAGATGAAATAAACTTACACTTGTTAAATATGTTTAAATATTGTTATTCTTAGTCCTGTATGAAAATAACATGAATGAGTGTAATTATCAAATATCATTTTTGTGTAAATTGATGTGTAAAATAATTCGGATTCTTTTGTGATAGAGAAAAATAGCTGTTTGATGATCAATATAGCTATCAAATCATTTATTAATATGTGATTAACTGAAAAATATGAAGCTATTTTGGTGCATTTTGAGAAAATGATACAAATGTGATTTATATATAATTGATAATATATAATTGATGTAAATATAATTTTCTGAAATTGTTTTTTATAACAACATGAGTTTCGATATTTCCAAAACCTATTAAATATGTACCGTTATTTTTATAAGCCTGCGGAAATGGATGAGAGTGCGATTTTATCGGAATCAGCAGTATGTATATTTTTCGATGCAAACTATAAAGATTTCACAAAATAATTGTATATATTTTTCAGATTCTATTTTTCTGTTGGTTTGATTTCAAATCAGAAAAACATTCAATAAAAAATATAATTAATTGAATAATTTCGTATTGTTACACCATAAATATGAATTAAGCCAGAAATAAATCATTCATGTAAGCTATGTTCCGTAAAATTTCTCTTTTAGAATTTTTTTTCCTTTTAAGCTATTTTCTTTACAAAAAAAAATTAAAATTACTTTATTTGAAATGGACAGGTTGTTTTAATCTGATTAAAATTTTGATTTACATATTTTATTATTATAATTGACTATATGCCTATAGGATTTCTCATTGTATTTTAGTAACTCTCAAAATTTGAAAGCTTGTAATATAACTTGTTTTGTGAAACATTATTGTCAGGAATTTTTTAGATCATTTTGACTCTTTCTCAAACAATCGACAATGCCATCCTATTTACGATAAAATATATTCAGCTTGAGTGATGATAGGAATCTACAAAATATTTTAGCAATGCATGAGCCTTTGAAGTCATGCAAATATTTCCATTTTTCTTGTAGTTATGTACGTAGAAAAAAAATCAATCTTAGAAACACTGAAGTTATAACAATAGTTTAAAAAATGATCCCTCAGAATGAAATTTTGTTCGTTCGACAGCATCCAGTAAGTGTATTTGCAGTGTTATGCATGAAAAGCGACATCTAGTTTCTTTTTTTCTAAGTGACACGATTTTCCGGCTGAAATACTTATTTGTTTTCAGCTGCAGAAATAGAAATAAAAATAGGAAAAAAATAACATGAAGATGACAGAAAAATATAGGAGTGCGTCTGTTTACACCAGCGTCAAGTACAGAAAAGTGCATGTTTACATGAGAAACATTTCAATTTTCATCCTTATATAGTAGTTCCAAAGCATTAAATGGAGTGTATGCTTTTTGACTCGATATTTAATAAATTTTTCTCTAGTTTATACTACAAAAAGTAAATTTATTTCCTGAAACATTTGAAAATATAAAGTAATTTATGTAAAGAATTGATCCGATTTTCAAATCTACTCTAATCGCATGTTTAGAACAATTAATAATATTTCTTAATTTTGTTTAAAACTTATTTGATTCAAATAGAAATAATGACTATAAGAATTAATGTTTATTTGAATTAACAGGTTTGAAAAGGTATTTATTTACTTGTTTTTGAAATTCAAGGTACTATCTACCTAGATAGTAACTTGCTATCTCTATCTGTTTTCATCCATTTTCTATTTTAGAACTTGTTTCCATCACATTTTCTAATTTATAAGAAATTAATTAAATATTGAAAATATATTTTCCGTACTCAGTTAGTTTTTATTTTATTTAATAACATTCATTCATCAAATGTATTTTTGGAAATATATTCTTTTGAAATAATTTTCTTATTTAAAAGGAATAAGCATCGAGTTTTTTGCTTCCATTTAAGTAAAACAAACACTTACAAATGTTGCATATTATGTGAATTCGTATTTTCCGCATTCTATTGAAAAGAAATAAAATGTAAAATTTCTATTTTTCATTGATGAGAATTGAACATATTAATATAATTGCATATTTAATTTTTATATGTTTTGTTAGTCCTTTTCTCACAATTATTCATTAATATTTAATTCAGTAATGACAATCTGTCAGTATTGAATAAAAATGGTTTTAATGCAATAAGGAAATAACAGCCCATGCTATTACCCAATCTGTTATTTATCAAATATGATGACTATCATATTCTTTTAATTTTAAAGAAATATTTGTTGTTGCACTCTGAGGTGGGCTCTACCAGTTCGTAAAAGCAGCTGTGTGGAATCATCATGATTTTGAAGCACGGATACTTGACCTACCACCCCCAAAAGTATCATGTCACTTGGAGGGCATTGCGATTACATCCAGTTTTAACGTGATCCAGCCGTCAATAGCGAACACGACTCATCTTTAGTTACGCCAGGATTCAAACCCACTACCTTCTGATAATGATGCTCTCACCAACAAGGCCACCGCGGCCCTTAAATATGTTTGTAATATACACTGAAAGAAAGTTCTAAAAATGAACTATAAACAATTTAAAGTCATAGCAAATTAGATAAATTATAAAGACACCATGCGCGATATATCAAAATTATAATTTAATGATATCAGGTCAAAATTAGAAGAAAAATATATCTCCTCCTCTCAAAATTTGTAATTTCTTTTAAATTTTTTGTTTTATATTTTTGTGGATATTGTAATAATTTTTGAGAAATACCATTTGAGATTTATGAATTTTTTTAAAAGTAATCTGTAATTGGATTGTATACAAATTAATTTTTACTTCAAATATTTCTTGCACTTCTTTTGCAAATATATTTTATTCAACAATTATTGAATGAAGTATTTTGTTTTGAAATGTGTTAAATGAATATATAATTTATTGAAATATTTTAATTTATATTTCTGCTTAGTTGAAAATGGATTCATTTTTGGCAAACTGTTTAAAATAAAATATTATAAAGTACAGAAGTTGGTTTAAATAAACTTTGTTTATATTATATTCAATATACTTATAAAATATTGAGTAATAAAGAATATTATTTTTGTGAATAACATACGCATTTTGATAAATAAATTGTAATGAAACAATAAAAACCTTTTGTATGAGATTTAAAAAATTACTAATTAGTTGAAATAAGGATTTAAATTCAATTTTACTATACTTTCGTATTTGATAAAATTATTCAAAATGCAATCTTTGCAATATCAATCAATGCATAGAGTCAATAAGTTAAAATTAATTAGAAAGAACAAATGAACTGAATTCAAATATGGTTATATACTGAAATCTAAGGTTGTGAATTCAAATGTCTTCTCATATTAAGAAACGGATGGCAGTTAATGTGAAGTGATACCAGTTTTTGTTTATTTTTAGTTGAATTTATTAAACAAAAGTTTTAATAATGTTGATGCTTCTAATAAAAACTTTTACCTGACATATAGAAATAAATGCAATTTCATTCAATAAAATATCAAATTAGTTTTAAAACTACTTGAAAAATAAATATCATGTATATTAAACATATACAGAAATAAAATTTTATTAATAAGCATAATCTTGACTTCTATCCCTTATCCTTATTTCGTAATTCATATCAAATAAAACGTTCTCATATTTTTAGTTAAAACTCAGATACATTAATTTATACTTTTTGAGAAATCCAATAATTGAAAATGATTTTATTTATTTTAATTTGATGTGATTTTTTTTCAGTAACGTAAAATATTATTAACAAAATGTTATTAATTCTTAATAAGCTAAACAGTCAACATAAATAGTGTATTCAACAGGGAGAATGAAAAGGAATTTGCGGTTTTAATAAATAAATAACCGCTAAAAATGCAGTTAACTAAATTGCTATTGAAATTCTTCGAATTCAATTATTTTTAAATTTTTTTGCTCTGTGAGTAAAGATACTTTTGAGTTCGATTTATATCAGGGACTATAAAATTTGATTTTCTCTAATAAGTTTATAAACAGTAAAATGTATTAATTACATTAAATATAAATGAATTATAAATTTTTATTTCAATATTTATCGGATTAAAACCTTAAACCACCTGCCCTTAAATCTAATTAACTTTTATAAATATCAATTTAGATTAGAAAATAAAGAATAATTACTTGAAAAATCTTTTCTTAAGCACTTTAACGCCGTTGTAAGGCTCTTAAATTAACTTTAAGGGGAAAAGTTATAAAATGAGGAGTTATAGACGAAAAGGGAAAGTTATTCATAAATAATGAAGTCATGTAGAATTAAAAATAGTAATTTCTCACTTTTGCAATATGATTTCATGGGTGTTAAAATTAGCAGTTTTTATTTTAATGCTTTCAATTTACTTGATTTGAATAATTGCTTATGTTCTTTGTTACACTTACTTTTACAAGAATCAAAACCGTTTACTTTTTTTAAAAGTTTAATAAATAATTTTTAAAGAAAGTAGTTGCAGTTGTTCTTAGTTCTAATTATATAAAACTAAACGTATTATCAAAATTTATTCAAGTTATTTTACTTTTTTAAAATACTTTATTTTTTATTCTTTTTATAATATTACTTTGTTACTTAATTGTTACTATTTTTTTATTTTCATGTGAGTAGCAAATTTGAGAGCACTAACTTTCAAAAAATATTTAAAACTCTACAATCAGGGAAAATATTATAACTGAACTTTTTTAAGTTATTTGAATTCCTAAAGAAATATTTAAAGAAAATGTATTTAGTTCGGAAGTCACAAATTTTCAAAAAGAGTTCAATTAAATACTCAACCAAGATTCTCTTTTTTTATCAAACAACGTGAAATAAATCACCTTATAAGTAGATAAAAGTTTACAAAAATTAATCACGTATTCATTGATCATTAATTCAGAAAAACTTATATTTTTATCTGAAATATAATTTCCTATTAAAATGTAATTGTTTTTTTAAAGTTTTTTTATTTTGAAAGTATTTAATTGACTTGAAACATATAATATGTCAATTGCTTTTATATAATCTTATTTCTCTATATTATATTTTGTCCATAAAATTATATTATTATTTATAAGTATTATTATTATATGTAATAATATAGAAAATATTATTATTATAAGTTTATAAAGCTATTGATAAATCTCATAATTATTCGATTAATTTTATAATTTTTTTAAGTATATGTTTCAATTTTAGCTTTCTTATACAAATCATTTAATTACATCCTTCATTATTTTACCATAGATAATAATTCAAAAGCAATTTTACCATAATTGAAAAATTAAAATCTTGAAAACAATATTAAACCTTATTTAAAATATAATGTACCGATAATCAAAATCAACCAACTAAAGTGAGAAATATTAATTAAATGAGCATTATAAATTAATTAATTGATTCAATGTGTGAGTCAAATATTTATAAAATATAAAGTTTCAAATTATTTATATTCTAATTAAGAGTCAAGAATTAAATTAATGAATGGAATAACTCCCTATCGGTGTGATGTAATTTATTTCCTAGTTCGAGTTAAAATTAGGTACATAATGATTGGAGGACTTTATGCCATTTTAACTTCTCAATCAAACTGAATAATTTTTTAATTCAATAACTTTACTCTGAATTTCTTATTCTATAAAATTTGGCAAACGATACGTAGATCTTGCATACTATTTAAACGCATTGTTTAAAAATATTATCCTGTAGCTTCCCAGATTATAACGAAATATTTTATATGGGTAGCTATATCTGAAACCGTGAATGGCGGCATTATACATGTCATACTTACCAGCTTAATAGAAAATGGAAGTAGAGTAATTTGAAAGAGACACATATGCAAAAAGGGGTATCAGCAGCTTGCCAATGAGGAATTTTCCATTATAGATTCCGTACCTGGATGCGATAATGAAAATGGACATTGCCACGTGACCCATGTAATGAAAGTACTTTAGCATGTCATTCATTGTTTAGACACTTGTACTACTGATTAGGTGAGCTGAAGACTTTGCATTTGTCAGTAACTTGCTTTAGGACACCCTGCCTACGGAGATTCAAGAAGAATCTGAGCAATAAACATAAATTTAATTTTCCTCCATTCTCTTTTACATACATACAAGAGCCTACTAACTACCAGCAATTTGAAAAGTATGTTAAATTATAATATTTATTTTACTTTTTAATATTGTTATGTAAATTGATAGAGTTATGTACATGGTTTGATATGTTCACACAAATTCTGTGAAAACAGCTTCAAGTTCTGCTAAATAACTGTGTAAATTAAAAAAAAAATATCTTGGAAAATTCAGAAGAAAAGATAAAAGTTACTTTTTTTAAAACTTCATCATGCAAGCTCATAAAAATTATTTATATATTTATTTGCATTTTGCAAGTATGCTTATTTATTTAAATGGGCAACTATACTTCATAAATCTAAAAAAAAATTCAGTATTTTAAATGCTAAAGACTCTGTAGTAAACATTTACTGATTTCAGAATTTAAATGTCAGTAATTAAAATTTGAGGTTCATAAGCTAAAAATAATTAGCCTTTTACTCTAAAACTAATTATAAATTAGAAATGATATCCGTTAAGCTTTAATTTGGCGAAGAAAATAATTCGTTAGATTTAATGAGCCGAAATCACAGATTTTTATGTATGGATGCATCTTGAGATATTTCTTGAATGAAAAGTACTTGCATGAGACATAAATGAATCAAAAATTGTTCAAAATAAAATTTGATACTTATCAAGGAAATCCAAAAAAAAAGGTAATGCTGATGCACATATCATAACCTGCTTAAAAGGATGCGAAATTGCTTAGGGGAACCTAAACGATTTTATCATCCCTTAAACTTCAGTTATAGACATAAAAAGGATACTGAGTAGAAAAAAGGACAATGTTTTATTAAACTAAATGAAACTTGTACTCCTAAATGTAAAATACAAAAATCAACATTTATATCTTGAAAATAAAGTAGAATACAGTGAAAAAAAGAATAATGAATTGACATTGAGAATAAGAACACTGACGTATATTTTTAGTACAGAAATGCTAATAAAAATTTATATTAGATTGTGTGCGAGTTTTAACAATTGTACAATGAAACATACCGGGAAATATAATTAGTTCTCACTAGACACATTATCCATTGGTACTTAAAAGGATGTTGAAAGTTAAATAATTTAATTTTAATGTAAAAGATGTAATTTTTTTTATTTTTAATAAAGGAATTATGCATTTTTATTTAAAAATATACGTATTATAATTCTGACTATGATACCTTTTTTAGTATTTTTTAAAAATTATTATATTTCATCATAATCAATATAAAATTTCTTTACATCTTATTTTTTAAAAAACTGTTGAGAAATTTTCAATTTGATCCTCATAATGAGAAATACTATAAACTAAGTATGCACTATTTTTTTTCAATTTCTTAGTTTCTGAAAAAAAATTTTTTTCTCACAATTTACTACAGCTTTTTGAAAAAAATATTTTAAATTACACTTATAACCATGTGTTTTTACTAAATAAAAACTGAGAAAAAAATTCTAATGCCCCAAATAAAATAAGATGTAGTCTCTTGTCCACTTGAACCACTTGTTACACTCATAACTTAACTGCAAGTATGTTTTCATGGAAAGGAAGAGGAAACACTTTTTTAACTTAAGCGGGTTATGATCGAATTTGATAAAGAAATGTGCATGATAAATAACCTTTTTTCATGTTCCTTCTCCAGGAATCATTTAATCCTAATTCCACTCTTTAGGGATGCTAAAATACAATCAAATATTGTATCACTTAATCAGTTTATTGATTCGATACATTTTGGTAATTATAGATAACATTTTTAGAAAATTTAGATGTCCTATAGATTTTTTTGCTTTCCTGTATATATGCAAGTTTGAGCGGAATGAATTTGATCCTCATAATGAGAAATACTATAAACTAAGTATGCACTATTGTTTTTCAATTTCTTAGTTTCTGAAAAAAAAATTTTTTCTCACAATTTACTACCGGTTTTTGAAAAAAATATTTTAAATTACACTTAAAACCATGTGTTTTTACTAAATAAAAACTGAGAAAAAAATTCCAATGCCCCAAATAAAATAAGATGTAGTCTCTTGTCCACTTGAACCACTTGTTACACTCATAACTTAACTGCAAGTATGTTTTCATGGGAGGGAAGAGGAAACACTTTTTTAACTTAAGCGGGTTATGATCGAATTTGATAAAGAAATGTGCATGATAAATAACCTTTTTTTCATGTTCCTTCTCCAGGAATCATTTAATCCTAATTCCATTCTTTACGGATGCTAAAATACAATCAAATATTGTATCACCTAATCAGTTTATTGATTCAATACATTTTGGTAATTACAGATAACATTTTTAGAAAATTTAGATGTACTATCGATGTTTTTTGCTTTCCTGTATACATGCAAGTTTGAGCGGAATGATTCATAGATATGTGTGTAATTTATCATTTCCAAGATATGATATTTTTAATAATAAGTTAAAATAAATGAACTCTATATCTTTTTAGAAGTGCGTGTAATTATTTTACCCAAAATAAAATATATTATTAAGTACGTTTTCTTTACAAATTAAAAATACATAACTAATAAACACAAACCATTTTTATTTGTTTGAAAAAATATTTTAGGAATTATAGTTATTATCAGTGAAAAAATTTATATATTATGCATTGTGAATTGTTTTATTTGAATTCTAAACATTAGAATTTATTTTTTATAAAGAATATTTGATAGTTTAAGGCATTGTCATATCATTACTGTGTGTTACAAAACTTCAGAAGCACATATTGAGCACATGTTAAACAAATTTAAAAATTATACTGGCATATAAGATAAAATGTACTTTATACCCAAAAGAGCTACTACTCTTATGAAAAAGTAATTTTCAATTTTGAAAAAGAAAACGCTGACATTTTTTCATGTAAAAAAATAAATGCTTAGACACATATAATAAATAAAATATACAAAGATAAATTTCTTACATTTGCACTATCATTATTCTATTTTGAAACTACTGCAAGATGCCCCTAAACTTAATTACATATTTCAAATTATTCATCAAATATTTGTAAATATTATTAACTATATTTTTATTTAGATTAGTAATTTAAGTAAATTTCAACAGTATGCAGGAGCTATAATTTCTTATTAAATTTAAAAATTTCCTCAATAAAAATGAATAGTTTAAAATTTCATATTTTATAATGCAAACAGTATAAGTGCATGGTATCATACAGTAAATACGAGTATATTTTAGTAATAGCAATAAAGTATTAAGCTGTTACATTACAACCAAGCCGAAACCTTTCCATTCAAGTACTTTGTGATAAGGTATAAAATAATTATATCAATAATTTTGAAAGTCATTAATAATAAATTATTACAATTAATTTTAATAAAAATCACAATTACTGTGTTTCCTACTAATTTCATTTTCATGAAACTGTTTTAATTCTATTTTTAATTTTCAAATTATAAACCAAATATTTTACACATTCATTTTTTTATTTGCTAAGATATATTTTGATAGATTTCTCCTCAGAAAATCAAATATATGCTTCAATTTGCTCTTTTACGAGGTTTTTACAACTAGATTCTCATGAGAAATATTTATAATTCTTTTTTAGAAAATTATGAAACATTTTTTACTACTAAAATTGTGACTATAAGTAAATCCTCTCAAAAACTTAGATGCTTTTTAGCAGTCTTAATTTTTTTTTTCGCTGCTCACTTTTTACTTTTCATCTTAATCTTAAGTCTTTGTTCTTTTTACAATTATTTTTGTCTGCATTTAATTTCAAAAGAAAACTTAATTAATAAATTTCTTTCAAGTTTATTTCTTTCATACTCTGTTCGACTGATAAATAAAAAAAATTGAAGGGCATGGTTTTTGTGGGATTAAAAAAAAACTAATTTTTTCTTGATTTACTTACATTTTTTCATTTAATTAATTTCTTATACTCGTCAAAATGAGTTCAACTTTCCTTAAAAAATTTGATTAAATAATATTCTTTGTGAAATCCACTTGAAAATGATATAATTTAAGATAACTTTTAAGAAAAAAATACTTACGTTTAATTCTATTTACTTTTAAGATCAAGCTAATTTTTTGCGGAGCAAATCCAGCAGCATAGCGGTATTCTTCTGATAACTTAATCTAATCATATTTAGCTAAAAAATGTATGTGGCATCTCAGAAAAGTAATTTGTAATAATTGTTTTTGACTGCTTAGGGAAGACAATAAATTCAAATGAGAAAAGAGCAATCTAACTTTTTCACTTTCATTCCTTTTTTAAAAATAATCAATGATGAAATATTTTGTAGTTATGTTATTTAATATGTTTTCACTTTTAATATAATTTTAAAACTACGCATATTTTTCTAGACTTTAGGTGTCAATAAAATTTCTGTCGTTATAGATATATATTTGAAATCTTTAAACATAGACAGTGAAAATACTTTTTGAATTATTATATTTTAATCTCCTCTGTTATATATTTAAGAAGTGAGCCAAATTACTACGAAATTCCAGGCACGGAGAAATATTCAGAAAAAACACAGCAAACCCTTAAAATCTATAATAAAACGAGTGAGATAATGCACTTTGAACACAAAATAACGTAATTTATTTAACAGAATTTTAAAGTACTGACTTAGAGTTTGAATTTATTAAATACAGTCGAATTATGGACTTTGAATTTTATTACCAACAACTGTAATAAATTTTGAGTGAATTACTTCCGGGCATTTAAGATACAATATTTCATTATTTACATTAGGAATTTCATTTATCCAGAGCAGGTCAACAGTAAAAGGAATTTCACAGCCAAGAATATCAAAATGAATCAAAGAAAAATAAAATTGCAAGAAAATGAAAATATGGACTTATTTTCAATAGCATAGAGAATGTAATATATGAACAAGAATGCTTTTCATTCCTACTTTATTTCAGTCCTTAGCTAATGTTTTGTGTCAGCACAATAAGACAAACGATACGAGTGGGAAGGGGGTTTCTTAAACTCTCGTCTGAGTGAGTAAAATTTCCAGATCAGGGATATCAAAAAACCATATTTAAAAACAGAGAAAATAGATGCATATTACATTTATTTTGCTGTCTTTCCATTTCATGTTTTAAAAAGCTTCATCCGTTATAGTTAGTCTTCATAGGATAGTTCAATTTACTAATTAATAAACATAATTTCATTATTAAATTAAATAATACAATAATTTAATTTTTTGCTTTATATCTAAGCTTTATTGCTAAGATAGTTTTTTGCAATAAATTTTTATCAATTAACAAGAAAATTTACAACTATTCAATAGAGTAAAAAATTTTAAAAAAAACTTGGAATAAAATGTCTAAGGATTTATAAATACTTATAATTATTGAACTCAAATTTTTATAAATAAAATTTGCGAACTGAAACTTACATTAAAATAAAAATTGGTATCAAAATGTAATAAAATTTCATTTTCAAGATGGTTCATCACGATAATTTTTTTGATTAATACGTATTCAAACACAAAAGAAGCTTAATAAAATAAAATAATCTTCATTAATAAAATTTTATAAGAGACTAAAAATAAAATAAAATCATCATGCAAAATATTCGATATCAATATTTCAATAACTTGAATTTTCTTAATTTTTTTACATAAATACTAATGTATACAATTATTTCACCCAATAAACTATTACAATTAAAACACCATTCAAGTTATGTAAGGAATAGTTGTGATTAGAAATAACTAGTAAGACTTTTATGAAATATTTCAATTTTTTTAGTGAATTCAATAATTTTTATTTATAGCAACAAATACTTTTATTCAATAAATTATTTTTTCTGATTCAAGAAAAAGTGCACATTTTGAATTAAGAAGGATCTAAAACGCGTCATTCTTCTTCTCGTTAAGTTTGTGAATTCGAATCTGGATTCACCTGAATATCCGTCGTGCTCATTGCCCGTAATGCACGCAAAAATATGTCATCCATGAGAAATGGAGTCCTCTGGAGAGGCAAGCCAGGTCTGGAAGTGTTCTATTTGGTCCTTGCTTCTAAGTTATGAGGACGGAGTTTTTAGGCCACAATGTCCCTTTCAATGGGTGCTCTCTTGTGACATCACTCCCACGCCATAAAAAGTGAAAAATCCCAGTAGCTGGGCATTGGAATCAAAAACAATAATCTAAAAATACATTTTAAATGCTATCTCTTTGTATGAAGTAAACGTTGAATATTAGTTAATGTGGAATATTACTTCATGTGGAATGATACCTCTGGAAGAGGCAGGTTACGTCTGGGATGTCTTCTGCTTGGTTCCTTCTTCTAAATTATGAAAATCCAACTACTTTTGGGGTCATGATGGCACGTGCTCTGAGCATCCCACTAAAGGTCCCAGTGACTCTGCATCTTTACGTCGTCCTTTTTTTAGGATCAGCAAAGGGAACCGTCACTTGTCGCAGGCAGTGATTGGAAGGGTGATTACATTTCACTCTCTGGGTTGCTGTACCTCCGAAGGTTGAGAAAGATGCCCACATTAATCTGTGATGTCCTGCCACTGTAATGTGGACGTCGAGAGGAAGGTGCTGGGTCTGGTGTAACATTATCACATGACCATAGCTCAAAATCATGAGACACTTAGTGATAGATTAGTATTCCAAACCCGTTAACCTTAAGATGCGATCAGGTCTCGTCTGTATATGAATGTAAAAAGCTGACATTACTTCTACCCTTTGTGCTGAAAAGTGATAAACCAAGTATTTGAGCATTGGAAGAAGAAAAGAATGCTCAACAATATCAGATCGGGGTTTTATCAATAAGCTTTTTGGTAAAATGAAGAAGTTTTTTGTGTATTAAGATCAGTGAGAGCATTTTTAAAGTCAAAAAATATTTAATATTTGTTATATCGATGCATAAAAAGAACTATATTACTCCTTTATAAAGAATATTTACACCTAACTTTAATTAATTGAAATTTTGTATAAAACTCTTGAATTAAAATCTTTTTGTTTAGTGAATATCTAAATGCACGGATGAATTCAGCATTAGATATCTAAACCTCATTCGAGAATACGATGAATATGATAAAGTTTTTCTACAACTGCTTATCTCTAATTTCTTCAAATTCATGCGAATATCTATTTCGATTGCATAAAAAAATTGATTTAATGATGCGATTAAGAATAGTATACTTATTATCACATATTTAGTCAGTATAAGGTAATGAATTATCATTAATTTGTGTATGTTTAATTCCTTGACATTTAGCACTTACTTTAGGTAATTTACTTTTGTTCATGCAAAATTATACTACTTATGTAATGCATAATACAATTTTAAATTATTTTTACTGTTTTACAAGAAAAATTACAAGAAATGTACACGCTTTGCATTCATTTTTATCATATTATTTAATTGCACAAGATATATTTACGAAATGATAAAGCTGCAGAGTAATTTAATTTAATGTGTTTGAAAATACACAGTATTAGATTTAAAATATATTTCATATGGATTCCCTATTTTTATCTGAATTTATTATAACATTTAGTGATCTGCACAAAATTACAAATATTCAACAGTATTTTCAAAATGCTGCACATTTAAAAATAAAATTTGTAAAGAAAAAAAATCTTTAAAGTTAAAAAAAAATTCATTAAAAATGCATGAGCATTATATTGTTGTTAAGAAATTTACTAAGAACAAAATATTCCAATTGTCTTTCTGAGTTTTGGGGCAGTTAATTTTTTTATCCGATCATTGAAGTTTTCTTCCATTGACATCAAAGCAAAACTGAGACCTTAGATTTCTTTCATTTCCTTCTTTTTCCGCTTTGACTTTTCACTCGTGATTAACCTCTCACGACAAAACTTATTTCTAGAAGAATTTTTGTAAAAAAGATATAGCTTCATTAGTTTTTTTTCACCCTATTACTCTCGCTTAACATAATGTAGACAAGAAAATAGACGTGCAATTCCTTTGGCATTATTTAGTATCCCAAAAGACAGTTTTCTAACCCAATTTTCGCCACAGCAGAGAAAATAATCAATCTGTTAACGCAGCGAATGTAATTAGCTAACCTTACGGATAACCTTTCCTTGGCGACTTTTTTGTGATATGTAATCAAGTTAGACGCAATACAAAAATCAAAAAGCGTAAAGGAGAATATGTCAAAATGAATTTTCGTTACTTTCCCTTTTTCTTCTTTGCCCCTAGTCGTGAAGATGACGCTTTTTTGTTATTAGTTTACATAATCAATATCTGGGTCATCTTTAATGCCATACAGCAGAAATGTCGAGGTGAGGATGGCAAAGTTTTTCCACGCTTTTTCATTACTGTTTGCAAAATTTTTCATTTTTCATTGAAAGCGACTTTAATATAATCAAGTGTTAAAATAAAAACACGGCTTTCAAACTCAAAGTTCTTGGGCGGCTTCAATTCTCCTTTTAATATTTTTCGCAGGGATTTTTTTTATCATTTTCTCGGCTTTATAAAGTAACGTTTTTGACACTGGGTGACTCAGAATTAATTATTCTGAGCATTGGTGATGGTTATTAAAGCAAATTTTGTGGTTCATTTTTCTTATTAGTTAAATAAACTTCGCTAAGTATTGTGGTTTAAACTTGTTTTTGTTAAACAAATACTAAGGGTAATTAATTAATGATGAAAGAAATGTAAATATTAGGTAAAGTTTTAAAATTATTCATTTATTAATATTAGCACAACCGATTTTTCAGACAAATTTTCATCATTAATTATAACTGCGTATAAAATATATTTTATCTTTGCGCAATGCTGTTAAAAGATGAGTTTATAATTTACATGTGAATTTCTTATAAACATTTCCATATAGTTTATTGATAATATATTCTTATGTTACTTTTTTGTTAAAAATTAAAAAAATAAAGAAATTAGAATAAATATGCAACTAAAATATTTTATTTTTTAATAGTGTTTTTTAGCATTTTTTGTGTTACTGTTTGTTTGCACTCAAGTGTCGAAATGCAATAAAAGCAATGAATTTCCAAGCATCCACACAGACAGAATGTGGAATAAAAATAATTTCAAAATTGTGCAGAAATAAAAAGAAGCATGTTTTCTTCTTTTTTAAATTGTGTCTTGATATGAACTATTAACCTTTCATTCTGAAAAGTCTAATTACCAACTTTTATAATTTGCTTCATTCCTCTAAAAGAAATTATGTACATAATATAGACGCATAAATCATTGAATTTAGATATTATTTTCTCACAATGTTTCCCATTGCAGAATAAAAAATAACTTTCCTTGAATACTAATTAATAGTATACATGAGATGGCATTATTTCACCAGAGTTTGTTTTATCCTAATAGAAATTATGTCATGTTCAGAAGGCAAGGAGTTTGACACCTACCGGCTGAAAATTCTCGTCTATAAACATTCTGTGTGAGGGTAAGGTCTTAGATCTGTTTTATTATTATCATTACATGTGTAAAACAATTTTTTCAAGTAATTCCTCTTGCTACAATAAAGCTCCTTTCTTTTATTTTATGAAAATATTAAGTGTTTTGCCTAATTGCGAAAATTATTCACCTTATACAATAGAAAGATTTGAAAAAATATAAATATTTAATAAGTGTATTTACTATTAAATGAGACAATAATTAAAGAATATTATCACAAATTGCTGTATTAAATTAAATTCGACACATTTACGAGATTCAAACTCGATTATTCGCAAATATTTAATGCAAACAGTTTACATTTGAATTTTTCACATGTCTAGAACCCATTTTTAAAGCGCCATCAGGTGATAAATTGAGTTCATTGAATGAAGCTAAAAATTACATTATTGTCAGCTGAATTCATCCCTTTTTGCAATTCTTCCAAGTGGCAGAATTTATAAATTGAAAGTGCAACTTAAACATTCTGTACCATTTTCTCACAATTAGATGAAGAGCTCATAATCAATTTGTACATCTTTAAATATTCTTTTTAGAATGTATTAATTTTTATGAAGGAAATCGAAGTAAAATTAAATCCATCGTTAAAAGTTTATATTAATGAACCAGATTATTGGCGAATTTTACAGCAATACTTATGTAGGATAATGCATTTTGGCTTAAATAGCTTGATTAATCGCATTTTAACACACTTTAATTGTGCTAAAAAACAATAAAATTATCGTCCTTAACTTTTTCAACATTCTGACTCCAGAAGCATTTCTGAAATCCTTAATACTATAAGGAATATTTCCATAAACCAACTGAAACTATTACTCCTTAGTATGCAGGAAGGAGTTTTAATTAAACCTTCAACCTCCGGTGTTAACATTTTCCGTACTGCTTAAAGCAGATTGCATTATGGAATAAAATTCCCACGTTGGAAGTCGCGAATATGTGGAATGCTCTGTTACAACTCATCATCTAACTGCTATTAAAGCTTTCAGTAAACTAGACTAAAGGTGAGTCTTCGCCACTCATAAGTATTTTAACTAACTCCAGAACTTCAATTTCGGAAGAACTCAGCAGAATAGATCTGCAAATGCCTCTGAAAACATTTGCAATCCAGTGCACTGATCTCTTTTCCAAAGCATTTAAAATACTCTGAATTATTCGAAATCCTTTTGCAGCTTCATTTAGGAAATGAAGCGGATTCCGTTATGTGTCTGCTTAGTTTAAAATTAGGATAGGATCTCGTGTCTCCTTTAAAAATGAGCCCATAAAATCTGCGGAAGATTCAAAATGAAATGTCTATTATCTTATGAATTTTAATATAGATTTCTCTGGTGAATAAGTTGCCATTGTATGAAAATTAATTTATTTATATTGTACAATATATATATCTATATATATATATATCTATATATATATATCTATGTATATATATATATATATATATATATATATATATATATATATATATATATATATATATATATATATATATATATATATATGCGAGAATCTTAATAGTAACAATTTGTTATTGCGAAACTTCTTTTTGTTTATACAACATTACATTTGATAGCATTATACTTCATTGATATTAACAGCTAAAAGGATAGTCCTTGGTATCCGAAGGGTTAGGAATGGGTTCGATTTCTAATACCGCCAAAGACCCACCGAGTACATGCGATATACGTGCTCGTTAAATTTGTGGAATTGGAAGTTTTGTGATCTGTCGTTGAGCAGTTACCGTGGGTGTAATGGTCTAGAGAAAATTTCCTCTTCCTCCAGATCAATGTCAAACTGAGCGAGTGGATCTTCTGGTGGCGCCATCTATCGGAGAACTCTTAGAGCAAAACTTCGGGGTGCTCTGATTAAACGAAAGATGCACCCGTCTGACTTCATTTTGCATAGCCATCTCATAGCGAGTTTGGATTGTCCTAGTGTCGTAAGAAGCAATAACACAGATGAAAAGCGTGTTATTTTGCTTTTTTTCTAACTATACTTTGTTTTTTTCTTTCAGCTTATCTTCTGTAGATAGTGTGTTGATTCCAAGTACTTTTACGGAAGAAATCCAAGGGTCTTCTAAGAGAGAAATCCAAGCCAAGTAGTCGTCTACATATAAAGTGCAGGTGGTGTTAAGAACTATTTTTTTGAAGGGGGAGCCACTGCTGCCGCCGTTCGAATATGGAAATAGTCTCACTCGTCTTTTTTTGACCCTCTTGAAAGAGCACATCTCGATTGCTCCTGTAATCTTCAGTCTAATTTTATATTTTTATATGTGTTGTTTTGTTTTATAATAAGCATGAGAAAATGTATTTTCCAGATTATTTGAGTTTTGAACGAGGGCACCAGGTAATATATTGCAATAATCTTGATCGAAAGCATTTTCATTATTGGTTATATGATTTGTTTTAAAAGGTGGAATATCCATCTAATGTTTTTCAGCAGCATCATGATTTTAATCTTTCATTCAGAACAACATGGTCTTACACGTATGCCCTTTTAAAATATTTTTGTTTTACAGCAGACTAAAATTACCGATTAAAAAATAAAACTGGGTTTCCCAATAATACACATGAAATAGTTTCCAAATAAGTAGCATAACAAATCGACATTTTTAGCAATTTAATGTAGGCGTTCTTAAAAAGGTTAAATTTCTTCGAAAAAATATTAAAAAGTTATTTATAATATTTATTATTAATGTAGGATATTGTAGATTAGTAATATTTTTAACTAAGAACTGTTTCAGATTCTTTGCTTTGAAATAATTATTAATACATTTCATTTCCTCAAATATAATGAAACTATTTTGCATAAAAAATACATAAAATCATTTACATTTGAAGATTTACTATTTTGTATTTTATTACTTACGCCATAAAATCTCTTACAATAAATATACAAAATATATTTTCCTATTGTGAAATTTGATCTAAGAAACTCAATGCACTTAGTTTTGGCAATTTTCTGCAACTAATGACATTCAAGATAATATATTTTTAAAAATTTATATAGCAGAGAGAGCATTGAAATATGGAAAACTAATTAAAATATCCCCCGTTAAAATTCTTCTATTTAAGTAATTCCAGTTTATATGTTTAGATTGAATGTATCATTAAACCATTTTCATAAATAGTTTTATAAACAAAAATGAACTATGACCTTTTAATGATTTTTTTGCAATTGAAAAGACTTTAAAAAATACAGCTTTGAGTTATTTTTAATCATATAATATGTGCAGTGAAGCACAATTTATAGGATTTACAGAATTACGTAAATCTAAAAAAGCAATATTTTGACATTGATATATAATTATTAATTTATATTAGTTACAATTTTATTTTATATTAATCTCTTTTTCATTAAATTTTTAAGAGGTTTTAGAAAAAAATTATAAAAGAATATGAACTTTTATGACTGAAAAGCATTTAAACATATGAGTTAGGTACATTAATTTAATATTTGTTGAAAAAATAAGGATAAAGAAAAATATTCTCTTTATCCTTATTTTTTCAACCAAAATATTTATTAATATATATTATATATATATATATATATATATATATATATATATATATATATATATATATATATATATATATAAGCAAATTATAATATTAAATAATTCTCACAAATTAATGTAGTTGAAAATGAATTTTAATTAATTTGTAATGAAGTTATGAATTTTCCCTTGAAATTAATAAAAAGATAATCACACACATATTTAATGGAATAAACAGCAGATATTATGTTCCCCACATATTTTAAAGCCCAAATAATATTCTTTTCTAAGTGACTTACAATAAGCAATATGCAAATATTTATTGTAAGACTTATAAGCCGATTATTCAATAAATGCTTTTTAATAATGGTGATCAATGTAATCTATTTGTTGACATTTTAAGGAAGGTATAGCAGAAAAACGCTGTTTTTTTAAATTGAAAGAAATCTAATAAGTTGTGTGTTTTTACAGTAACAGTGTTTTTACAGTTTGGTGCGTTGAGCAAATTTGGCGTTTTCTCACCTAATTCTGAAGGTAGACTAAAGTGCTTCATCTGTTTCACAAATAATTTTACTAAGAACAAAGAAAGATTTAAGAAAAGCAAGCTTCTGTTCATACAGTAAATACAATCAACTGTGATTGTAACAAAAAATAAAAAAAAACATGCTACTTTTTCCAGCAAGGTAATATAAGTTTTCAAAAAAAAAGTTGAAAAAACATTTCAATCAACTCCCCACATTGGGAAACAGCACCATCAAAATGATAAGACAGTGATTCTATTATTTAGCATAAAAGTGTTTTTCTCTAACTAAGCATCAAAAAGTATCATTATCAAGCATCTTTCCAAAGTAAAAATAGTTTTGCGTTTATTTTTATGCGTGGGATATAAGGAGAGAAAAATAAATTTCGTTATTTCTGAGGGGATCTAGAGCTATTTACCATAGAAAACTCATTTTGCGCCAGCTATACTAAAAATCACGGGCTGTCAGAGATTCGATTTGAAGGATCATTAGAGCGCTGAAACGCGTAATACTTCCAGAAACACGTTTGGTCATGCATGTATGAGTGGCACTGCTTTATATATAATGTAAGAGGCGAATAAAGCAGGAATCAGTATTGTGCGTCATTTAGAGAGATGCTCTCTGTAGGCATTTGCGTCATTCTTCTTACTGGTTATTTTTTTACCCTGCTTTCTTGAATTATTCAAATCAAGTTAGGTAAACATCATGGAGCAAACATTTTTTTTTAAAAAATAATTTACAAGCATCTATTTGATTCATGACTGCAAAGTACACAGTTGTATCCTGTTTCTATTTATGACTACTGAATACAGAAATGAATTTAGTTTCTTTTGAGGAAAAAATTTGGTTCTTGAGTTATTGCAAAAAATATTTGTTTTTATTATTTTCTTTCTCATTAAGGAGTAAATTTCAAGCGTTTGATTATTTTATTTCTTAATTCACCAAGTTAATGTTTGACATTGAAGCAAACGTAACCAAATAAATTACATAAAATATAATATGAGAATTCAATATGTCAAAGCATGTGTGGGAAATTCAATGAAATAACTAGAAATTATTAAAAATGCAGCTCAATTATTCCAGGAAAGCTATAAAATCCTGGTCCTTGCTTCACCAGTGATTAAGTTCAAATTCCACAGTTGGCATGTAAATTTTCAATTTGTTCGGAATCCAGATGCCTATCTAATTAGCTATTGTAAGCAAAAAATGACCAGTGAGTGAAAAACGAATATTTTTACAAAAATCATTATAAAAAAAAGTTACTCATTTGATTATTGATGAAACAGTTAATCTTGTTCTTGCAATCAAAAGTTGTATGTAATACCGTTGTAATAAATAAACATTCGGCAAGCATTTAATAATGACTTCAGTAGTTACCAAATTATTTTCATAATTTTACATCTGAACTGAATGGATTTCTCTATCCATAATCGAATATATTACATATTTATAATAAATTATTGAAAAAATCTAAAATTTTGGAGCAACTTTGAAATTTTTAAGACAATATAATTAAAATAGAGAATAAATCTGTTTCAAAAAAATGATTAAGTTACATGGAGAACAAAATAATATCTAAAACTGTTAATAAATAATTGCTCTTAACGGTGGGTTTAAATTTTTTAAATTATAAAAATTTCATAAGAAAGTATTAATAACCATAAAATGTTTTAATGAAGGTTAATATCCATTGCTTGAGATGAAATTTTACTACATGTAAACACTGCAAAAATTTTATGAACATGAATAAAATATTTGCTATGAAAATATTTTCAAAAATTACTTTATTATTAATACGGTTGGCAATTTCATAAAATAATAACAATTTAGTGGAAAATTTTGCACACACAGTTCGAAGTTATTAAATACGTGAACGAATAAATATGAATGAGAATCAATGTTCCGAAATTCATTTTACAGGCTTATTGTATAATTTATAAAATTTGCACAATTTACTATATGTATTAAGACTTATATTTTCATTCATATAAATATTTACAGAAAAAATCATGTATAGAAATAACCAGGAAACTATTAGTTTGAAAAGTTGAAATTAGTCATTAATTTTAATTTAATTACTGATTAATTTTATTTTAAGTACTGATGTTTATTTTGATAAAAATCTCAGTTTCCCATTTTCATATAATTTTTTTTACTGTTATGTGTTTATTATTTTAGTCAGTTATATGTTCTTATTTATTTAATAAATTGCAAATGATGTCTTTCAAACATCTTTTGTAATTCCTTGTTAAAATTCTAGAATCAGTTCAAAAAAGAGCAAAAATTATGTCTTGCCTTACCTTGCTTTCAAAATATAAGTTTCATTTTTATTTAATCAAGCAGTTCATTAGTAAATAAGAAATATTTTTTGTTATATCTATAAGCAATGTTTTAAATAAATATCGAGTAAATGCTATGTATATTATCTTTTATTATTCTGAACCAGAAAGAAATAAGTAAGAAAATAAGAGCATTTGTTTCCTTTTGACATGGGATGCCATTTGGAAATGGTTATGCAATTAACTTAAATTTTTTGTAGGCTATGTAACTTTAATCAATGAAAACCAGAACTAAGCTTATTCTGAATTTTCCTAAGTTCTGACACTAATTTTGCACACATTAATTAGACTGATTTAAATTTTAAAGGAAGGTTCTGAGAAAATTAAATCTTTGTGTGTGATGAACTTAATTTTGTCATTAAATTGTTAGACATTTACGGCATTTTTGCCTGTAACGATTTCAATTCTACTCTAATTGTTCGACTGATTGATGATTACTTTAAAGCAACTAATCTTCCAAGTTAGTCTTTAAAAGTAAATCAAAGATAAAACATTTTTTTACTTCTGTTGATTATCCTATTTTGTTAAGAAAGCCAAGTTTAATCAAATTTTGATATGATTCAAGTAATGTATGTATGTATTTCCTATCTTTTCTAAGAATTAATTTTCATGAAGTCATTTATTTTCTCAGAATTATTATATAATGAAATAAACTTATTCAGAAAAAACGTTTTCTAGGGTAACATTATTTTGATAGAAGTCATTTTTTATAATAGTTTTAAATAATTTCCAGAGAGATTTTAATGTAATACCATTTAAAAGTAAATAAAGCATTTATAAAGAAAAAGGACAAGAAAATGTTAGTGTTGAATTACAGATGTATTTTTCAACACATTAAATTAAAAAATTTGTATATATGATGCTTAACAGACATATTCAGTAAAATAGCAATTTAATTCATCATTCCTGAAAATTGTTTTTCGTTTCACTTTAAAATACATATCAAACTCTAAATATGTAATACAAAATTAGTAATTATATTTTTACTTTTTAGTTAACAACTATTAGAAAGTTTGCAAGGTCAGGCATAATAAGTGCAAAATTTTTAACGCGTCTGAGAGTTTTTAAGGACATACATTCTTAATACGGAGAAATATAAAGACAAAAATGCATAGTCAAAGTGAGTTCCACTAGATCATAATTGTACAGAAATTTTTTTACGCTTTTTCATAATAATTAGTTTATTATTAGTATAAAAGTATATATATGGCTCTTACAACTTTAAGAAAAGTAGGTTGGAAGACTATTTAAACTAAATACATAACAAAACAGCTAGATTCACTGATAGTTTTTCGAAAAAGCAATCTTTCCCGAAATAGTTTCAGAGCGTCGCTATTCAAACGATACACATGGGTAGGAAATAGAATTACATCGGGAAAAGAAGTTATCTTTGACCTCCTGTGAAGAAGTAACCTTATAGCAATGGATTCGAAAAATGGATTTCCAAGTAATAATTCGGATCATTGAGGAAGAAAAGAGCCAATCTTTTCCCAGCTAAGAGCTAATATTGACATATCACTATAGCTTGGACTCGAATAACAGATCATCGCTTTTTAGATAAGTTCTGTGGCCTTGTTGAACCTCGTTCTTTGAAAAGTACTTTGGAATTGAAAAGATTCCCGATGTAATAGAGATGGGGGAAAAGTTAAGAATTTCCCTTAAGAAACAAAAGCGGAAAAAATAAAAGGGGGTCCAAAATACGTTATCGGTTTCTATGGCAACCAGAGATCCTCATCACTATTCTATCCTGAAAGTTAGTGGTGCCCCCCTTCTAGACATTCCTAAATCGAGCTTATCGGCCATCATTGAAAAATCTTTCCACGTAAAAAGCCAAATGCAAATCGGGACCAAAAGTCCTTCAGATTTGTTATTTTTCCCTTTCAGCTTAACCATTGATTTTTATTTCTATGATGGAATTTTTCTATATTTTTTTTCTTACTTTAAGCGTAGAATCTCTTTTGACTATTGTCTCTTCATTATAATAGCGGGAGGAATTTAAGTTCAGCTAAGATTCAATGATGGATCTATATATGGGAAATTTTAACTCATGAAATATTTATGAATGAATTGGTGAGCGTGCAGGGCATTATTTTTTCTGCATAGCTTAGGTTAATATTTTATCTTTGAATTCGAATATTTACTTACTAGTATAGCTAGTGATTAAAGAGCAACATTTTATTGTTAAGATTTCACAGCGGTCAGTTCAAAAAGTTATCATTAAGAAAATGTTACAGAATTAGATTTTTCTTTTATTTATACACTAAGAATCTCTTTTTGAAACTTATATTATTAGTTATAATTTTAATAGCTTTGTTTAAATGCAAGTGAGAAATTAATTATACTTTCCCTCTTAAAAATGCAAAGTTTTAACCGAAATATTTAAATTCATTTAAAATATCTAGATTCTTTTTATTTAGAAAAGCAAATTATGCAATTGAAAGTATATGATTTAATTGTTATGTAAATTTTTGTTATTAAAAACATTTATTATATATTACGAATGATTACAAATAGATATCATTATTAAGTTAAAATAGATTTTTATAATAGAAATTAATGTCTTTTTCTGAATAACTGCAAATCTTATGTCTTTTATTTCTAAAATTTACACGCCACGTTATTTCAAGCAGATGCATAAATCATAAATAAAACATATTTTCCTATATAAATGCATACCATTATTGTTGTTTCTAAATTTACAGTTTTTGATATGGTAATCTAATCTGCTATATATATATATATATATATATATATATATATATATATATATATATATATATATATATATATATATATATATATATATATATATATATATATATATATATATATATATATATATATATATATATATATATATATATATATATATATATATATATATATATATATATATATATATATATATATATATATATATATATATATATATATATATATATATATATGAAGTCATTAACAGTAAGTGTTCCAATTATTTAGAAAAAGTTTTAATTGTTAACCCACCACTAAGTTGTGTCAAATATTCTTTATACATAAATACATATTTTCCCTGTCTAAGCAAATTTATTAATAAAGGAATTTTTTAAAACTATTTACGAGTAATATTTATAATAAGTAATACTTTCATTAGTTCAGTATTTCCTAAAATTGACGAATATTAATTTTCCGATAATATTATAAATTAGTCTGTATTTTGTATGAAGGAAGAATTATGCTTTTTATAATTTCAATATTTTTTATGTATTTAATATTATAATTTAAAACAAAGCGTTTCTGTAATGAGGGGTCTACATAATTATAATACTTTCGCCTTTTCTAAATTAAAAAAATCCTAGTTAAAATATAACAACTAATTTGCATATTATGTAAGCAAGTAAATTAATACGAAATTATAATTCTAATACATTTAGCTTTATTCTAAGTGTTCTCTTCTTAAAAGAAATATTAAATTGCATGTGAATGAATTTAAATACCTATACTTTAATTTGAAATAGTTTTCCTATTAATTTATAATGTATTTGAAAATTTATTAAATGTGTATAAAATATAAACAACTATAAATGTCTTGAATTAGAAAATAACGTCAAACGCGTACTCATTAAGAAATGAATGCAATATTTCTCCCCAATACCGTCTAACCTGGAAAAGTAAATAGTGAATGAAAGCTTTTGTAATTATACTTTTTCGTTATGGTTTATGTTATGGTTGCCAAGGTTTATTTCTGGGTTGGAAAGTTTCGAATACGGAGCGAGCCCTTTGTTGTTCGTTAAGCAAGCATGTCATGAAAAGAAGATGTTTTTGAATCTTGAGGCTGGAAAACCCTTTGAATTAAAATTAAATACGATCTGTTTATTTGTGATTTTAAGTAAAATTTACATTTATGTAAATTAGAAGATAAAATTTTTCATAAAAGGAAGAATTTTGTTGAAGATAGGGAAAATTTATATAATATGATTAAATTAATGTATTTTAAGAATTAAATATGTAACATATTGAAAAATATAAAAATACGGTAGAAATTATAGCTAATTTATATATTTTTGATGGAAAAATTTATGTATATCTATAACGAATGTAAAAATGGTTATATTTCATATTTTATTGTTTCCTTTACATGTAAATAATTATATTATCCTTACACGTATTTAAATAAATTTATCTTATACTGTGTTTTTTTACTATTATTTTTTTACTTTTAATGGAAACAAATACACACATTATTTAAATAATAATATTCTTCTTTCTTAAAAATACACGTTATTTTGCTTTAAAAAAGTATTTACTTTACAGCAGATATTTCATTCTTGTTGAATGAATTTGTATCCTTCGTTAAATATATTCGCTCTTCCAAAAGAATAAAGAGTATTCTTTAAGAAAATTATGCAACTTTAAATCATTGTCAAATAGTTAAAGTCTATGAAAATATTTTCCTTAAATTATTTAAATGGAAATATAAGTATTGTTAATATTTTATTTATTATTCTGTAATTTATTATTTTACTAATATTTAAAAAGGAATGCATTAGTTTTAAATGTGTCTCCTTTAATCAATTAAATAATCACTAGATGCTATCTTTTAAATTTCTAATGTGTGCAATTATTGAAAATTCTTCATTTAAGTTCATGGTTGTTTTACTTTTTATTAAAATGCAAAGCTAATTTTGTTAATTTTCTAAAACCACTGTCAAGCATTTTATAATGAAATATGGAACGTATAAATAAAATT
Source organism: Latrodectus hesperus (assembly GCA_037975125.1). Taxonomy (NCBI): domain Eukaryota; kingdom Metazoa; phylum Arthropoda; class Arachnida; order Araneae; family Theridiidae; genus Latrodectus; species Latrodectus hesperus. The sequence goes on along the minus strand of CM075853.1, from coordinate 19,584,992 downwards.
AAAAAACTTTATCCTTTAAAAAAATTTGCTTGTGGATAATATTTAAAAATCTTAATTAATTATTTTAATTTTGTTTAATTCATATAAATTTAATGACAAAAGAGAGTACGTGATTAAAGAAGCTATTATTAAAATTTCTTAAAATCTACCCTGTTGACTGTTGTAAAAATTCACTTCTCTTTTTATAAATTTAAGATATATGTTTTGCATAGTTTTAAACTTGATTATCGATATTAAATCATTTAATGAATACTCCAAATATATTTTAAATATAATGCTATTCCAATATTTTAAAATTATTCTAAAATGATTGATTTCGACTGAAATCACCAATTTTAAAGCTTCTCTGAGAAAAAAGAACTAGATATAAGCTTATATTAATTTGACAAGTTAGTCACATACATAATTTCAATGCAAATTAATGTGCTTGAATTACTCTTGTTTACCCGTGACTGTAAAATTAAAACGAAAAAAACACCTCAAAAATTTAAAACCATTTGGTTTTAAATTTTATGTTTTTAATTATTAGAAAAATTAAATGTAACATTTTACAGAATTATTTCGTAACGGTAATTTCGTAAGTTATTTTTTAAAAAATTGGAATCTTTTGAACACATCCAACTACTTTCAATCCATTTTATTAGTTAACTAAAATTTGCTGATATTTTAGTTGAGAATAAATTGAAGAGATTACATTTAATCCAATGACTTTTTACTGTTTGTCTTTAAATTGTCTGCATTCTGTGAAAACTAGCTCTTAAAATGTTTTTATGTAAACTTTTTGCAAAATGTGTATACCAACTTCTTTTTATTAAACATTAACACACCCCAAATCGGAAGATGCTTAGAAAAATAACACTATAATGAAAAAATTTCCCTATTTCAATAAAATACTGCCAAGGAATGCAAAAACATCTCTTTAAAATGAAATGGAATTAGAAAATCTATTGCACGTATTTAATGACGTGAACTCAGTAATAAATACAATATGTCAAACGTGTCTCCACATTTTTTTTTTTTTGCCCAGCATTACAATGGAATGAAGCTTACCGGAAAAAAGGGAGTTCGGGAAACAAGATTGAAATTACAACAATGCGAGAAGAAAAATATACCTAAGATTAGAAGTGAAATTGGAACTTTACTCCCCTTTCCATGTGCGATTGATTTAAAGGGTAGCATTGCGTTAAAACCCTTTTTCTTCTTCTGACTCAACGGGTTTCTAGTGGCTCGTGTCTAAAGTTCTCACAGGAACCGGGGTGGTAGAAGTCATCCATCAGGCGTTAGACACGAGGGGAGACCTTAAAAAAAGGGTTTTTCACGAATGTTTCTGGGTAGTCTGGTAGCTTTATTTTTATAAATGGCTTTGAAGGAAAGCAATCCCAGTCTGAAATTAGAAAGCTCTGTAGAATTTTGTTGGGCTGATATGTAATAAATGAAAGTACTTTTTGGCCAAAATATATTTCACAAATCCTTGCTATTGATTCAAGCAAATACTCTTTTTGTTTTAAATGAATGATTTCATTGAGATAAGATCATTTATGGCTTCACCTATTTAAACTCTATAAATACTAAACAATCTGTTTCGGGAATGCATAATCTTACGACCAAAGAAAACGTGAAATTTGTAAGTATGTTATAAATTTTAATTATTTGAGAATCTTTTAGGAAATTACAAAGATGGAATATAAAAGTAATCATAGGGTTACAAGTTAGTTATCAGAATTCATAAATATACAGATTGGTTGAAAAAAATTATTAGTAAACTTAGTAAAGTTACATATTGAAGAAAGGAAATGACAATTTGATTCGGAGTCACAGCTTAAATTATCAAAAGTCAAGAGTTATATTATAAAAAACAACGATTTACTACTACAAATTATTATTATTTATAAGATATTAACACATTTATTTGGTAGCATTCAAGTTTTTATTTGAATGTTCTCTTTATAGTGAAATATTAGGAAATGTTTTTCATTGAAAAAAATGATTAGTATCAGAATCATTTGAGAATCATAAATAAAATTTTCCATTGAATATTTTGCTTCTCTGCCCTCAATGGTTTTTTTCACTGTATTTAAAGTCTTGATTTTATTTGTCACGTCCCTTATGCTGTTCCAATATATATGGAAGTTATATTCCAGGAAAAGAAATCTGTAATTTGTTTTGTAATTTTTAGATTATTTCACTGTTAACATACCCATTGCTTTTTTTCTTAAAATACCTTCATTAACAATTTTTTTTCTTGAATTACAGAATTGTTATTCACTATCTTATTAATAAACTTATCACATACTTATTAACAAAATATTACGATACAATTTCCTTATATTTAATTCAATCCTTTTTAATAAATAATGATCTACAATCAGTGAAATCAATGACATGGCAATACATATTTCTGCACTAGTTTACATAGTGTCATAATATTTCACTATGTAAACTAGTGGTTATAAGAGAATTTTTTTAATCTATGATAGAGATTATAAGGGTATGATGTTTTAATGTTTCATTTTCTCGTTTTCATGACCTATTTAACTTTCTCTGTGAACCAATTCAATTTAAGAAAATGTAATATGTTTGATGGCACAAATGCTTTAAACCCAAAATTATTTTGCTTTATATAAGTCGCAGTTTATTCACAGATTTTTGGAACGTTCTAATGTTAAATCTAAAGATGAAGATAAATGATATTCTTCATTCCCACTAAATCCACTATAAATAGATTTTAAAGTTTTATGGAAAAATATTATTGTTTGTGGAGCATTTTCTATTTTTACATGAGGTAAAGAAATTTATAATTACTATTCATTAAATTATATTGGTATTAAACAATAACGTTTTCAGTGTGTTACATTAGAAAATTCTTAAAAAGTAATTTCTTAATGAAGTAAAAAATTTTTCTTTAATATATTTAAGCAAAATTGCAAGAATTTTTAATTTTAAATATAAATAGTTGTAAGAAAGGAAACTAATTTTAGATATTAATAAGATAAAAATACATTCCAGATTTCAATGTGACAGAAACATTCCTCTTTCAAAACACATATATAAGTAATTAAAATACGAACATAACTATTTTAATGTCTTATTTAAAAAAGTGAATACTAATAATATTTGCAATCGAGTCATCATATGATATATATTCATTCATTTACAGTGAATGTAGCTCCATAATATGAAGGATCTTTATGTAGGAGATGATGATGTTGGGAAATTATCCCCTCGCAGAGATGAGAGCGCCATCTGTAAACAAGAGATACTTGGTTGATAATTTGTATCGAATGTGATATGATCTTTCGATTCTTTCAATCAAATAAGGTACTGAAAAATTTTCAAATTGCAAATTCTGGTGTAAATTGTTCAAATGACATCAATATATTCATTGGAATCGATAATTATAACGAAATCGTGACATGAAAAATTAAACGCTTGAAAAATAGCTTTGAAACCCTGTTTGGTTGGTGTTCGCAGGGTACAAATGATCAAAATTCCACGTGTAATCAGGCAAGGAACGTTTTAATTGAAAAAAGGACATTTCAAAGCAAATTGCAAATTTTGGGGAATTGGAGAGTTCAAGAATCGAATCTAAAAACTGAAAACACTGACGTAAAATATTCGATATGAAGACAAACGGTATATGGTGAAATTACCTTGGAAACCGGAACTTTTCTGTATTATTACTATAAAGTTGCATTAGAATGGTTTCAAAAACTTAGCATGAAATTTAGGAATAACCCCCTACTATTTTCTTCTTACAAAAACGTAATTGATGACTATTTAAATCAAGGTTATTGAATCGATAGACAAAGAAAAGAGTGACCAAGAAGTTTTCTCTTTACCACATTGTGCTGTCCTAAGAGAAGATAAGGCTACAAGTAAATTGCGAATTATTTTCGATGCTTCGTCACACGCTGAAGGAAAATAATCACTTAATGATTGCTTACATACTGGACTCAACCTGTATAGCAATTTGTTTGAAATTTTTTGTCATTTCGAAAACATCCTGTAGCATTTGTAGGTGATATTAAACAAGCCTTTTTACAGATGGAGTTAGATTCTAGTGACAAGGATGTTACTCGTTGCTTTTGTATTGATGACCCAAACAATAATATTTCCCCAAATATATTCAGATTTAAGCGCGTGTTATTTAGGATCAATAGTTTACCATTTCTCTTCTTTGCTACGATTAGACATCATTTGAGTAAAATTTCTTCCACATATTTCTGCACGTCAAAACTCCTTTAACATTCATGCTAGACGACGTCATCGCAGGTAACGTAAATGAAGAAAGTGCCTATTTTAACAGTTTGGAGTGCATTAAAATTTTTGAAGAAGCCGGTATGCAACTATATAAGTGGCAAGCAAATTCGAAGGAGCTGTGGAATCTGTGGAAGAACGCCAGTATTTCTGTATACGATTCTGACGCGAAAATTACACCAATAAAAGTATTGGGTATTTCATAGAGTACTGAAGATGACAACTTTTATTTTAATACAAAACCACTGATATCATTCCTTTCGAAGCCAGTAAATTCTAAATGCTTTGTGTTGCAAACTTTAAGCCGGCTCTTTGACCCTATGAGATTTTATGGACCGTTTACTGTCAGAACTAAATATTTTACGCAAGAAATTTGGTTTTCTGATATAGATTGGGATGACGAATTGCTGTATCCTATTTTTGAGAAGTGGGAAAAGTGGTATCATGAGATACAAAAATTAGAAGCGATGAAAATTTCCCGTTATTACTGAACTGGAACATTTTTTAATGATTGAACAACACAGATTGAGCTGCATTGTTTCTCCGATGTGGCTTATGGCTGTGTAGTCTATTTAAGATTGTGTACAGATACTGTTAAAATCGAAACGGCTTTTATAGCTTCGTAAAATAGAGTAGCACCGCTTAAGTTGATCTCTCTTCCAAGATTTGAATTGTTGGCTGCACTTTTGGCTGCTAGACTGGATACTAAAGTTGCCAATAGTCTGAAATACAAGTTGATTCTAAAATTTCGGACTGACTTGACCATAACCTATTTTTGGATCACAGGTTCTTCAGACAGATTTAAGCCACATTTGTAAAAAACAGGATTGATGAAATTCAAAAGCTCACTCAAGATAATACGACTTGGTCACATTTTCCAGGACGTAGTAATCCTGTTGATTTAATTTCAAAGGAACTGAAAGTAGAATTGCTGAGCTAAAATGAACTATTATGGCATGGACCATCTTGGCTTTTACAACCTAATGATAATTGGCCTTCACACAGGAATTCAATACATTCAATAAGGAAGATTTAGAATTTGGGAAAAACGTGGCCATCATTGATTGTATAGTAGAAAATTCTGAATTATTAAAGATGGAAATTTCAGTAATCTCCTGAGGGCCATTAGAATAATTTTATTAGAGAAGCTCTATATTGATTAAGCAAGAAAAAGAACTGATGAAAAGGGAACCCTCACTGCAGATGAATTGGAAGATGCAAAGAAGAATTGGATAAAAAACATCCAGTGGAACAACTTTTCTACATAAATCGATGCATTTCAAAAGAAGAAACCTATTGCCAGAAATTCAAACTTGTATAGTTCAGCTCCTTATTTAGATGAAGATAATATACTGAGAACCAAAGGAAGAATTGAAAAGCGGAATACACCTATGATGAAAAACATCCAATTATCTTACCACGAGATTCAAAGTTTACTGAATTGTTGATAAGAGAAAAACATCATAAGGTCCTACATAGCGGAGTCACGCCTACTTTAATTAAGGTCGGAAAAAGGTATATAATTCCTAAAGGAAGACAATTGGTGAAGAGAATTATAAGAAACTGTTTAATTTGTAGAAAATATTTGGCAAAACCAGCGAATCAACTGACTGCACAGTTACCAAAGGATGGAATAATTGAAACATTTCCTTTCACCATTTGTGGAATCGACTTTGCTAGACCAATTTTTGCGGAAAATGACAAGACAGCTTCCAAACCCTATGTAGGTAGTTTGCGTGTGCTGTAACACGCGCCATGAGTTAAGAATTGGTATCCGGCTTATAAACAGAAAGCTTTCTTTAAACTTTTAAAAGATTTCAATCAAGACGTGGTGTTCCAAAAAACATCTATTCCCACAATGCAAAAACGTTTCGTGTTATATCGTGTTCTAAAAGATACGAAATTTCAAGATTTTATGGCTGCCCAAAATATCGCTTGGAAATTCATTATTGAACGTGCTCCATGGCGATAGGGTTTCTACTAAAGTCTTGTTAAATTGGTTAAGGATCCACTTAGAAAGACACTCGAAAGGGCTGTATTTGCGTTTGAAGAACTTACATTAGTATTAACAAACTGACGCAGTTGTAAATGAAAGCCTTTGTGTACCTTTGTATCGGATGAATTCGGAGAATTTTCCCCATTACCCCAAGCCATTTTTTGAGATTTGGAAAAGAAAATTTATAACTGCCCATTATTTTGCTGGAATTAGTAAATAAGATCCCCATAAAGGATACTTTAACTAAAAGAAAGGTTTATCAGGCTCGAATACTGAAACAACTGTGGATTAAGAGGAAGAACCAATATCTGTTACATCTAACAAACGCTAATTACTTGAAACCCCCTGAAGTACATCAAGATCTGAAGATTGGAAGCGTAGTATTATTGAATGGAACGGAAAAATCAAATTGTTTTGGGACTTAGCAGTAGTTAAAGAACTTATAAAAGGCAGAGATGGACGTGTAAGAGCTGCAATTGTCAAAATGCAAAAATGGATAGCATCAAAAGACCAATACAACTGCCTTACCCATTGGTGCTAAAGAGTGACTCTAACTAAACTTAAATAAGACTCAAATTATTCATTTTAGAACTTTAACATTTGATTTTGTGCTCAAAGTTTAAAAATTATTCATGCTAATTTGATATGTATTAATATGTTTTTTTCTCTTTATCTAGTAAAATAACATTTGTTTATTTGATTTATTTGCTTTTATGGAAACCTGCAATTACTTACAAGTTACCTGTAATTAATCAACTTATTTTAAACAATCACTTTAAATAACTTAAAATCAACAACAACTAATTACAGGTAACCTGTAATTAATTACGATAAGTAAGTTGTTTTCTCATTTAACTCTTCGATAAGTAATTGAACCTGATTTACATGTATTGTTTGATGTTTGTAAAATTTATTGTTTGAAATTTATGTTTTTTTCTTTGAATTTGATATCAGATGAGAATTCTTAACAGAGCTCGGTGGGGAGTGTGAAATAATCCCATGACAGTGCTGAGAGCGCCATCTGTTAACAAGAGATACTTAATTGAAGATTTGTATCTAATGTGAAAACACGATCTTTCGATTATTTGACAGATGTGCCATCCAAAGAGTTATCTAACTCAAACTAACACCATCGATGTAAAAATTACCCTTTAACTTAATTTGTGAGCAGTAAATAAATAGTAACACAATTTGCAATTTAATTAATTGAAAATATTTTAATATAATTTTTAATGTTTGGCCCATTTCATACAGCAATTAATTCTGCACCTGAATCGAATAAGGTTTTCATTTAAATGCGTCGATTTCAACAGATTTCAAGTGAAAAACAATAATATATTTAGTCACTGCAATCTAAATAAATATAATTAATTTAAATCTTATTCATTTTCATAATTTTCTTGATGCTATAACTGAATTTGTTGCTATTTTCCATTAACCATCAGAAATCCGATTTAGCCATCGGAACTGGTGAAGTTGACAATTGATGATATAATATAAGTGCAGACTTATTAACGGATATAATGAGATTAATCAAGGAAAAATCTATTAATTCTATCTATCAATCTATGATGATCTATTAATTAAAGTAAATTACAATAATATAGTTGTGAACATATTTGTACAAAATGTACTGCCGTGTGATAGAAAACATGGTGCATAAGTTTGAACTAGCAATACAAATAAATGAAAACACTGGAAAAAAGTATACTCATTCTTTCTCAATCAATGGTCCGTTAATTTCGAAATTGTTGGTTATTTCTTACTTGTTACTTGTTTTGCAATTTGAGATTGTAGTATTGTATATCCTTCAAAGCAAAAAGGAGTTCCATACGATTATTAATGAGTAGCATATATTCATTGATTTAAACTTCGTTATCAGTTAATTCTTATTACCATGGCCTTCCAGATCTTATGACTAGATAACTTGTGACATTTGAATGATTTTTAAGTTTCTTAAGAGTGAAATTGAGTCATAATTTAACTGTTAACATAGATGGTAATGAAGTATAAGAAAACTTCAACAAGTATAGGAATTTTGCGAAAGAACATAATTGATTGAACAAAGTGGTATTTCAATTTACACTGTTGAGAAAGCCATTGTTGTTGTTGTTGCACCAGCATACTTCCCTGTACCTGGCCCTGAGATGGGCTTTACCAGTTGGTTGGTTGGGTTTTATGGTGCAAGGTCCAAAATCCTTACCAGTTGGATAGAAGCAGCCGGATGGACTCTTCGTGATTTTGAATCAAGCAGAAGACTCCCAAGACTTCACCTGCCACTCCCAGATGCGTCACTTCACCTGGAGGACATTGCGTCAGTTTTAGTGTGCCTCAGACGCCTTTAGCGAACACGACGTATCCTCACTAAACTTGGTACTCTTGCTCGATAAGTCTGCGGAATCGAAAGTCCTGTGGTCGGTTGTTGAGCAGTTACCATGGGTGTAATAATCTGGAGAAAATTTCCTCCTCCTCCAGATCAATGTCAATATTGAGGGAGTGGATACTCTTATAATGCCATCTATCAGAGGAGTTTATATCAAAGTGGTACTTTCACCTTCGTGGTGCTCTGGTTAAACGAAAGACGCACTCTACTGACTTAAATTCGCATAGCCATCGGCATAGCTAGCTTGACTTGTCCAAGTGTCATACGTAACAACAATACACTCGGGTGCTGAGTAATGCATGACGAGTAGGCAATCATAGCGCTATCTTTAGGTCATGAACTGAAATTATTGAGCATCTAAATATGGTTATTTTTCCTTGCATAAAATCTGAGTTAATTTTTCTATTTATTTGATTTCGGCCATATTTTTAGGATTATATTTGATTTTGTTCCTTCCAGGATTATAGTCTTTAAAAATTTTCGGACTTTCATGTCAATATTTGCAATTATCCATTTTTATTACATAACTTCTATACTATTTGCATCAAATTTGAGAATTGACATTATCAATAAATTTTGAATTATTTTTCAAGCAACTTTGAATCATTTTATTAGAAAATTAACAAGCTGAAGAAAAATGGATAGAAATCACAAATTTCTCTCTCACATTATTATTTTTCTTAGTAAAATTGAAGAATATACAGATTTTTTGTGGTTTCATTTAACTGTTTCTCTAGATTTAAAATTATTCCAATGGCTTAATTTCTCATATTTATGAAAATAAATGTATCATATTGTTATATGATGGCATATCCCACTGAAAAATCTAATTTTTTTTTCATAAATTTTGACAAACTTACTTCTTTTCAAAATGATTGGATAAGAAACTGAGTTACATTTTGTACTTAAATGTAAGAGCTCCTATAATTGAATTTATCATTTTTAAGAATATTCAGTTGGATAAATATATATTTAATAGAACAAGAATACATACCGAAAGTAATTTACTTAAAAGATAATATAGAAAAAATAATCGTTATTTGAAGTATTACGACATGGATTATTTTATATCGATACAACAAAAGATAGGGTAATACTATCCAAAATTGAAATGTTATAGTTGCATGGGTAATATAGTATTTATATTCCTCGATGTTGTCTCATCAACTAATTGCAGTTTTATCTTTTAAGAAAATTGATCTTATCTATCCTGGAAAAGACACAATAGAAATACTACTATTTTGTTGGGACTGTAACTGAAATCATAGCATATCAAAGAATGAACATGCTTTTAGATTAATTTTGTGGGAGATATTCATTCATTCGAGCGTTACTTCAAGTATGTAAAACCTCACAGAATTTCCATGTATCAATAAATGACTTAGTTATAGTTTGCATGTTATGAAAATATAAATATTATTTTCGTGTTAATAAAATCATGATAAATAATGTTTTATATTTCTCCCGAGATACATTTGTATATTAACATTTTGTAAACTTTCAAGCATCAATACTCTATTTCAAAGAAAATTAAATTAGATATTTAATTACACAAATTAGTATACCAATTTGAAATATTACAAATTAAATTTTTTATAAAAAATATTGTTAGTAAAAAAAACAGATTATACTTTCAACGTATATAAAGTTATAATTTTAATTTTATGATATATATAGAGCATTATATATATTATAAGTAGAAAAGAATCATTTATAGTAAGAAATATTGATAAGAAATTATTTGTATATGTTTTAATAAATATATCGAAGTAAATAATGTATTCCATGAATTAATTTTAAAATATTCTTTAACAGAATAATACTTTGCATATTACACAATATGTATATAAAAATGTAAATTCAGAAATTGTTTTACCAAATAGATACACATTACATAATCATATGTATACTTGAAATTAAATTTTTTAACGTTAACTAGACTTAAATAAATATTTAGATAAAAAACATTGAAAAACTATTTATTAATATAAATTTGACATTTCAAAATAAATTTTGAGGAACAATTACTTTTGAACTACCGTAGTCCTATCATAGAAAAATAGATGAACTAGCATTGTTACTATTTTTAGTATCCGAAGGTGTATTTACCTTGTAAATGGCTTAACTTATTATGAATTTCTAGCTTTTGTAATATTAGAAAGAAATTTAGATATGCTCAACAAAAAACCTTAAAAAATTTTTCCAACGGCGGGCACTTGGGTGATGAGCCTTATACCACAACAAGGCCAGAAACTGCTACTCATTTGTCGTTATGCTCAACAAAAAACCTTAATATAAAGACATATTAAGGAGACTCCTGTGTGTTACAGTTTTCAAATGTCAAGTTTCCAAATCAAATAATATTTTCTAAAATATCATAACATTCACGGGAGAAATCATATGATAAACAAATATCTATGCACTGAGGAAACATAATTTCAAATTCATATGCGCTGAAGATGCTATTTTTTAAATTTCTCATTTCCCGTTTCTTCTTCCCGAAATAGTTTGAAAAGGATTTGAAAGTGCTACATTGCAACGGAGCTATTGATATTACATGCTTTTCTGTAATATGCAGCATTGGAGAACTTGCATATATATTTTGCACAAATGCTGAATAGTGACAGTCTTTTTCAAAAAAACGAATCAGAAATTTACATGTTGCTCCTTTGGGAACAAAATTATGAAACGTAAAAATGTTTCTAGTTGGCTTTTGAAATGCGTTTCTCAAAAAGGAATAAAGTAAACTTCCCTCACATCATCTTGAGAATCAATATTTTCTTATCAAAAATTTCAAAGTAGCAAAGAAAGTTATCTTAAGCAAACGATAACGATATCACACTTATCCAGAAAAAAAAGAGCATTTCCAACTTTCGAATATTGCTTTTAAAATATATAGCTCGAAACATATATGAAAATGAATCGGTATGTAGAAATTTTCAACTTCAATATTTTCTTCTTATCTATTTGCATAAGTATTTTTATGGTTGCACTTTGATACTTATATTCTTGAGTTCACGCGCTTTCATTTTGAATGTTCGTAGATTCTCACTTTTTTACGTACTTTACGTTGTCAGAACGAAATTATTTTTCAGACTGTAGAGAGTCAAGTAATTGGTTCTGTATGCAAAATTTCAGCTATTCAATACAATTTAAGGACACAAGCAGTTGATAAACGACTTAATATATTTTTAAAGTCTGCCCGAATGTACTCCAAAACTAAAATGGAAAACTTTTGAAATGGGACCTGCCACTTATTCATTTAATTTATGATAAAGGAGACATCAAGGAAACTGTAGAAGCATATCATAATGTAAAGAAATATACATTTATACTTTATATATATATATATATATATATATATATATATATATATATATATATATATATATATATATATATATATATATATATATATATATATATATATATATATATATATATATATATATATATATATATATATATATATATATATATATATATATATATATATATATATGAGTGTGTGTGTGTAGGATTTGAGTACACATTGAAATGAATATTATAACATCTAGCGAGATCATTTTTATTCTGTTGATGAGACACAATTATTTCCTTATTCTATATCAATATATATTTATGTCCTATATCCGTTCCTTCTCTGTGTCCTATATCAGTTCCTTCATCTATGTACGTTTAGTGATTTTGTGCAAAATTTTGATAAATAAATGTGATTATTAAAGAGTGTTTTCTGTTTAATACAAGGTGTGGCAGTACCGTCTAAGCAGTTTCTATCGATTACCTCTGGGACGTGGTGGGGGTAAGCAGTTGCATATGGTCTGCCTTTGTTCAGTCGGTGACAACATTTCAGTAGCCAACATAGTCTGGACCGGTGCACATCGTGGTTTTGCCTTTCAGGCTAATTATGAAAACAAAAGATCTGTGATCACTACACACCGAACGTTTTGGCGACAGTTCAACATTCCACGCAACAATGCCTTTTGTAATGCAAACACAATTTGGTCCTGGGAGTTGGAGAAAACTGGTAGCATACTACAAAATAGATACAAGTGGTCGACGCAGATCCATCAGAACGCCAGAAAATGCGCACTGGGTGAGAACAGCAGTCCAACAATCCCCCGCAACGTTTTGCTCAACGATATGCATTGTAGATTTCAGACCGCAATTTTGGAGTGATCCTGCATTACGCTTTAAAGTTCCATCCTTTCAAAATAATGATTGCTTAAGAATTACACTCAACAGATTACACCAACCGTCAAAATCTGTGCGAGCAAATGCTTGCTCAGATCCCTCCGAATGCAGCTTTCTTCCGTAGTGACAAGGCACATTTTTGTCTTAGTGGGTGCGTGAATAAGCAAAACTTTCGCTACTGGGCTTAAAATAACCCCGAATTATTTATAAAAGACTGCAACGTTTTACTTAAGGCACAGTGTGGTATGCCATATCACAATTTGGCGTGGTAGGCCTTCACTTTTTTGAGTAAGAAGGAGTGACCATGGCAATGAATTCCACACGTTATGTTGAAACGCTGCAAAATTTTTTGCAACCCAGAATGGATGAGATTGTTGAAGAACACGGACTGGTGAACTTATGGTTCCAACAAGAGCGAACTACCGCTCACACAGCTTGAATTTCACTTGATGTTTTGGAAGAAATATTTCCGGGTCACCTCGTATCTTTAAGGGGTGATGTCGGGTGGCCTGCGAGGTCACAAGTTTTGAGCCTGTTTGACTACTTTCTTTGGAGACATATGAAAAAAAGTGTAAAAAACTGCCCTCACACCCTACCAGAAGAAAAATAGTGAATTAATGACGAAGTGAATGCCATACCCAGTGATATGTGTGAAAGAACTGCTCGAAACTTCAGGGATCGTCTACAATGTATTGATGCTAACGGTCGCCATCTTGAGAACATTACTTTCAAAACTAAATGAATGTAAAATTGTGGTATTGTACTAATTTATAAAATAAAAACACATTTTTATAAAATAAAAACATAAATTAAGGATTATGCAATACATCAAAGTTTAATATTTATTGCTCCTTAAAACTGCTTAGTCGATTTTTCCACACTCTGTATTAGTAGTTTTTTTTAATATCCTTGTAACATTTTTGCATTAACCACACATGTATATACATACAAGATGTTTCTAAGCGAATATAGGAGCTCTACTGCTTCATAGTATTTATTACGTAAAACTTAAAACCTTAATTAATTCATAAAACGGGGGAAAATGCAAACATTTATGTTTGTTGATATACGCATGCTCAAGAAACCCTGTGAGCTGGCGCTTTTGCTAGAAAACGATAATACACTCGTGTCCATAAATTAAGGATAATGCAATTTCAGGCAAAGAAAAAGACAGAAACAAAAGAAATGTGACTTATTTGTAAAGTCGATTTATTAAACAAAAGATAAAGAGCAAAAAAGATGCTATATGATTGACATCATTAATAAAATTTGCGATTTTTACTTCCTGGAGCAAATTTTAAAAAAGAGCCCATTGACAAAAAACAATATAACATGGTTGGTATGGTGGTTAATACATAGTATGCTCCACAGACGATGCAATATGGCCGTGCAACACCTAGACATGCTGAGTATAACTAAAAGCATTGAATACTAAAGCATTTTACATCCAATATGGCTGACAAAATGACTCCCTGATTGTCAACGATTGACCATTGATTTGCAATAGTGATATTTACATTCTGCCTTATAATAGTGGTTTTAATCATAGGATTTTGGATCTACAAACATCAACAAACAGATAATTTTCTGCTCTTTCCTTCGCCACCAATCTGGATTTTGTGCCTTAATTAGTAGTGAACTCGCAACACTTTAAACTTTTGTTTTCATAAATTTTCTGATGATTTTCAATCCTATGAGACGCAAACAACAATAACATGTCTGGCTAAATTAAAAGATAAATGCCCAGATGCCTCAATATTTTAAACCGCATGCTTATTCTGCACATTTTGACACGTAGATTGTAGAGAAAGGATGATTGGAACGAGAGTTATGACACTTTTATTAATTGTAAACAATCCATGTTTTTTGGGCAAATTTTTGCTAAATTCCACCCTCCGTTTTAAATACACGGTGATAACTCTCGCCCTAATTGTCCTATCTCATTGTAAAATAATTTTATATTGGAGTGAACATTCTAACCTTTCTTAAAATATTTGGTTCATCTTTGTTGGTTAATTAGTTGCTTTTCAATAAATTTTTAAAATGTTTATCATTTTTGTCTTTTTTTAGTGTTTTTTTACTAAAATTTTTACAAATATTATTTTTAAACTGCCATAACTTATTAAATTTTTATCAATACACTCCAATCTTTTTACATAATTCGGAGTGAATTCCTGTGACTCCAACTATGTCTTTATTTCAATAAAATAATCATCAGTTGTTTTGTTATAATTGTTCTAATAGATTAAGAATTTGTATTTTTTCTCATTTCCCCCACTTCTTTCTCCCCTATGTATACACATTGCTGTACAACTACATTGAGTTCTCTTTCCAAATTTTAACTCACTTTTTAATTATGAAACCTGAATTTTTTAATCTACCTTAATTCTTTTATGTTCTTAATAATCCCTTCAAATCCAATTACACTAAAATAAATTTATAATTTTAAAGTAACTAATGCATTCCTATTTTCCTATTTCATCCCTTTGCTTCTTGTACATCCGTACTTAATCGGCACATTTTCTGATTCACTCACTTTGGAATTCGCTCTGAAATCCGCATCTCTGGGGCGCAGTTGGGTGTGTGGATGGAATGACAAGCCATCTGGGTTACTTGCAACCCTTATGGATTTTTTCCCAGTTTATTTTCAGCTTTATTCAGGACTTTAACCCATTTTCTCCAAATACTGCAAAATGACTATGCTTCAACTAAATCATTCTTCGTCCACTAGCTGCTTAACCCAGCAAAAAGACCATAATCCTTTGAGAAGAGAAGACTCTTCCCACAACACCCAAGCCACTTCATTATTTAATAATCCAGAAAAAGTAGCCAATCACAACTCTCAATCTTCAGATGATATAAACCTATTCAATACTAGCTCCGATAATGACATATTAAACATATTAGATGAACTTGACAAAATAGTCACTTCTAAAACAGGAGGAAAGTACTACTAAATCTACCATTTCAAAAATATGCATGCTTTCTTAATATTAAAAAGGAATTTGGTTTTGGAGTTAATCACATAAAGAAATTATATTAACAATTATGTGATGTGTTGTTGTTACTTATGACTCTTGGACAAGCCAAACTCGCTATGTATGCCGTAGGTTATGCGAAGTCAGTCGGATGCATCTTTAGTTTAATGAAAGTGCCATGAAGGTGAAAGTATGACTTTGCTCTAAACTCCTCTTATAGATGGCCCCACAATAGGATTCACTCCCTTAATTTTGACATTGATCTGGAGGGGAAAGAAATTTTCTCCAGACTATGGAAATTACTCAACGACCAACTGCAAGACTTTCGATTCTACAGATTTAACGAGCACGTAAATTGCATGTAGTCGGTGGATATTTGGCGCCATAGGAAATCGAACCCCAGCCTTTCGGACGGAAGATTGATGCTCTAACCACTAGACTACCACCACCCGACAATTCTAAAAAAAACGATCGGAACAAGAGAAAAAACAACTATCATAATAAAACCGAAAGAAAATGAGGATATAAGCACTCTCAAGTCCAATCTCCTACAATTGAATAGTGAAATCTGCCCAAGGAAGGTCATTTGGGGGAAAAAAGCCGTGAAGGTCCTATGTTCCACAGAGGATGCCAAAGCCCAGTTAAAAGAACACCTATTGCAACACAACCTCAACCTAGGGGAGCCATTCACAAGGCACAAGAAAATAATACTACTGAATACCCCCACGTATGTAAACGAAGAGAACATACATGGAATGCTCAGAACAAATAACAACGATATATTCCCAGATGCACATATTCGCATAGACGAAATAAAATCCCATAAATTCTACGATCATTTACAACACCTAGTGCTGGAAATGGACCCTGCCACGGAGCACACCATACTAGAAGCATAAACAACACACTTTGAATTCCAAAAGACCTACATAAAGCCATACAAAAACCTATCAGATGCTTTAACTGTCATGATTTCGGACATATAAGTAAAAATTGTCATTACAAGAAAGTGTGCAGCAAATGCGGCCACAATCACAAAGAAGAAGAGTGCACTGAAGAGAAGCTTGAATGCATCCACTGCTGGATAGCAAACAGAGAAGGGTCCAACCTAAAGACCAATCACTGCATATTCATCAACTTGTCCAATATATGACTACCATGTAAACCATCCCAGAACCTAACATCCCTAGCAGCAACTGAATCACAAAGATCCACTTATGTCTAACCAGCAAACTGACAGCAGTCCTTACCTAACAGAGACCACCATTATCCAAATAAATCTCATGAAATCCAGCACTCCAACAGATCAGCTCCAGATAGTCGCTATTACCAACAAAGTCCACATTTTCCTTGTACAAGAACCTCACCTCAGTAAAGAAGGTAAAATACTAGGTATCCCAAGTACCTGATCCTATTGGCTTTCAAGAAATGGCAAAGCAGGTCTTATCGTGACAACGACCATCAACCCAATCTTGATTGGCCAAACGAACTCAGCAGTATCGGTCAAATTGTCCTTAAACCAATCACCCATTTCCCTAATCTCAGCCTATAGTCCACCGCTAAATCATCGGCCGAGAACAAGACAACTTCATCAAAACACACTTGATGAAACAATACAAGAACTCGATTTCATCTGCACCAACCTCAAAGACGAAGATTACATAATAGGGGAAGATCTTAATGCTCCCCATATTCTACATCTACAAAGAGGGCAAAGATATACACAAAGTTAAATCGTATAGGCCAATTACACTACTGCCAACCCTAGGCAAATTCCTCGAAAAGCTCGTCATAACAAGATTAACGTATTTTCTGGAATCTAACCACCTCCTTCACAACAGCCAATATGGATTCAGGCAAGGTAAATCCGTCGAGGACGCCTTAAGCAATCTAGTACATAACATCCACACCGCAAAGTCCATCGCCAATCACTGCGCCATAATCTCCATTGACATTAAAGGTGCCTTCGACGCAGCTCCTCACAACGCAATCAAACAGGCTCTTGTAAGGAAAAACTGCCCCACAATTCTAAAAAGCATCCTCTTCAGCAACCTGACGGACAGAATGGTCGTAATTAATACAAATCAAGGGCTTGCGACTCAGCATCAGACAATAGGATGCCCACAGGGTTCCTGCAGTGGCCCATTGATGTGGAATCTTCTTGCAGGTGAGCCACTCCAATACAATTGGTCCATAGTGGCGAAATCTCATGATCCTCACTCAAGCATCACCCTACAAGCCTTCGCTGATGACTTCACATTCGTTATTGCAGCCAGCAGCGAATGGAAGCTGGGAAAAGTAGCCTCTGAGGTCCTTACTATCTTCCGTCAAATGGACCACCAAGCATCACTAGGAAATCTCTGTGAAAAAGTCCTATTTATGTTATTTACAAAATTTCAATGTGGCCCACAAATTTTCTGGGATAACCAAAAAATAAGAAGATCTAAGTCCATTAAGCTTCTAGGAGTCACTTTTGATGAAAAATTCAATTGGTTGGCCCATGTTGGAATTACTGAGAATGAACTAGCGGACTCCTTAGCCAAGGAGTCTACTACATTGAATGATGACCAAACTACTGTACCACCCCCACGCTTCTACCTCAAAAAAAGCTGAAAGATGAGATTAACCAAGAGTGGCAAACACTATGGGATTAGGCCACAACGGGACGCCTTGTCCATAACATTATACCAAAGGTGAAGCGCTACACTCCTTGTTGGCCACGCCAAATTACTCTCTTCGTCACTGAACACGGGCCCTTCCCCACGTATCTCCACCGGATTGGAGCCCTCTCAAGTGACAACTGTGCTTGTGGAGACACTGGAAGCCTGTACCACTACGCCACCACCTCCCCACTTTTTAGCTCGTGACACTTTAACAGACCAAGTGAACATCTACGTCTAGAATGGACTCGGAACATCATTAGCAACCACTATGCCAGACCAAAGCTAATCGCCCTCATTACATTCCTTCTCAATTATAGAGACTTAATCATACCAAACGAGAACGGAGATGATGATGATGACGATATCCAAGGGGACCTGTTTGACTCAGATACAGAGTATTAGGAGCCACTCTCCCTCAACACCTATCTCGCCAGTCCTCAATCTCATTCGCACTCTTCTCATGACTACTAGGACTGTATTACTTGTACATACTCTCATAGCTTATTTTCCCACTCATAGAACAATTGCCCGCAGTACATCTACTTCTCTTATTTAATCAAGAGCTGTATTCTCTTCTCCTTGTTTGTTATTTTATCACATTGTATTATGTTTTTTACTGTCTTTACACCGCAATCCTGCTTACCTTTTTCTACTTGCATTCAATAATCTTGTTTTCTAAATTGCGCAAAATTTGAAACTGTCTCCACCATTCTTCCACCCTGTCCTCCAATTGTTTCTTCCTTCCAGCAACTCCTACCCAAACTGTTAGAACCCTTCTTGGGTTAGGCACAGGGGACCTTGTTGGTGTAAACGTAAACATGCTCTATTGGATTCAAGTCCGGTGAGTATGTTGTCCAATCCATACGGGTGATATCCTCCGATTGAAGACATTCGTCTACAATGTTTGTACGGTGAGGATGTGCATTGTCATTTATAAACAGAAATTCTGCACCCATGGCACCCCAAAACAAACGTACATGCCTTGAAACTGTCGTGCCGGTAGCTGAAGAGAACTGACGAGACAGGTCTGATGGCTGTGTTCCGTCTGTTTCTTTTGGCAGTAACTGCCAAATACTGGTCTTCATTCGGCTTTGTAACTCGGGGGCGACCTGTGCTGTAACGTCTACTCACATTACCATCATCGTGGAACCTCTGCTAAAGCCTGGAGGCGATACTCTGGGCAATTCCAAGTTCCTTGGATACTTCCAACTGGGTACGTCCACATTCCAGACGGCTGATAATTCTACCACGTAAAACATCATCCAAATGCTTCCTTTGTGCTCTAACTATGCGGTTATTGCACTGAAAGGCTTTTAAAGCACTTGTGAAGAATTTTAATTCTTTGCAACCATTCCTTATATACCCCTCTCTTTTACTCTCGCCATTGGGACGAACTATCTGGTCGCTTATGGAAATTTACATATTATTCTTCAAGATGGATGTGATAATTCTACAAGTGAAATTTTTATGTTAGAGTTCAATTTCTGTGTGATTCTGAATCATCCTTAATTTATGGACATGAGTGTAGCAAAAATGGTAACTCGTGAACAGAAAGCTTTTTGCGTTCTACAGTTTGCATCGTATCTCTAGTTATCATTCAACATGTGTTAACTCAAATGTGATCCCCCAAATGATGAAATATTCTTAGCTTGAAAACTTCATCAGGTAGACAGTATCATCAATGATAAAATACCAGCTGCTTTTGAAAAGAAATAGATCAAGTTTTCCTAAAGAAAATGTTGAGTGAGTGAGAGTGTCTTTTTCACGCGTAGCCTTACGAAATAATTTCGGAATATTAATCAAGAATTAGCAATATCGGAGAAACACTTACAATTACATCCTTATTTTTTGCAATTATTACAGGCTCTAAAGCATACAGACTATGGCTTACGTGGCAACTTTACTACTGAAATATCGTTGAAAGACGATTTTCTGAATCATATTGTTTTTACGAATGAATCGACATTTCATATCATTAGGCATTTTAGCAATTATAATGTGCTCATCTAAGCCTCAGAAAACCCTCTCGAGATGGTATAATTACAATGAGAGTTCCCTAAATTGTATGATTTTGAGTTAAATTTCATTTTGAAATTTATGGGCTTCCTTAGTATTGGAGAAGAAACTATAACATATACTATCTATTTTGATACTCTAAAATTATAGCTTTTCACGAACTGAACCAAATAACTTCGTTTGGCAGAACGCGAATCAAATAACTTCATTTGGCATCACTTTACGGGCATAAAGACATGTGCGATTGGTTGAACGTCATTATACCCTACCGGTAGATAAATCAAAAAGGCTTCAACAACAGACCGTGTTTTCCATAGTCTCTATGCTCACTTGATCAAGCAGCATGAGATTTCTACCTGTCGCTGTTCATAAAGGTTCTTGTGTATGTTCCTCCATTACCACTTGACCTTCCCTATTTAAAAATCAAGGTTTATGCAGATGTTGCTAAAATTACACGACACACACTAAATAATATTTCAGAAGAATTGAATGCATGCCTTGCGACGAAAGGTGTTTACATTGAACACTTGTAAGCTTGTATTTATAACAGTTTGAGTTGCTCGTTTGTTTCACGTATAAATTATGAAAAAATACTTCAAAGCGTTAGATTCCCGATGTTCATTTAGAAATAATCTGACTTGATTTTTAACATTTTATCTAATTTATTTTTTAATAAGGAAAGTACGTTCTATTCAAAAACGAATGTATGGAAATTATATTTGAATGTTCTGTTAGTAAAAATTTACAAGCGAAGTTTATTTTCTTCAAAATTTGTATCTTTAAAATCTAAAGTCATTCTATTGATACACATCTATACTTTAAATAAAGGATAATTAATTTATATTTTGTCAGTATCGAAAAAATTTATTTTACATTTTCTAAGTTAATAAAAGAATTAAATTTGAAATATTATAGATTGCTAAAATAACTAAATTCTGTTATCATAAAAAGAAATATTAATTCTGTCTAACCATGAGCAGGAAAATTTATGATAATATTCCAATGATAAGTTTTATGAGCACTTTTTTCTAATATTAAAAAATATGAGAAGCAACCACACATGTGTAAAATAACTGTATTTAAATATATATTACTTATACAGAAACGCAGGAATAATATTTCTATGTTATTTAATACAGCAATCACCAGGATATTGGTATTTATGTCAAGGTATTGACGATCAGTGGTCATGACAGTATCTTTTGACAAGCCATCTTCAAGTGAACAAGTAGGTCTCTTATATAGGGATCAGTTTGCAGAATTAATAACAAATCTCAGGCATTCAGTAGAACCGCCCATTTCCTGTTAGATCATTTTGAGACAGCTTTGAGAAGGAAGATCTTGTCTTCTCTGATTAAATGGCATTCAAAACGTAGGCTTGGCTGATGGATGACATTGAATTTGTTGTAGATGATATTATGACTGACGATGGAAATGTAAGGTGTTGAAAACATATAATATTGTAGATTAAATATATGTCTATCTTTCAGATATAGCTGTTGTAAAATTTTTCATTAATTAGAGATTTAATTGCGTAATTTTCTTATAAAAGTTTATATTCCTATTAATTGTATTATAATCAAACGAAATAAACTTTTTTTTATTTTATGATTGAGAAAAATATTTCAAAAAAACAATTAATGTTTTCTAAAAATGTTTTATTATTAAAATATTTTAAATATAATAAATATATTTTAAGGTTCTTTCGTTTTTGATAAAAAACAATAAGCTCGGAATAATTTTAGAATTGTTGAAAGTTGATTTAAAAAAATATTTTTTCTTTATGTGGAAACTAAATAATTTTATTAAATTGCTTATTGGACCAAAACAGGAATTTTAATTTTCTAAATAAAAGCAGGCAAACTTGTAAGTTTTTTTTGAAGCTGTTATAATTAATTTATATGCCACATACACAACGTGATGATGCAATATCTGAAACGCATAAACAGAAAGTTATAAAAATCATTCATAAAATCTAAGACATGGCAACAAATAATAAGTGATATTTATTATATCATGAAACATTGACACAATCCTTATGAAACACAGTAATAATCCGATATACTTAGTACTTTATTGAACCATCCTTTAGAAGCAATATATTCAACAATATGTATCTTTATTGATTCAAGGAGTACGCAGACTGTATACTGATGTATAACTATCTCTTCACTCTCAAACGTAGCTTCTTCTTCTGAACTTCACCTTCTAAATTCAATGGTAGTAACCTATACAAATGGTATATAATCAGGCCTTCAATATTTCCATAAGGAAAAAAATCCGGAAAGAGTAGCCAGGAAAGCATCCTGATGCCACCCCTTTCTTGACTTCCGCTGGCTTGGGTTTGGTATTATCTTTTTTTTTCTTATATTATCTGCGTGGATTTCTCGGGATACTATGAAGAAAGAGTAATGTTACCAGATAGAGTAAGTCACCCGAGCATCGCTTAACTATCATACAGCTAATAATGCCGATTAGTGAGGATTTATAATTCTAAGCTTAGACATACCACACCATGGTACTACATTATTCCATGGTTATAGCACTTTACAATTGCAGCCCAATTAGATCTCTAAATAAGTTGACAGCAGGCTCATATGCAGCCACCGTCATTCATTAAGCAAAAGCAGGAGTCCCCTGAAAATACTATATCATGCCAGTTCGAAGCTCGCCTTAATTCATCTCAAAATCATTACGAGTGAAGTTCTTTTATTCTCGGCTCTGTAGTAAGCATATCAAGACGCTGTGAATGTAGACACTGAAAAGCCAATTAGTGAATTAACAATAGCCTTGACTGACATGAGAGAATAAAGAATTCTGGACATGTCGCAATATATTACGGAAGTTGTTTGTGGTGGCACCAGAAAAAACCTGTAAATGCCTCCTTTCGCAAGCACGTTGTTTTGTCACTCTGGCGAAAGTTTCTCTCCTAGAGCGAATTGCATCTCTTTTTCCAGTTTCCTTTACCATAATCGGTGTGCTGTGGATTGTTCTCAATCTTATCCATTGGATCACCATACTTTTGGTGTATTATTTAACTGGTCGACATCTTTGATCTTAGGCATCTTTCCATTATCAGTATAACCAGTTTCTCTCATGTAGAAATAGCAGATTTTTCGATGATGATTCTGGCTGATAGGGAGACACAATAAATTTCGAATTCAAGAACATATCCTTCTTTTATATATTGCTTCATCATACCCATAATGCAAAGTGCTTTGCATTATTATCACAACATACTGCACCACGACTTCCTTGCCATATACTTATTTTCCAAATTATACGTTTATGGAGTTGCATTTTTTTTGACTCACATATTTCATAAAATTTAAGAATTAATTAATCCAGATTTTTATATAAAATTTGAGAATTAAATACTCTAAATTTTTCACAAATTTAAGAATTAAAATATGTTATACTACAATAAAATAAGTTATTTTTATGTATTTTTGATGTAAAAGCAATGAAATATTTTAACAACAAATAAAGCATTATCAACTGATATTTTTGAATTAACAATTGATAAATTATTAACTTTTATTTTATTTATTATAAAATAATGAAATAAATAATAAATTTTCTGGAAATAAGAAAATGTTTTCTTATTTCCAGAAAATGAAAATACATCTATTTATGGGCTGCCTGTAATGCATTGATTTTTTTGTTTTTGTTTTTGCAATTAGTTTTTATATGTCTACACATAATTTATAATTATTATAACATAATCATGGTAAAAATTCAACAATATTTTCCTATAGCATCATGATCCCTAAATATTTACTGATGCAGACCCAGTCTTTGTTTCTTAATACCTGAAAATATGCCACAAATACAGAAATTATTGCAATAGGAAGTAAAACGCAGTCTCTTTTATAACTGCACACCCAATCAAATACATGTTTCCAAGCAATTGAAACTTTTTTTCTATAACTTTGCACTGTGTTGTAGTCATATATGCTGAAAACGAAAAGATCGTGCAAATATGATACGACTGAAAAAAATTGAAAAAAATCATTATTTTTGAAATGATTTTTTTGCTATGTAAATGCTGTAGTCAGTGAAAGGCATGGTATTCGTCCACATAAATTGCTATCTAAGGTGAGTGTTCAATATCTTCATTTAAAAAATTATAAAACTTTTTTAAGAAATAGACATAGAAGAACACAGGATTCATAAAAATAAAAAAAAATCGGATACAAAACATTTCAAAAGAGGATTTCAAAGTAAGATATAATTTCTGTCAAAGTAGTTTATGTTATATAATTCAACGTCTTTAATAGGTGTAGAAGTCAGCACGATAATCAAGAATTACACTTTCAAAAGAAAAACATCAAATCCTACTTTTTGTTCATAAAAATATATCAATACATTTTTAACAAACCAGTCAAATAATTTATGTTAAGAATGAAAGCTCATTTTTGAATAATTATCTAATATAAATTCCGTTCTCTTAGGGCAAAAATAGTTATTTCAAATTTTAAACATTAAGTACTAAAATGTATAAGTAAGGAATGCATTTATTATTTTGAAGTAAACTTTTCAGATTTATGTCAGTACATAAATGAATTTCTTTTAATAAGGAACTGTGATAAATTACATTTTATATTAAATTATTAAACTTTAATTTTAATAAACTAAATCAATAATTTTAAAAAGCTTATATAATTGTTAATAAATATGCTGCTACATAAAGTTCCTAATATGCATACATTGTTCGTAACATATTAATTTAAAAATAATTTTTATAAGTATGAATAAATTGAACATAATTTATAACATTTTCAAATTAGACTGGTAGACAATATTTTTGGATGGGATTTATTTCCTGTTTCAAAAATTTCATTTTATGATTGCTTATTCGCATTGTAAATTTTTATAACGAAATATTAATAGTTAATTTTAAAATAATTATTTTTTTCCAACGGTGGGGACTAGAGGGTTGAACTCTATGCCACAACAAGGCCAGAGACAGCTACTCATTTGTCGTTACCCAGCGGGCACCTGTGAACCAAGTCACGGAGGCGAGGAGCGTTACCCGCGTCATACCACCACAAACCCGTTTATAGGGCGGGCCACATTCATACATAATCACGGAAGAGAGGACAGAGAAACACAGAGAGAAAAGAGAAAGTAACATCCAAACCCGAACCGGGATTCGAATCCAGGACTCACAGCTCAGGAGTCAAGAGCGCTAACCACTGAGCCATAGGTCGGCTTAAAATAATTATAGAATTACATAATATTTTGTACGAAATTAAATGGCATTTGATAGAAAATTTAAAAAAGAATCTTGTTGTTCATATTTTTTAATCTTTCATAACTTTATTAAATTTTATATGGATGAATATAAAGGAATATTTTAAGATATGTTCCATGATGTAATATATTATAAATTTTTACAATAAGAATAGCATTAATTCTTAAATACAATCTCAAAATATATTTTTTTTATATTTGCATGCATAAATGTATAATGAAACTTTAATTTGCATAAAATAAATATCGAAATATTTTGATGCCTAAAAATTTTACTTTTATTCTAATTATAAAAATCATATACCGCAATATAAAGTTGATACCCCTTACAATCGAAAATATGTCATATATATATATATATACATATATATATATATATATATATATATATATATATATATATATATATATATATATATATATATATATATATATATATATATATATATATATATATATATATATATATATATATATATATATATATATATAGATAGATAGATAGATAGATAGATAGATAGATATAGATATAGATATAACCATTTTTCGCAGAGCGAACTGTTGTAGAGGATGAGAGCAATCAGCAAAAACCAAAACCTAAATGTAATCATCGCTATATTTAAACATGACAACTCCTCTGACAGAAGCTCTATATTACGTGAATGAGAATAAATACCTATAAATGGTATTTGTGGAACCATCTAAATGGGGAACAACCCGATTTAGATGGTTCCACAAATTCTCAATTGGGCTTAAGTCAGATGAGTTTGCTAGCCAAGAGAGAATGGTAAACTCATCCTTGTGTTCTCTTATTTCTCTTAACCATGCATGTACACTGTCAGTGGTATGACACCTCACACTGTTCTACTGATAGATGCCATCATCCTGAGAAAAAATAGTAGTCTTATAGAAATAAACATGCGTATTTGTATTGATCAATCGTGCCTTAAAACAATGATGAGTGAATCCAGAATATGCTGGAAAACATTTCCTTGATCATAATGATAGCGTCTGAACCATTCCTGCCATGGTTATTGGATGTTTGGTTTCAGAGGTTGCACGTCCTATACACTATTGTCCATTTGTCTAATGGAGCACAAAACGTGATTCATTGGAAAATGGTAGTACGTCTATACATCCAAACACACATATCCGCCACTTTCGTTCACCACTGTCATTTAAAGCCCGTTGTGCGCCACATTTTTCACGCCGCTGATTTTATACATTCCCATTATCACCAGGCACAGTATACTTTACGATGGAGGCACTGAACAATTTACAAAGACAGCAGTTTCGGAATTGCTTCCACCTCTGGCCCGAAATCCAATGAACATACCTTTTTAGACGTCAGATAAATCACTCCGTTTTTGCATTATGATTGCGATGTTTTCGGGAACACTCATACACCCTTTAAATACGCTCAACAACACTGTGACGCTACCTGCCTTCTGTGATAAACGTCATCATCGAAAGTAATTGGCGGTCACTATGTAACTTGACTGTGTATGTATGTATGTATATATATATATATATATATATATATATATATATATATATATATATATATATATATATATATATATATATATGAGTGTGTGTGTGCTTGTATACCAGTTTTATTTTGTGGAATATTTTTATATTATTGATTAATTATATGCATTATTTGATAAAATTAAATTTAATTAAAAATTTTATTTTCCTGATTAAATGTGCAGTCTTAGGTTTATCATATAAATATTTTACGGTATTGTGTGTGAATAATTAGTGAAATTTTTAATTCACTAATTACTTTAAAAATTTACAGGATATTGAGAATAACTTCAAATGACATTTGAAACTTTGTTATAACAACATAGAATTTTTAATTGTTTATTTATTTATAAAGTAACTTACAAACGCAGAAATGCTTAGAAAACATTTTTAGTCTTTGTTATGTCTAGTAAAAATAAAAATGAATTGTTAATAAAGTTGTCAGAGAGGCAATTGTTTTTTTTTTCTTTTTTGCATTATAAACAAGAACGGAAATAATGTAAGAGTAATAAATGCAAAAAAATAGCAAGTATTAATTTTCTAACATTTAAGAATAATTTGTGATGAATATAAAATTCGTATAATTTGTATAATATGTGTGCTTATATATATATATATATATATATATATATATATATATATATATATATATATATAGTAAATTAATAGGCATGGCAAAATTTTTATGTGAAATCAATATTTACTAAAAATTAGTATCTATTAAGCTGACATATAAGATTGATGAAAAAAATTCTTATCAAAAATATCTAACGCATGCATTTATTAGGAACATTTTTAGGAACACTTTTTCCACTTTTTAAATTACAGAAAAAATATTTTATACTTTAATTAAAACAGGGTTTTGGTAAATGAAGGTTTTTAAAATTTTTTCTTAATTACGGAAAAAATTAGCTTTCATAGCGAGTTTGAAATTTAAAGAAAAGCAAAAGGCTTTTAAGGACTTAATTCAATTGAATAATTTCCTTTAAGAAAAATTTGACTTTAATTAAAGCAATTTCCTTTTCAATATTATACTTGATTAATTTTCATGGTTTATCAGTCTAATGCATTTAATCCTATTCATCAACGTTAAAACCATTATTAAGTTTTTGAAATTATGTAAAATACCAAAGCTTTATTATTTTACGGATTTAAAGTTTAATCCATTTTACATGACAGATTCTAAGCCAACAACTTGGTAGAATATTTGAAAAAATAATAATTTAATGCAAATTTGATTTAAAGTTGCTTAACAATATTTTATAAAGTGTGTGTGAATCGTAAATAATCATTCATTTTAATATCTCTCAGATTTGTGGTGAATATAATAGTATGAAATGGGTAGCAAAGTTTAAAGTTATTTTTAAGTACAAACTTTTAGTTTATAATAGCCATGTGATTTAACAAAATACCTAGTGAGCATTGATTTTTCATTATTATTCTTAGACTCTGAAAAATCTGAGAAAAGAAAAAGTAATTTATATTTTAATAACATTTAAAAAAAATAGCTATTTGTCAGACTTAATAAATTCTAATTTTCTTTTCCTTGGTAGAAACGTAAAATAATAGCTTAACAATCGAATATCATACATTCAACAGTTTGTTGTTTCACACCTGATATCGGACATGAATACTTTCCATTCGCTTAGGTTAATATTACTGGCTGTTGTGATCTCAAATAAAAAATATTATGACTAATTTTTGAGTTAAACGACGAACAGCAGAGAGACAATTCAAAATTATTTAATTAAAAGATAAAAAATGGTAAAAATTTAAAAATAATTTAAAATTTTAATATAAACTTATAGATTTAAATGCAATAACTTTACTTGAAATAATTTATAATATTGAAAAAATCAAACAGTTTTTTGTATTCAATTTGATATTTTTATTTATAAAATATTTATCTTTTGGTTTTTCTTTTTCTGGACTTTTCAGTCTTCTGAATATTTGTTACAAATGACAAAAGAAGTTAAAACAGATTCTATTTCTAGTTTTAATTATAGTAACTTTGGTTCAATATCCTTTTTATTTTAAGTATCTCTTTTATGATTACAAAATCATTATATAATATAAACTATAACATTATTTAGTGTCTTAAAAATTTTTTTAAGCTTAATTTTTTTTAAATTAATAATAATCCTAAGAAGAATTTTTCAAGATATTTGAATAATCTTTGAAACAATTTTTCTAAGATTATTAAATAATATTTTCTTCTTCATTGTATGATAATTTTGTTACAAATAAGAAGAAATATCTTTTTTAAAATAAAAGTTTTAAATGAGGATTAAAAAATAACTATGAAATAAAACATAAAAGGTTTCATTATTTCTAACATGCTTTTAATAATATTTACTCAGTTTTGTGAATTAAATACTTAATAATTATTCAAATACAATATAATTAACTAAATTTAATTTAAAATATGTATGTTATTACGGTTTACACACGTGTTATAATAATTACGAGATTTTCTTAAGTGAGAATTTTAAATTTATTACACGTGTAACACTTTATTCATTAGGTTTTTTAAGAAAATTTTAAGTTGTGCGTACGTTTAGGAAAAAATAATGGTTTGGACTATTTTAGAAAAATTATATATACTAGTTTGTGGTGAAATTAAATAAGTTTTTCTATTTTAATCTATTTTAGCTTAAATAGGTGTAGTTGTTCGCCAAGTCTTAAATTTTAAACTAACTAAATATGTAAGTGAAAATTATTGTAAAACCACTCTGTGTATCACCTGTTACTTAACATTTATACTAACCAAATAAAAATAATAATAAAGTATTAATATTTTTGACAACGTTTTACATGATTAAAAAAGTAAATGACTAATGTTTAACGATGTAAACAACAGTGAAAAATATTACAATGTTTGCATTCAGTTATTATGTGTTTCGCTTAAAATGAATGCTTTTAAGTTATGGCATTGAAAAAAATTTTTAAAGGTATGAAACTACAAAAAATAATATTATCAAATGTTTCTTTTTTTTCAAAACTCATGACATTTGTTAATAAATGGCCTAGAGCTGTTTCCTGTCATTTAAAAAAATATGAGTGGCTAATTTTACAGTACAATACATTAAAAAAACTGGCATGCTATAATTGCCTTAAAGAAATTAATAGATGACAAATATTGCCATTTAAGTTCAATGTTGCTAGCCATTAACACAAGGCGATTTTATAGTGATTAACATTATAAAAACTTCTCAAAAAATTTAAAATTTTAAATATTATTTTAAAGATTTTAATATGCTTTTAATATTACTTGTACAGCAAGGCTTCTTGATAAATTTTGCTAACTCTAAACGAAATAATTGATATAATTGAGAAACGGTGGTTCTAATCGAGAACCTAACACACATCTGGTAGAAAGGAAACTTTAAGTGCAAGAGTTTTTAACGAGCCTTGTTCCTCGAGGCCACTTATCCCATAATTACGAATAAAATTAGCTCATTGGAGTGGAAGGCATTTGAATCGATTCATCAAGAGAGAGATAATTATTCAGTCACGGGAAAAATATCTTCATTGTTTCACTCAATACCTACTTAGGCAGGTGGCGAAACAGCTGCTTTGCTGAGATTCACTCCGCAAAGCTTGAATTAATTGGGAGTTGAGAATTCCCGGTTTTCAAAAGGTTGGTGAAATCCGAGAGGGATAAACGCGGATCTTATAATAGTGTAGGAATTAATTCTCTCTTATTTTACTAGCTTTATATTCGGGCGTACAAACTTTGGTAAGGATTTACGAGGCTATGAGCATAATAACTGTTGCTGCTACAAATTATCCTGGCGTAAAGTTTGGCGTTAGAGTTTAGAAATTCAGTTTATTTGTTTTAATTTAACGCGTGTCGAATTCAAGCATTGTAAAAGCAAATGCTTAAAAACAATTATGAATTAAATAAAACAAATTTTCTGTTAATTATACTTAGAATTGAGCGATTGTTTCGTTTCACCTGCACTGCATCTGCCATAGTTAAATTAAGCATTTATTTTTATTATTTTTATCTAAATGAGAATATTTTAAATGTACATAATTTCTGCAAGGACTTTTATAGCTTAAAATTACAATAAAAAATAACATAAATTGCTGAAATGTTTTAAGATATTATCCATTATTTCAGAAGAAATTTGAGTTTTTATTCTCTTGATTTTTACACATAATTTCTGAAATTATTTTACAGTATATTACCTTATTATTATAATCATATTTAGTCATACAAACTTCATACAAACTAAGCAATTATATTATTAATTGAATAAGCAAATGTATTAGTTTATTCAAAATAAATTATAACGTAGCTGCATAAGTCAAATAAATGTGTATTATTTCATAAATCATCTTATAATTATTAGGAATTTTAATCTATAAATTTTATTCAGAATAATCTCATGAAATTTTATCCCTAAGTTTTATGATTTTGGATATTTTATATTTTACAAAAATGTTAATTACATTGCATAATAATCTAAATTCACTAATACTAATAGTAGATGAAGTTTCGATAGTTGGAGCCAATTCAAGATTTGTTCAAGCAATTAATGATTTCTTCCGATCAATTAAGACTATCAAAAATCTGTTTTCATTCATCAATTTGGTTTTATATTTTATACTCTGTGCGTAACAACTATGGATAAACCTAATAATTTGTGTCTCTTTTCTAATAGAATAAGCATTAAAATGCTGTATTTTAAACTTCAGAATATCGTACAGTTTATATATTTAATTAAACAGTTTATATATTTAATATTTAAGGATTAATTATAATGCTGTATGTGTTATAACTGATTAAAATTTAAAATGGAAATCCGTTTTTTCTTGAAAAATTTTATTGTTGAAAAGTTTTTATATAAAAATTTATATCATGAATATAAATTTTTGATAAGAATTCCATTTTTACAGTTATACACATTATACACATTTTTTTCTAACCATCATATAATAATTCTATAAGAAAAATTACAGCTTTATAATGTTCAAATTACAATATTTTAATTTAATTAAGAATTTTAGAGTAAAATTACTTCTGAGAAATATAAGTTATAATTTTTAAAACCTACTAATAATAAAGCAGTTACATTTGATAACAAATTATATTCGATCACAATTAATTATTATTCAATTCTTTTATAAGATATTTAATTTATTACTTGAAAGCTAAAAATAAATTAGTTTAATGCATTTAATATGAATTAGAATATAGTTTGATAAAAGAAATATAATACGATAAATAATTGATAAAATTTCCTTAAATTAAATGGGCTAAAACAGTTTCCTCAGAAAAAAAGTAATACATTAAAATAAATCATAAATTTGATAAATTATTTTAGTAAGAAAAAAAATTTAAAATTTTATTTATTTTTAAACCACGTTTTTCTGTTGCCCTTTAAGTATAATTATGTGTTTAAATATATTCTCGCGACTTTTCTTTTTCTCATTTCCATTATCAATTAAGATCCATTTCCTTCCTCTTTAGACCTTCCAGGATTCTTTCCCTCTAAAAAGCTTAAGCATTTTGAAATGGGGTTTTTATATCCCATCCAATATTCTGCCAAAAATATGGTAGGCGATACCAGAAACTTTTGATGGAGAATTTGCAGAGCAAATGCAACATCAAGATAGCAATGAAAACCGGACACTTTCAACAAACAAAGCTATAACAATGCAAAGAGAGATATGTCGTAATCATTCTTAAAACAGGCTTCCTGCCCTGGCGATAAAAATGTTCGACAAGTAAATTTATGAACTGTTGTCTCAGCAATTTGGTTGAGATCTTTAACGGTATTCCGAGCGTTCACTGAAAACTATCGTAAAGTGAGGCATAACAGCCCACATAACGGCCCTAAAAGGTGATTACATCTGGACCCCGTTTCGTGTCAGGGTCTTAAAGAGAGTATCTCAAACAATAAGTGGTTTTCCAGAGGGATACGCAATTTAGTTTTTTATTTAAAATAGCGATGGCAAACGCCCCTCCCTTGTTTTTAAGTGGCGCTTAATCAAAGAGAGATAAGACGTAAAGCAAGATAGAAGGGGACTAAAAGATAATTAGCTTTTTAAGTAAATAAAGTTAATGATATCCTACGAGAGGCCTGGCATAGAAACGAGTAAAGATATTATTTAACCCCCAGTTGGATATAAAAGATTACTTGTTCATGTTCAATTAGAACTAAGTGCATTATCTAGTAAACGCATGAAAACAAATTAAATATTTTAAAATAAACTTTTTATAATAGTTTAAGCCAACCTTGTCTCTGAAAACATACTAATACATTCTTGGCTTAAATTTATTCAAAGATGTAATCAGATTTTCGAAAGAAGTATTTAACCCTTAAATATTTCAAGGAATTACTACTTACCTTTACTTATTAAATTTTTTATACATTTACTATTATTTTTGTTAGACACATAAGTTACTTTATAAACGACTGAAATTCTAAAATTGATCTTCTTTATTAAGTAACATTAAATATTTGCACTTGGTTACATAATCAATAATATCTATTAATTTTACTTTTTTAATTAGTAAAATGATTTGCATAAGAGTTTGTTACTATTTATGAATTATAAAAACGTCGGAAAAGTGCATTTAAAAGAAGTTTTATCATAAATTGAATAATGTTTTTCTATATTCCTATTTTGATAGAAAAATATATTCTCTAAGACATAAATAATTAAGTTTAATCACCACGTTTGGTGCAACTTAGGAAAAGCATGCAAATTCTTATGTTGATTATTTATTGGTGAAACGAAGTATTTTGTCAAAACCTTTTAATGTAAAATCAGTATAATAAATGATATATCAAGTATCCTGATTCTAATAAGAATTGTCTAGAGGAATTTACTTGAAATGTATTTTTATTGACTGCTTTATAATAAATTTTGCTTTTATATTAGAAAAAATTGTAAACAAATAATCGGACGGTAATTAGAAAAGAATACATACAGGGATATTTCTTATGATCGATAATGCATCTAATATATTCTATAATATTTACTGGTAATATTTATTTGAAAAATAATTCAAGAAAATCTTATTATTTTTTAAGATTATGAATTTGAAAAAAAAAGATTTATTTTTACTTATATTTATTATGTGTTTATTTTTATATATTTGGATATTAAAATTTGCATTACAGATTGAATTACAAACATCTACAGTCAAGTAAAAACTAACTAAAACTATTTAATATTTTTTTTTCTGCTTTGCAATTTCTATGATTGTAATTTAAATGTATGTTTATAGTTTAAAATTTTTGACATTACACACTGAATGAGGATTGGTATCGTAACACCGTAGGAAAGAGAAAAATAAAATAAAAAATGAAATTTAAAAATACAGAAAAACACAAAATTATCACATACTTAATTTTTTGATCTATAAAAATAAGTATATTACTATTATTATTATTATTATTATTTTGAAAAAATTTCTTAAAGAATGGAACCAAAAAAAAAAACCCATAAAAAGTTACCATGATAATTTCAACTCTACTTTTTGATATCAGAAACATTTGGGTTCAATATAAATATAATGTTTATTGGCATAAATTTGACAAAAATAGAAACATGTATTTTAACATAATTTTTCTGAAAATAATAACTGATAATATTATGAATTTTTAGCAATAAAATATATATGCATATGATCATGTTAGATTTCGTTAATTATTTCCATAAACTACATAAACTATGAGCTGTCAATGAATTAAGCATTTACCTGTGAATTAGATATTACTGTATATTTTTAATAATTTAGATTTGATCATTAAATTTACGTAGAAAATAACTTTATATTTCAGAGAAAAAGAAATTTTTTTATATAAGTATAATTATTTACTTTCCTTTTAAAACAACAGAAGGATCAAATATTAATATTTCATATAATTATGTGATACGTTGTTATAAAAGCGATTAAATATAAATTTTCAAACAAGAGAGAAGTTATTAAACTGTATTTTTAAGAATATATAAGTTATTGTAAATATAAAAGTATAATGTCTTTCTATTAAAAAATATTATTTACGTACTTCAAAAATATAAAAGTAATAAATAAAGAATGGCGCAATGCAAACTTTTCTATATCCTATTTATACCAGTTGTGACATTTAAGTTCAAAAAGTATTAAAATAATCATTATTAATGGTGGGGTTTTAATGTATTTTGTAAAGAACAATTCCCGTACTCGTAAAAAATGTTTCTTTCAGGCTGATACTTTCTTGTGGGAAAAAATAGAGACGAAAAGTAATTCCATTTGGCAATTTTAAAATGATATTAATGCTCAAGATTTAGGCGCGTGGCACTCGTAATCAGGGTTGTAAATCCCACTGTTGCAAATTAGCATAGTAATGAGAGCGCATTTCTTAGAACATGCATTCCACAGAAATGACGTAAGCCATGATCTTAATAAAATGACTAAAGGAAATTTGGGTGTCATTTAATGTAAATGCCGAATTATACTCACTTTAATGAAATACTGCTATTTTTTATGTTAAATTCCTATGTTAAGAATGTTTCATTATTTTGAACAAGAATAATTTGTGTTTATTTAATATTTTCTAGAATTGATTCTAATTATTTTCTGTACAATAGAAAGAAATTAGTAAAATTTGTTGTCATTTTTTTACAAATGACACAATTTTTTTCCAGTATTACATTTAATGTTTGGCAATTGTCTATGGTACAAGGTATAACATAAGTTTTTTTTTGTTTGCATAAATGTACATTTAATGGTTCAAAACCGAATTCTCATTAATTTTGTGTATCAAACTAAGCTCCTACAAATATTATAAATATATTTATCATAAGTAGATTAAGGACATTTTAAATTTTTAACAGTTTCTAAAAATTATATTTTAGAACGATATTTTGTAGAAAAGTGAATGTATTCTGGGGAGAACAGAAGTTTTTATTTAAATTAGATGACAGAGAAAAAATAACTTATTAAGTATATCATGAATAGAAAGTCTCCCGTAGAAAATATTTTGATTGATTAAAACTATCTTAGAAGAAATCTTACAGAAGTGATTTTAATTAGTAAATAATAAAAATCCACTAAAAAGATTGAAGGAAAATGTTTCAAAAAAACGTATTTTGCTGAAGCAATATTGTATTCAATAAGTAATAGAAAAAAATTCATTTTAAAATATGATAAAAAAAAAGGAAATTTCGTTTTCTCTCAGCATTTCATATATACTCGTAAATACAAAATATTTCTATGAAGGAAAATATTTTCCACCAAAACTGACATACAGCTAACAAATTCCTCATTTTTAATGTCTTTACTGCTTTTATGGAAGAGACTTCTCTCATTTAATAACTTTGCTATAAGAATTTCATATTAAGTCTATAAATTACGGACAAAAAGTAACTGTAACTCATGTTACTTTTCTAATAAGTAAACTTTGGACATATGAATTGCTCCTTACTTTCAATTTCCTAAAATAAAGTTAATTGGTGAAAAAATTAAAAAATGGAAGCTGAAAACTTTCCCACATTTATTTATTAATCAAGAGATCCTTGATTCTTAAATAATATTTCTGATCTTGTAACTTCGCAGAATTTTTCTGTTAAATATAATTAAAGCTTTCCCATAAATTTGTATAGACATGATTTATTTTATTAGCCGCATATAAAAATGAATATCGAAGAAATTTCTGGGTAATATTTAAAATACATTATCATTTCGGTATACATAGAGCAGTATTATTTATAAATCAAATTGTGAATAACATTAAGGACCTTTATTATAAATGGATGTGCCAAACTCAACACGGTCCATTTCTTTCTAAAACAATAAACCTTCTTCTAATGTAATATTTTCACCAGAATATAATAAAAATAATTCATTGTCTTTGTGCTATAAAATCACTTTTCATCTGAAATTTATTCAAACAATAGCGTTATGTTCAGAAAGATAGAGGGGATAAAGGTGAAAAAAATCAGTGATAAATTGAGGCAATTCTTGTTTTGTTGGCGTATGTATCTTCAGAAGAGATAGATATAAATGCATCTGTTATGCGCCAGCCAGATAAATCTTCAGCTTTAGGGAAGGCAGTATTGCCTTTGAGTGGTATATCCAACTTTTTTCCCCTTTCTTCTGAATTATTCCCCTAAGTGGATTGGGTCACCGGAAAATTCTGCAAGAAAAAGCTCCACCTGTCCCTATATTAGATTAATGTTGCTTTGCATAGGATGAATTTCCCCCTTTTCCCCTTGACTTTCATTCATTTTATAGCGATGAAGGAAAGAAAGCGGAAATGTACCGTGTTTATAAATTAAATGATTACGCTGAGTGTGTTGGAGAACGCTATATTGACTGATTCTGTTCACTTCAAAGTCTGATTAATTATTTTTCTCTTTTACTATTCAATTATAGAATGCAATTTTTTGTTTGGGAAATAGAAATTTTGTTACTGAATTTATTCGTACTTTTATTTCCATATAAATGAAGGTTTTTTGGTTTGTAATGACTGAAAATAAAGGCTGACATGATTACTCTAATTTGAAAATTTCATTGGCATTAAATTGAACTCATTGTGAGTTGGATGAAACATATCATGTAATTATTATACTTTAAAAGAAATATTTGATTTGTTTCCTTGTGAAACAGTGAAGATTGAACTTATTTCTTTGCATGTTTAGTTTTATACTGCTTTTATAAAACCTTCCCTGACTTAAAATCATTATTAAAAGTAAATTAAATAGAGTTAACTAATTTATTATTCTGCAGTATACAAAAAAGTATTGTGAACATTTACAACTAAAACATATTGAATATTTCTACTCGCTTTTATTTAAGCCTGATCCAAATTATTATTAAATAAAAGTTCTTGCTTAAACTGAGTTTTCACGTAAATTTAGATAGTAAACTATTCAAATTATCATAAAAACTTATATTGAGTTATCAAAATGTGATTTAAATATTTAAGAGTTAGTTATTCTTGTGATCGTGAAAAACATTTAACAATAATTGATAACTGACATTGTATATTAATAGTAATAATTGTAATACATTAATAATAATTATTTAAAACTCTTCGATTTCATGCTATTACTATAAAAAAGATTATAACTGGTACATTTTAATGTTCAATTAAAAGCATAAATACCGTATTTACGCGAATCTAATGTGCATAGTTTTTGGCCAAATGTAGTATTCAAAATTGGGGTGCGTATTAGATACGATGGCGCATTAGATTCGAGTGCAAGGTCAACAGTCCTGCCGATGAAATCAGCCGAATTTAAATCGTAATAATGGATTACTGTGTTTCTCGATTACATTTACCGTCACATTTATCGTTAACGCATTATTGCATAGAGGATGCATAGCGGATGGGCTTATCTTTAAGACGCCGTAAAACAATATTCCAAAAGCTTCTAACGGATTTTGAGGGAAAACTACTAACATTTCAGTAGTATGTCATCACACTTCGGAAGGAAAAGAATTTTTCGATGGAGTTAATTGGTAACGTTGACGAGATGCCAGTTTGGTTTGATATGCCTCGTAACTACACCTTTACGGAGAAAGGGACTAATGAAGTTATCATCAAAACTTCGGTATGTGAAAAACAACGCGTAACAGTGATGGTGGCAATAACAGCAGACGGATGCAAACTTCCACCTTTCTTAATCTTCAAAAGGAAAACAACTCTTAAAACCTCTAAGAATGAAAAGCTGTTCCCAGATGATGTTTTAATTCGAAACCAAGAGAAGGGGTGGATTACGGAATCATTAATGCTTGATTGGCTCCGAAATGTATGGGAACGCCGTCCCGGTAGGCTCTCCAATCCACCATCAGTACTTTGGACGTATTTTGTGATCATCTCAC
This sequence comes from Latrodectus hesperus, assembly GCA_037975125.1. Lineage (NCBI taxonomy): Eukaryota > Metazoa > Arthropoda > Arachnida > Araneae > Theridiidae > Latrodectus > Latrodectus hesperus. The sequence goes on along the minus strand of CM075853.1, from coordinate 19,545,889 downwards.
CGACGACGTAAAAAAGAAGATGCACAGCCTAGGTAGGGATCTTGTTAGTATTCCTGGAGGGATGACGTCTGTGTTACAATTCTTGGATGTTACTATAAATAAACCATTTAAGGGGTACTCTCAGGAAAGTACGAAAAGTGGTTTTGTTAGCCAAACCATGAACTGACCCCGACAGGAAACATTTAGCGTGCTGCAATGCACATTGTTGCACACTGGGTTTCTGTTGCCTGGAAAAGCATCGAAGCAGCAATGATTGTGAAATCTTTCAAGAAATGCTGTATGTTTCAAATTCATTGAATGGCAGTGAAGATGACATGCTCTGGAACGCCGAGGATGACGATGATGATGAGGAAAGAAGAAATGAATCTGCTTCTGACGAACAGAGCTGCGAGGATTCCAGTGATGTAAACATTAGTGAATAAAAACGTTTACTATTAATCACTGATTTTAGAAACTCTTAGCTAGATAGAAATGTTACGATTTATCTTATGTTCATATTTTACGATAGGTACCGTATATACTGTAGTGGTAATTAACAACGATTGTTTCACATAACAATAGCCCACTAATAAGTTAATTCTATGTTCTGCTACTTTATGTATAAATCCGTTGTTACATAAAATATGGTTTCTAAATTTAAATAAAATTATTATACCATTGATTGATGGTTTTTATACAAATCCATTGCTGTATAAAATAGGATTCAATAAATTTCTCATACCATTGATGCGCATTACATACGCCGATAAACAATTTTTTTATTATTTAAATTTTTAAAATGGGGATGCGCATTAGATTCGCATAAATACGGTATGTGAATTTTTAAAATTTTGAATGTATAATTTCATTTTTAGGTTGGGATTCAGGCAGAAATTTTGCTTTATTACAACTGTCCTCTTTTCTGAATATTGTAAATGTACAAACGATATATTGAAAAATTTTAATGTTTTATTGGATTTATTTTTCATTTTCTAAGATGTAAGTTTCATAAAATACAAGGAAATTTTTCCCATGATTTAGCGATGACTATTTGCTAGTATCTTTTTTTTAAAAAAATACAGATTATTATTTGATTGTTCAAGCTTAAAAAATTGATTAAAAATCAAACAAAAAAGTAATTTAAAAATATTGCGATTAATAAAATTTATTTTCCAAATTCACAGGAACTAATATTTATCAATAACGTTTTTTTTTTCTATTGCCCTTCTGCCCTTCCCCGATTTAGCTCTAAAATGGGTGAAGATGATGACATGTCATACAGTGGGGCACCCAGTGGATGTGTCATCTTCACCCCGAAAATGAAGTGTAAAGGAAGACACACATCATGCCTGAACCAGGATTTGAACCCAGGACTTACTGCTTAAAGTCAAAAACGCTGACCACTCCGTCATCGGTCGGCTTTACCTGTAACTTATGGATAATGTTTAGCTTGTAATTTGATTTCATATTTCAAATAAGATTGTTTTATCATAATAATACACTTTAATACATTAAGTGTAATTAACATTAAAGTAGAATGTTATCAGGTCATGTGAATACATGTGGTTTATATTTATCATCATTAGAAAATGGGAATAAATTTACAAAAACGTGTTATAAGCAGTTATTTATTAAGTATTTGTGATTGTCATAATTTTTACCCTTTTTAATAGCCACTTTTATTTAAATAAACTTATTTATTTAAAATATATATTGTGTGTGTGGGTAAATACATACTCATTTCAGTGAATTTTGAAAAACAACAATCGTACCTTCTTTATTTCATCACATGCTATCAAGTAATTAATTGACTGTAAAAAATTAATAACCATTGAACTCTAGAGGGTATTTTATCTTTTAGAGAATTATAAATTGCATTTCATTTTTTAAATTTTATTTATAAACATTTTACGTAACTCATTTTTTATCATCATTGCTTAATGTATAAATTTGCATCATTTTAAAGAATTGGGACTACAAATATTGCAAACTGTTGAAGTAAATTCGATTTATATTATAGCAGAATGTCCCCAGAAATATTAATGCAATGAATGTAGGATTTCTTGATTAATATCTTGGCAAATATACAGATTTCTCAACTTTTTAAAAATAACTGTCATCTACTGATACATTATACGATTATTATGCAAAATATCTGTATCTATTATGAAAATACTTCATTATTTATTGTCAATGTCACTTACAATACCCAAATACTGATATTCTATTATGCAAAATATCTGTATCTGTTATGAAAGTGCTTTATTATTATCAATGTCACTTACAATACCCAAACACTGATATTCTATTATGCAAAATATCAGTATCTATTATGAAAATGCTTTATTATTATCAATGTCACTTACAATACCCAAACACCGATATTCTATTATGCAAAATATCTGTATCTATTATGAAAATACTTTATTATTATCAATGTCACTTACAATACCCTAACACTGATATTCTATTATGCAAAATACCTGTATCTATTATGAAAATGCTTTATTATTATCAATGTCACTTACAATACCCAAACACTGATATTCTATTATGCAAAATATCAGTATCTATTATGAAAATGCTTTATTATTATCAATGTCACTTACAATACCCAAACACCGATATTCTATTATGCAAAATATCTGTATCTATTATGAAAATGCTTTATTATTATCAATGTCACTTACAATACCCTAACACTGAAATTCTATTATGCAAAATATCTGTATCTATTATGAAATTGCTTTATTATTATCAATGTCACTTACAATACCCAAACAGATATTCTATTATGCAAAATATCTGTATCTGTTATGTAAATGCTTTATTATTATCAATGTCACAATACTCAAACACTGATATTCTATTATGCAAAATATCTGAATCTTTTATGAAATGGTTTATTATTATCAATGTCACTTACAATACCCAAACACTGATATTCTATTATGCAAAATATCTGTATCTATTATGAAAATGCTTTATTATTATCAATGTCACTTACAATACCCAAACACCGATATTCTATTATACAAAATATCTGTATCTATTATGTAAATACTTTATTATTATCAATGTCACAATACTCAAACACTGATATTCTATTATGCAAAATATCTGTATCTATTATGAAAATACTTTGTTATTATCAATGTCACTTACAATACCCAAACACTGTCTGTTTAATTCTGTACAACAATTTTTAAAATATAGTTAAATTTTGTATCAGCTGCCTTATAACTTTCCTAACCAAATATTTTAATAAAATATTTCTACACAATTTTTGTGCCTTCTTTCCTTTTCAGAATTCACTTTTAATTGTAAATCATTATCTGACTAGCCCTCAAACAAACTCTGTTCTAAACAGAATGAATTTCATTCTGGATTAGGGATAAAGTCATAAAAATATTCTTAAACTTTTATTTTATATAGAAATATAATTTTAAAGAAAGTGTAGTTTTCAATTTGAACAATGATTTCTTAAGTACGTTTTAGTTCATTATGACAATTTTCTCTGATAGAAAGTAATGAAAATGTTCATTTTGCATCTAAAATTGATAAATACATACAGAAAGGGATTTTGATCAATACAACTTATATAAGGATGTTAAAATACTTTGATTTAAATTAATAACCACTCACAATGATCAAATTGTATTAATTTACATTCGCGAACATAATTTTGTTCTTTGTCCTGTGGATATGAAACTCCAATCATTGACACTCTTTCATTAAATCCCACTTAGCAGAACATTTGAAAGTTTAGCAAAATAAATATTCCTATGCAGAAAGAAATGAGTAATTGAATTATGGGTATTTACATAGATAATACCTGACTTTCTGCATATTATTAGAAAAAGTTGGTTTTAAAAATAACTTTATATTTACTGAAAACTTAGTAATTTAAAAACAAAATGATTTCAAATGTTAAATACTTTGGTTTAACAACATTTTAAATCAAAGTATTAGTCATTAATTATACATTTCTAATTTATACTTTTAAGTATTAACTTAAAAGGATAAATTGGAAATGTATAAATTTTGATATAGTTCATATTATATTCATTATATTTTGTTTAGTAAGCAACAGTTTCTGAAGAGACAAGCATTGGATAATTTGCTTATGTTTCTGCAAATCGTAAAACTTGGTCTTTATAAAATTAATCTTGTCTATAGAAACATTCTTCGTAAAATAATGAAAGCAAAAAATGTAAAAATGTCTAAGATTTCAATAGAAAGAAAGTGATTTTAAAATGGATACCTATTTCCCTTTTTTTTTTTTTTTTGGAAGCTAACAAAAAAACATTCCCGTCAGCTTGAGATTTGTAGATTTTATATCCGTTGCATAAACAGAAGACGAATGTTGTACATCGCAAAATTCTTCCAAACAGAACTTCTTTCAATATTAATACAACGGATTTCGTTGGAAACTTTCAGGAAGTTCCGAGTTGGTAATCTATATTTGCTTTTCGGTTTTGAAGTCCCAGGAACTTAGCCAACTCTTCTCGGTTTCGGAATAAAATAAAGCGTGGGTGGTCCTCTGAGGATGTGTTGCTCTTCACGCGCCCAATATTTATGGTGTGGGAGAAGTTTTGGCGTGGCGCATCCAGAGCAAGAATTCATCCCAGCAATGTGCGAGAATATTTTTAGAAAGTGCTGAAAACACAGTATTCTCAGTTGCACAAATGAGTTCTTACGTTTATCAATTCAATAGTTAAAAAATTTATACATAAATTAAAATCTAGAAATATGAAAGAATTTGTTATGGTGAATGATTAAAATCTAGAATTATATAAAGCAAACAATTTAAATATTTAACTATAGATTGTGAAAATAAATATTTATAAACAAATGCGAAGCAAATTTTCAGTTTTGCTAGTCTGAATCTGAATCTCACTTGGTTAAAAAAATTACAAGTTTATTGAATCATGTTTGTATGTGAATAATATCAACAGAGATATATCATTTAATTACTTGTAAAAGTTTAATTGAAATTGTGAGTTTATAAGAATATATCAAATTAGGTATAAAATTTGACTTCACATTTTTAAATTTAAATTTCAGTCAGAAATGTTGTCAAAAAATGTACTAATAATAAAGTTTGGAGTTTACGTATCAAAATAAAAAATTTAAATTTTTACTAAAAATGATTTTTGGTTAAAAATGTAAATAAACTGCAAATTTTTATGACAGAATAATTTTAAATTACAAGCAACTTTTGTTATAGAAGCTCAATAGTTTGTTTAAAATATCTTAAGAATGAAAAAAATAAAAACTCCTTTATTTCTCTTTGTGCTCTTATGATATGATAATATAAGATCTTTAAAAGGTAATTTTAATAGGTTTTGAATTGCAATTGTAGTAAGAGTAAAACTTAACGAAAAGTATTCAATCAAACAATAAAAGTATCAAATTAATTTTATTATCCATTTACCAAACCGTATTTCTTATACTTCTTGTAATGTAATGCCGTGATTTTCACTTTAAATTTGTCAACTTTTCGATCCAAATTTGTTAGCAAGACGAACATATATATATGCTAAAATAATTGCAATGGATAGGTAACGCTAGATGTTTAAAGGATGTCCCGCCCGAAGGTATTCGGCAGTCAGGTAAACGAAATGTAGGATTTACCATCAATAATGAATGATTACAATATTCTGCAATATTAGGTAACTTATACGAGGGTTACTCTGAAATTTTTGAGATACGCGCAGAGAAGAATTTACAAAATAAAAATAACGGTTTAATTTTAAAGTATAAAGTATTTTAACACAGAAGACGAATTTTTACTGACTTACTTCAACTTATTTAGCGTGGAATAAATTTTAAACAGAAGAGAAAATGGAGTGGACGCGAGAACATTTTCGCGCTATGGTTTTCTACCATTTCAAAGCAGGATTAAATCAAGAGGAATGCGTTCAACGGTTGCAATTAGCATTTAGTGATGAATCTCCAGCTCGTGCTACTGTATTCAGATGGTTTAGAGAATTTAGAAGAGGTCGCAATTTTCTTCAGGATGAAGAACACACAGGAAGGCCGCCGTCGGCAGTAATCCCGGATAATGTGTTTGCCATACGAAAAATGCTAATGGTTGATAATCGCTGTACCTATCAAATGATACAGAAGGAACTTAACATTGGATCCGCAGCCAAACACAAAATCATTCATGAAGAATTACATATGAAAAAAGTTGTTTGCCGTTGGGTTCCCCATAATCTAACTGAGCATCAAAAAGAGGAGCGTGTCAGAATCAGTAAAGAAACTCTTAATATGCTGAATGATGGTGGCCACCGCATCATTTCTAAAATTGTAAGAGGTGATGAAACGTACATACCGTTTTTTGACGTTCCAACACGTCAAGAAAGCAAAGTATGGGTCTTTGAAGATGATCCCAAGCCGACAATGGTGAAAAAACAACGCGCACTGAAAAAAGTGATGTATGCCGCTTTCTTCAGAAGTACAGGATTGGTCAAAGCCATCATGTTGGAAGGACAGAAGACAGTAACAGCAAACTGGTATACCACTAAATGTCTTCCAGAAATTCTACAAGAACTGATGTTCTACAATGTTAGGGGACTAATGCTTCACCATGACAATGCATCTTCACATACAGCCGGATTAACAGTTGAGTTTCTTAAACAAAAACAAATTAAAGTGATCGAACATCCGCCGTATTCACCTGATCTAGCTATGTGCGACTTTTGGTTATTCTTTAATCTAAAAAAGAACTTTAATCTAAAAAGTACAACGTCGTTTTCAGTCAGAAGAAGAGATTGATGTGGCTATAAATGCATTTTTTTCATCTATTCGAAGAAATGAATGGCTTGAGGCATTTAATCTGTGGAAAATTCATCTACAAAAGTGCATCGATGCTGGAGGAGACTACTTTGAACACACCTAAAATTTTGTAAGTATAACTTTATAAAGCCTAGTTTGTATCTCAAAAATTTCAGAGTGACCCTCGTATATATACATTCTTTTTTTGCATTCGATAATTAAAGAAGACACTTGAATCAAGAAATTTTGATGACCTACTTTGTCACCCTGTTTCATTTTATCATGAAAATATAAAATTTTAAACTAAAAGAGTATTACGTGAATCGCTTATAAATATTTCAAAAAATACTGATTTTGACCGAATCTTTATACCATATACTTCATGTATGTAAAATATACTTCAAAATCTTTTGTTAAAATACTACTATTGATTTGAATTTCGTTAGTAATTGCATGATTATAATTACATTTTACATTGCGCACTTATTAATTTTTTTACTAAACATTTTAAAACTATAATGATTTATAAATAATTTTTGATATCCGATTTTTATTGTTTTATATGTATGTTTCCTTACAAGGAATAAAAATAATTGTTATGAGAGTCATGTATTTATGTTTATATTCTATCTTTAACTAAAAATATATAATTACTTAAGCTATGTAATCGAAAATTTATTCTTTTCATTATATTATATCTATTAAAAGAATTCATTTAAGAGAAATTGAAAGCTATGTAAAATAAAAAAATATATGAGTAAAATCAAATTGTAACCCGAATTTGGTTACCATGACAATGGAAGCAAGATTTAGTTTCTACTTCAAAATGTTTTCGTAATATTGCGATAGTATTTATCTCTTGATTTAGTAAGACAATATATTTTCTTTGCAGTTATTTAGACTGCAATGAATTTCGGTACTTTTCGAATTCTTCAATAATCCCTTTTTGAGACAACTATTGTATCTTAAGCCGAGATAGTTAGGCTCTATAGCTTACAAATACGGGAGAAATGGTATAGAAGAGAGATTAAAGTCTAACAAATAAAATAGTGAAACTAAAAATGGTATTTAGTCACTAACGGAAAAAGCAAATAATGGTTTTAAAAGTTTTTCAAATAATTGGGAATAAATATTTTCAAGAGTAATAATTAAGTAAAGATCATTTCTATTAAAAAGAACACAACAGGGTTATGAAAAATTATTAATTTGATGTTTTCGTAAAATTAATTGTAAGTCTTGAATCGCGTAGGTACACTCTTTCTGTTTTATGTAACAATTAAACCTTTTTTATACAAAATTGCTTTATTTTGAATTATGTTTAAGATTAGAAATGAAACTGGACATTTTCTATTTTAAATTGGTTGCATAAATATATCACTCTTTAACATTTAAAGAAAAGTATTGGTTCAGCACTGGTTGGTTAAGGCATTCACTCTCGTTATCGGAAGAGAGTGAGCTTGGATTCTGAGCCAACCGAAGATCCATCGTGCTTAGTTATAATTGCTGCTAGGACACGTAAAATATGCCCTAGTCGCAATGTCTTCCATGTGATCTGATACTTCTGGGGATGTTTCAGCAAATCTAGGAGACTTCTACTTGATCCCTACTTTTAAACTGTAAAGACCTACCCACTTTCGGGATATTGATGCCACACCCACTGGTTGTCCTTCTATAAGTTGCCTTTAATTCAGCAATTCAGAATACTAAAAAGGTGGAATATCCTACACTCACTTCCAAAAGTTAAGTACGGAGAGGAAAATGCTAATTTCGAAACCAATCAAAATTAAAGAGGATGCAAATCGCTACAGAGGTAGATGGAAGTATGCAAAAATGTTAGGTAACAGAGCCAATCGCGCCTTCATGTCAAGAAATATGCAAAATGGGCAGTCTTATAAGATACCAGCTATATAAAGGGTTACAGAAGTTGATTGTAAGTGCTGATAGAAGGTTTTAAAACTTTTGTACAATTTGTTTTCAAGACATACGTGTTTTTATGACTTCCAGAAGACGAATGGAAGATTCTGAGCACTGGCTTGCTATGGATGGGCATTGAAGCAGCACAGTTGATGTCAGATGTTGCTCTTTTTTCGGCGTTCATCATTCTGTAATTTCACGCTCATGGAAACAATTCCAAACCACACAGACAGTTGCCCGAAGGCCCGTAGCCGGTTGCCCAAGGGTTACAAACCCCGCGGAAGATCAATATATTGCGATTTTAGTCAAGCGGAATCGCAGAGCGACCTCACACGTGTGACATCTATGATTACGGCATCCATTGAAAAGGTGATATCTGCAGCTACTGTACGCCGAAGATTACATATGAGTGAACTGTACTCCCGGGTGACTCGAGTTTGTGTTTGTCTATCCGTCCAATCAAGAAGGGCACAATTAAAGTGGTGCCGGGAACATGTCAATTGGACTGTGCCTGATTGGGGCAATGTCATGTTTACTGATGAGTCAAGATTTGCTCTGGAGCCAGATGACAAGCATATAAGGATTTGACGTGAAAAAGAAACACTCAATCAGCTCCAAAACATCATCGAACATCATGCATTCCGAGGCGGAAGCATTAAGGTTTGGGTAGGGATTTTATTAGGATACCACACCGACCTGCACATATTTAAACGGGGTTCTATGACGTCTGTCCGGTATCGAAATGAAGTCCTAGAACCCATTGTGAGATTGTTCGCTGCAGCAGTTGGCCGTACTTTTGATTTAATGGACGATAACGCACGTCCCCATAGAGTTAACATTGCAGATGACTACCTAGAGAGAGAAGGGATTGTGTGTATGGCATGGCCATCATATTCGTACGACCTTAATACTGTTAAAAATTTTTGGGATGCTCTCGGCCGTGCTGTATCTTCACGTTTCCCACCTCCAGCTACTCTTATTGAGCTGGAAACTGCATGGTTGACCGCCAAATTGAAAGCGATAGTCACAAGGTGTAAACTTTGTATACAGAAGAGGGGGGTCGCATACCTTATTAATGTCCTACTTTTCATTTTATGCTGTTTATTTTCACTTTATACATAATTATGTTTAATTACTTTATACATAATTATGTTTAAATCTCCTGCATATCATTTTCTAATAACTTACAAAAATTTAATATTTTTTTCATTTCTGTGTATAATTATTGATTTTATTTTATGCATAAATATATATGCTACTTTCCTGCCGAATCAAAGCAGTATTTGTTGATTTTCTTGCATTTTGCATCTTCGTGCTTAAATTTTGGAATTGAGTGTAAGTAGCAGAACATAAGAAATAAATTAAATTTCCTTCATTCAAGTTTTTGAACTTGCAATTTATATCGCTTTAAGGCTATAGTAGTTTGGAAGTAAAGTTTTGAGAGAGGAAATACGCGCTTGATCTTGAAAAATAAAACCAACAAATAAGAGTATGGTGGTCATCATATGATGATGTTAACAACCATTATGTCTGAAGATGTTGTGCTGCAATGGTAAAATGTTATACATATTTAAAATGATTTAACAAAAAGTATGAAAACAATGTTTGCAGAATAGAGATACCCATGTCCAATCCCAGTAACTTCTGTACAACGAGAAACAGATATTGAATTTCTACTTTTCTCCTGCACATCTTTCTGACTAGAATTTCTAAAGGAAATTTTGATACCTAATTGCAACCATCAAACTCAGAATATACTTATAAAGTCATCTTAAAGGTAATTAATCGGGAATATTGAAAATATTTCACAACAGCACCAGTTACTAGAATACCTATAATAAAAAAGCCAAACTTTTGAAATGAAAAATCCTGTGAAATTTAAATGGAATTGATAAAAATGGAATATAAAGAATTTTTTATTTACATATAATAAATATCCCCATAATTTGAATATATTCAAATTGGTTTTCTTACACAAAAGTCAAAATATTTATTTAATTTCTTACACAAAAGACAAATATTTCAAAATATTTAGCTTAAACTTAATTGGACAAAATTTATTTTATTTTAAAATGTTCCTTATGTTTCATAAACGCTTAATAACTTATGTAAGTTTAATGATGATTAAAATTAATTTTGTAAAAATGAGGATTCTTTAATTTAGGAGATATAAATTTTCAAAAATTGTTCTTTTTAAGTTATTCCATTAATTTTCGATCATAAATTCCAAATATGAGTGATATTTACTAACTTTTTTTAAAACATTTATATAAAAATGCTTAGAAATAATTTTTTTTAAATATTTCTTATTCATGGCAACAAATTATTTAGTGTCCATAATTTTTAAATACAGGAAAAATCAGAATCTGATATATTTAAACTGATTTTAATTTTATTTCTTTCAATAGTGATGAAGACGTGATTAAAATTTTCTAAAACATTCATCTGTTTTTTTTTTCAAGAAAAAATAAATTTAGAGTAATATAAAAGATTTCTTGTATCCCCTATTATAAATTTCCTTAAGATAATTTTACAAAGAGAGAATTTTATCAGTATCGTTTGCATTAAATGCATTGTACATAAAATTTTTATTACTTATTTCCTACTAGACACTTAATTCATAAAAGTATTCTCGTAAGTATTATATATTACACCAAAACTTTAAATGAATTATATTTCGTCATTTAAAAAAGCTGTTTTTTGGATAATTTTGGTAATACGTATTCAAATGATAAAGGAGACATTTAGGTTTCCTTTGAATTTGATTTTCTATAATTTGTTCAGCTATTTTGTATTAGCTAGTACCTATATATATATATATATATATATATATATATATATATATATATATATATATATATATATATATATATATATATATATATATATATATATATATATATATATATATGTACCGAGCTCCACGGGTTCGTGTTGATTGAGAGTTGAATAAAGCGACCACTTAATGAACACAAGACTTTTATTCGTAAAAAAACTTCACTAAATAAACGAAATTCCCGCTGTAACAGTCACAATTATACAGCTACAATTCGTCAGATATAATAAGAAACAGCTTCCAATCACAGGTCTCAAATACCTCAGACAGAGAACAACTAGCAGTCACAACCAATCGCGCGTATTCACTCACTGACTGTCTTCACAAAACTCTATTACTATTCCATGTCGGGCTGCGGTATTTATACCTGACTTGGCGGAGAAATCTACCAATTTCGCCAAGGTTCTGGAAGCTTCTAGGCTATCTCGAAAAATATTGGTCCTAGAGCTTAGGTGATGGATGTTTCCAGAAGTATCGATTTCTCGCCAAGTCGCCAAGAATCTCGCCAACTGTCGCCAAGTCGCCAAGAATCTCGCCAACTGTCGCCAAGTCGCCAAATCATTAGGAAATCCGCTTTTAAACTACAACACGTCTAAATACCGCAATTTTTGCCCAAAATGTGAGAATTTCTGATCTGTCTGAGATATTTTAAGACAAATATAATCATTATTTATAAATTTGTAACATTGCCCCCTCTCAAGGACTGCACGTCCCGGGCAGTACAATCCCCTGATAGGAGGCCAAATTTAATATAAGAGAATTTACATTTCAAGAGGATACATTACATACACAAGCAACTAAAAATACAAAAAAATAGAAAAGATAAAAAAAATTATCTATACTATTTACAAAGAGACCATGGTCTACTAATTTTTACTTTACATTACGATAAGGAGCTAATCTATCATAATGTACTACCTTTGGTTTTGAGGAAGATGATTTCCTTATACGAACCACGACGTCGTTCAGTCTTTTTAGGACTGTGTAGGGACCTTCCCAGTTGGCTTGCAACTTTGGAGAAAGTCCTTTACGTCGAATCGGGTTCCACAACCAAACTTTGTCACCTTCTTGAAATTCATGTCCTGTCGCTCTTGTGTCATACCTTGTCTTCATTCTTTCGGTCGTCAGGTTGATTCGGTCTCGAGCGAAGTTATGGACATCTTCAAGACGTGCCTGAAGTTCTCGAAGGTATTCCTCTGGCGATGAAGATGTATCCGGTGGACGACCAAACTGAAGATCACAAGGGAGACGAAGTTCGCGACCAAAGAGCATCTGTGAAGGAGTATATCCGGTAGTCTCATGGACAGCACTGCGATATGCAAGCAGAAACAGCGGTAGCTTCAAATCCCAATCTTGCTGATTTCTGGAAACCATAAGTGAGAGATTATTCAAGATGGTTCTGTTAAATCTCTCTACCATGCCGTCCGATTGTGGGTGTAGTGGCGTGGTCTGCGTCTTGTCTATTCCGAGAATTTGACACATTCCTTTAAACACAACAGATGTGAAATTTGTCCCTTGATCAGAATGGATTTGTAAGGGTGTGCCGAATCTGGAAACCCATTGCTGCAATAGAACCTCGGCTACTGTAGTCGCCTCTTGATCGGGGATTGCAAACGCTTCAGGCCACTTAGTAAAGTAGTCCATGACAACTAGTATGTATTTGTTGCCATTTGAAGATCGTGGTAAAGGACCCAAAATGTCTAATGCTATTCGCTCAAAAGGTGCTCCTACGTTGTACCGCTGCAACCTTCCTCGGCTACGTTTCTTCGGTCCTTTACGTGCCGCACAGTCATCACAAGATTGGCACCATTTCTCTACATCTTGTCTCGTTTTGCTCCAATAGAAGCGTTCTCGAACCTTCTGTAGAGTTTTCATTACTCCAAAGTGGCCTCCAGTTGAACTACTATGCAATTCTTTCAAAACATCTGAAACTCTTGATTTTGGAAGAACAAGCTGCCATTTGAAATTACGTCCATCATCGGACTCCCATTTCCTGTATAAGACACCATTTCTTATATGGAGTGAGTCCCAAAGAGCCCAATATTGCTTAGTAGCAGGACTGTAGGTGGAGATATCCTGCCAACTTGGTTTCATACTGGAAGATTCTTTTAATTCTAAAATTGGATTTATATCTGGGTCTTCTTTTTGAGCTTCTCTAAGTCCTTTATCACTCCATGGGTCTGGTTTCGGTGGAGGTGAAACAGTAACTTGGCGTACCGAAGGATTTACTAACTGATAGTTCTTCTCTACTCTCGAACAATATCGGCAGCTTTCATTGCACGGTTTCCTTGATAGTGCATCAGCATTTCCATGAAGAGTTCCTTTGCGATGACGTATTTCAAAGTCAAACTCCTGGAGTCGTTGAATCCATCTGGCTACCTGTCCTTCCGGATTTTTAAAATTTAAAAGCCAGGTTAAGGATGCGTGATCTGTCCGGAGCAAGAACTTTCTTCCATAGAGATAATGGTGGAAATGTTCTATGGCTTTAACGATTGCCAGCAATTCCTTCCTGGTTGTACAGTAATTCCGCTCTGGTTTCGATAGACATTTACTCCAATAAGCAATGACATATTCTTTATCATCAATTTCTTGCGATAAAACAGCTCCGATATTTTCGTTGCTGGCATCCGTATCTAAAATGAATAATTTTTCGGGCTGGGGATATGCAAGAACGGGCGAAGATGTCAACGCCTCCTTCAGTTGTTTAAAAGCTTTCTCACATTCATCTGTCCATAGAAATCTCCGTTTAACTTCTGTCAACTTGTGAAGAGGTCTGGCAATACTTGAAAAACCCTTAACAAATTTCCTGTAATATGTACATAGTCCAAGAAAACTTCTTAATTGGTGGACATCTTTTGGACGACTCCAGTCCTTAACTGCGGAGATCTTTTCAGGATCTGTTCTTACACCTTCAGCAGAGATAATGTGTCCCAGATAGCTTACTTCACGTCGGAATAAATTACATTTGCAAGGATTCAGCTTCAGGTTGGCCATTTTTAATTTTTCCAGCACCTTTCGGATGTTTCTTAAATGGTCTTCGAATGTGCGCCCTACAATAATGATATCGTCCAAATATACCAAACAGGCTTCGTAGGAAAGTCCTCGTAATACTGTCTCCATCAGGCGCTCAAACGTTGCAGGTGCATTGCAAAGCCCAAATGGCATAACCTTGAACTGCCAAAGTCCTTGTCCTGTGGTGAACGCAGTCTTTTCTCGATCCTCAGGATGTATCTCTACTTGCCAATAACCACTCTTGAGATCCAAAGTCGAAAACCATTGTTTTCCAGATAAAGCATCAAGTGTATCGTCAATCCTAGGAAGAGGGTAACTATCTTTTTTAGTGATGTTGTTTAACCGACGATAGTCAACGCAGAATCGGGTAGAACCATCTTTCTTCCGAACTAAAACAATAGGCGAAGCCCAAGGACTCTCTGATGGCTCAATAATGTCATTCTGCTGCATTTCCATCAGAAGATTATCCACCTCTTCCTGCTTAGCGAATGGCAATCTTCTCGGATGTTGTTTAATGGGTGGATGATTTCCTGTATTGATTCGGTGCTGCGTCAATTTGGTTCGCCCAACATCATCTGATTTCTTGGAAAAGAGATCTCCGAATTCTAATAATAGATTTCTTGCAGCATTCCTTTGTTTATCATCTAACTCTGCATTCTGAAGGAGTTCATTAATTAGAGTGTCAGGAGGCTCAGATAGTGTGGTTTGACAATTTCGGTTAATACAGGTCACTGGAGTGCAAGTCGCCAGCACTTCTCCTTCTTTTATTAGTTTTACCTTATTGCTTAGATTAGCAACTCTTACCGGGATTACATTTCGTGAAAGGTCGACGAGGGAAGAAGCCACTAGTACTCCTTTAACGCTATTGTCGGAATCTGGATATTCAGTCAATCCATAATGAAAATTATTATCTTCTGAAAGAGCTCCGGAAACTATTGTCTCAGTTCTTGGTGGTAATGTTATTTCCATCTTTGCAGTTATATGATGGACTGTTTTAATATCTGAATATTTCGTCTTAAAAATCGCTATGTCTTCAGAACATGAATGTAGTTCATTATTTTTAAAGTCTAACTTGAAATTGTTTTCTTTGAGGAAATCCAATCCGAGAATAAATTCGTCATTTATATCAGCGACATATGCCATATGATGGTACACGGCATTACCAAATGCAATGTTTAGATTGACTTTTCCATGCACTTTAATCTTATCACCTGTCACAGTTTGGAGGGTAATGCAGGGCGGCGTCCAGATGAGTTTCTCACCAAGTTTGCGAGCCAAATCTGTCCTAATGATAGTTACGTTGGCTCCAGTATCGATTATCATTCTGCAGGGAACTTCGTTGACATGTCCCATAACGAAAAGTCCGTTGTCGCCGCTACTTACGGAAGAAATATGAAACAATTTGAAATGGGGCTTCTGACTCTCTGGACATCTCCGCCCCGCGAGATGGCCACATATTAGTTTCCCTGCTGTGGTGGAAGATCATTTCCACCATCTTTTCGTTTCGGGCAGTCTCTCTGAACGTGTCCGACTGCACTGCAAGTCCAACACTGAATTTTCGTGTTTCTGCCACCTTTACTCATTTCTAAGTTACGGAATTTTCGCCGCAGATCTTCGATTTGCTTTCTGAGATCATAGTCCGTATCAGTAGTAGAGACGGCTCTGATTGAGTGCCGGTCTTTACGCGCGGCCTGCTGGGCAGCCTCTATCTTATGTGCGTAGACTAGGGCAGATCCAATATCTTTGACATCGGCGAGTCTAAGTGTTTTCTGTATTTCCGGATCTCTCACACTATCGATGAAGTGATGGAGAGCCAGATCTTGACGTGTCTCAGCTGGGCAGTCCGAAAATGCTAGATGGGAAAGTCGCTGAATATCGGCAGCCAATTCTTGCAGACTTTCACCCGCTTTTTGATAGCGGGACTTTAACTGTAGTCTGCTATATTCTTTAGTGCACTTATCTCCAAACCGCAGCTCAAGCGCACTCGATAGGGCTTGGAAATCGTGCCTCTGCTCCTCCGGAAGCGTCTCGAGGATGTCAGCCGCGTCTCCTCTTAAAGAAGCCGCCAGGTGAAAAGCTTGGGCTCGGGGATTCCATCCATTAGCTTCCGCTACCATCATAAACTGGGTCTTGTATACTTGCCAGGATGATTTCCCATCAAATGTTGAGAGTTTAATATTGGCTAGGGAAGGCACAAATGCCACGTTGGGTTCCTCATGTTTGTTTGACATTTGCTTCTCCAAGTTTTCAATCTTCTTATTCATATTGTCTAATGCTTCTTCAACGTTTTCTTCTATCTCCAGAACTTTAGTTTCAACTGAAGTTACCTTATCTTCCATTGCATTCATCTTCTCCTGAATGATGTTGGAGAATTCTTCTTTAACACTTACAATGTCCTTCTTAAGTTCCTTTTTAAGTTCCTCCTGTCCAGATTTTATCTCCTTCATCATCTCGGTTTTAATCTCTTCTTGTCCAGCTTTCATCTCTTCTTGTCTAGCTTTCATCTCTTCTTGTCCAGCTTTCATCTCCTCTTGTCCAGCTTTCATCTCCTCCTGTCCAGATTTTATCTCTTTCATCATCTCGGTTTTAATCGCTTCTTGTCCAGCTTTCATCTCTTCTTGTCTAGCTTTCATCTCTTCTTGTCCAGCTTTCATCTCTTCTTGTCCAGCTTTCATCTCAGCTATCTGCTCCGCTAATTTTTCGAGAAGACTTTTCATTAAATCCATATCCATTTTTCTTGTGACACGCTGCATCAACTCTTCAACCCCGACTTCTGACACCAGTTGTACCGAGCTCCACGGGTTCGTGTTGATTGAGAGTTGAATAAAGCGACCACTTAATGAACACAAGACTTTTATTCGTAAAAAAACTTCACTAAATAAACGAAATTCCCGCTGTAACAGTCACAATTATACAGCTACAATTCGTCAGATATAATAAGAAACAGCTTCCAATCACAGGTCTCAAATACCTCAGACAGAGAACAACTAGCAGTCACAACCAATCGCGCGTATTCACTCACTGACTGTCTTCACAAAACTCTATTACTCTTCCATGTCGGGCTGCGGTATTTATACCTGACTTGGCGGAGAAATCTACCAATTTCGCCAAGGTTCTGGAAGCTTCTAGGCTATCTCGAAAAATATTGGTCCTAGAGCTTAGGTGATGGATGTTTCCAGAAGTATCGATTTCTCGCCAAGTCGCCAAAAATCTCGCCAACCGTCGCCAAGTCGCCAAGAATCTCGCCAACTGTCGCCAAGTCGCCAAATCATTAGGAAATCCGCTTTTAAACTACAACACGTCTAAATACCGCAATTTTTGCCCAAAATGTGAGAATTTCTGATCTGTCTGAGATATTTTAAGACAAATATAATCATTATTTATAAATTTGTAACAATATATATACATATATATATATATATATATATATACATATATATATATATATATATATATATATATATATATATATATATATATATATATATATATATATATATATATATATATATATATATATATATATATATATATATATATATATATATATATATGAATACACTTGAAATTTCTTTAAAACTTTTGTTTTGTTTAATGAAGATTATGAGAGAACATTTCAGCTCTTTTAATAACTCTTCTTTTAGCCACTAAAAAGGATATTCCGTTGAACAAATATTATTTTATGATTCTGTTCTAGCTACTGGAAAATAAGCTTCAAATAACCGACAGCAATATTTTAGATGGAGTTCAGGATAAAGTATCCTTTTGTTTCAAATGTTAACATTGGCAAATAATTTCTGTAATGGTTTTTTTCAACAAACAAGTATCAAAAACATATTGCAGGACTTTACTTGATTAATTTTTCTGTTCTACTTGTAACGTTTATTCATCATTTTCTGAAAACAATTCTGTAGTTTTACTTTGAGATATATTTTCTTCCATTTTTTGTTCTGTTTAGTTATTTTACATGATTCCGTGGCAGTAAACCGCTCTTTTATTTTTATTATTGTACATAAAATAAACATCACTAAGAATGTTACATTAAATTTTCAATGTACACAAAATTTTTATATAATTCTTAACAAAGAATTATTTTATATAGATGCTTAAAAATGGTGTTTATTAGTGTAACTAAGCAATGCTAACAAGAAGGATGCATTATAATATATTCCCTATATAAAATGAAGGTTAACTTCTTAATGTATGTAAATTACCGTATTTTGGGTTTAAACTAAAACACAGAAAATATTAAATATATATACATTCTGCAAAAAAGACGTTTTTATTACATTATTGATAAACAACTTAAAATTGTTTACTTATTTTCATAACAATTCAAATTTAAATATTTTTAAGGATTATAAATAAATTTTTTTGAGTTATTCATTATATCACAATATTTTACTGAAAGAACTACAGAAAGAAATTTAAGACTTAAAATAATTTTTTGTTTGTTACATATTTTAAAAAAGAAAGCATAACAATTTTTTTGAATGTTGGAATTATAAAAGTAGATTATATAAAAAAATCTTACATTAATAAAAATTAATTCATTTACTAGTGTACTTTAAAACTGTATCGTTTTATAGGACAAAGCGATTTCCTAGAAATCTAAGAAAAATACTCTTTTTTTGACTAATTATAAAAATAAAATACGTTCTAACAGACTAAATTTAAATTGTAAATCAAGATTATTTCCATTAAAAAATTTTTATTTTATTTCCAGATGTTTTACTTTTAAATGAAAGAAACTTGACACAATAATATTTCAATTAATGTTTCAGCCTGCTTCAGATTTTTATAATTATAAACTCTAATAAGATTGAAGAATGATTTACTTTTGTAATGCAGATCTTTAAATATTAATATTTTCGTCCGAATACACAAAGTAACCATTATTTAGGGAGATAAATCAAAAGTATAAGCTTATTCAAATGTTTGGAATTTGGATTTATAATTGGTAAAATGATAGCTTACAATCTTTGAATTTTAATTTTCTCAACTGCGTCACCATTATTTTAATCTCAAATTTCTATGTAGAAAAGTATATGTGAACATATTTCCTTGAATAAGATTCTTTGAAAAATATTTTATGCCATGATTATACATTTATTGTTACTGATTTCTGTGTTAAGAATAAAATGGTTACACAAAATTCGTAGAATGTATTTTAAATCCATAAAATCCATGTTATTATTATGCAACAAACCAGTGCAACACAATAAAATTGTTTAAAAAAGACGATGAGAAGCTAGTAGTAATTCTGATTTGAAAATATTTACCAAGGATTCTTACACATTCCTTAGTTATTAATGTATATAAATTATTTGCCAAATGAATCTTACTCACTTACTTACTTTAATCATGTGAAAATTTCAAAATTCAGATTTTTTTATATCTATTTAAGAATGCAAAATTTTTCACAAGAAAAGAAAAAAACAATTTTTCAGTAAAAATTCTGAAGAAGTTGAAAAAATTTATATTAAAAAAGAAAATCAAGGAAACTTTGAATAATAACAAATCTAAAATTTTACTAATTTCTTATAAGAAGAATGTCTTAAAAAGTGAAATTTGTATTTGAAAAGAAAACATTTGAAAATATTCCTTGAATGAAAATAAATAAACGAAACATAATGTAATGGTTTATGATGTATTGTGTATGTTTTTAAGACTTTTTCCTTATTTTAGAAATCGCTTTTTAATTATTGAAAAATTACAATCATAAATATTTTCTAATCAATGAAGATATTTTCTAATCAATTCTATATCAAAATGAGGAAAACAATAAAAATTCATCCAAGAATATATCAGCGAATCCAAATTTACTTCAAATCTACGATTTTTACACTTTAAAAGAGAACACGTATTGTGGAAAAATTATATGTTATTAAATAAATTATCCTATGAAAATTTTGTTGAAATAATAATATGGAAAAAAATATATTCTGTTTACATAAATATTTTAAATATTTTTATTTCATTTATGCAATGTGACCTTATAGCTAATTTTATTGGAAATATGAATTTAAGTATTTCATATTCTTCCTTATTTATGTATTATTTTCAAATATTGTTTTATTTTAAGGATGAGAAAATCTAACATAAAGCAATGATTGGAAAAAAATAAAGAAATATTGGAATAGTTTTCTAACTATACAAATTTACTATTTTATTTAATATTATACAATATTAGTACAATTTTGAGCCATTATCTAATTAAATAAATGTTTGTTTCATATTACTATAAAACTTCCAACGCAATTCTTATTTTCTGATCTTCTGAACAATACAAAGAGTATTTTAATTTAAAATTTATCTCAGAAAATTTATAAAACATAATTATGTATCATAAAAATAGGATTTATTATAGCTTTGATTCTTAAAATATCATTTTTATTTTAATGTTCTAATTAATATATCTTTCAAATAACCATTAAAAATCTTAAAATGTTCACTGATGTTTCAATGTAATTGAATATATTTTATACGGATAAGTTATATTTATTTTTTAAATAAAGTGAAATGTTTTCTAAATTATAGTTAATGATGTCATTTCAAAGTTTCAGGAATTACGTGATACAAGATGCTTTAACTTTAAACGTCCAAGCAAAGCAACAAATTAGACGATGAAAAATTAGAACGCAATAAAGTCATTAGAAAAGTGGTGACAAGTACGTGACAATGATTAATTATCCTGTTAAACTTACTTGTGGCTGAAAATATACCTAGTTACTAAATCTGGTGCTGCTAATTTTTGTGTGATGGAATGGAGTACATTTTCGCATTAATATATAAGCAAATTATCAGTTTCATTATTCGACAAAAAGTAAGTAATCGTGAAAATTTTGATAAAATACATTTAGGTATATAATTTTAAGTTGTAAGTTGACAGGGAGAATTGTTCTTTATAATAGGTTAGAAATAAAATATAACTAAAAGCAGACTGAAATTTTATGATTAATAACACAAACGATCGTATTTTTTTCATTTTGAAAGCTGTATTGTTAAAAAAAAGAATTTTATACGATTGTTAAACACATATAAAAAAGCAATGTTATAAATATGAAAAACTTTCTAGCATTATAAAAAAATTTAAAAGTTATTCTCTTAGTTATGTTACTTCCCTCTTTTGTTGAATACATAAAACATTACACTTTCGTACAATTTTATTTAAATTGTTTTCATTCGTATAAAATTTAAGTTTTCATTTTTATGTAAAGTGAGTATAATATAAATTACGCATTTCCCAATTTTTGAAATATATAATTAAGATAAGCTTGCCATTTTAAAACTTTTCGAGTAGTTACATACATAGAAGTCATTATTCACTGAAATGAAAATGGAAAGTTGAAGAATATTTTTACTATCTCTGTTAGACATCATCAATAGATGATTCTATAGTTCGATAGTCAAGGAAATAAACATAAAATTAAAACACTGCTTCTGAAGTGTCAATCATTGATCCCGATAAAGGTACAAAATCAGTGACTTTACTTTGAAAATAGTTATTAAAAATTAGGATTAAAGTGAATCACTTCTGAAATTCGTAACTAATCTCAAATAGTAATGGAATTAGTATTTGAAAATGTTTATCAAATTGTTTTACAAGAAGTGATCCTATGAAGTGAAATTAGGTGATTATGACGACGATAATAATAAAGCAATTGTAATAAATAATTATCATGATAATAAAAGTTACGTAGTTTTTCAGCTATTCTACTTCTGATACAGAAAATATGTAATTCCTAAAAAATGTGAACAAATCATATTTTTTAGGTAATACATATTTTAGATTTTTAGGAAATGTGAAAATAGCACTATAAATGTTTTATAGATAAAGTTTAATGTTTTAAATTGATTATTTGCTGTGCCCTTTTCTAATTTATTGGTTCATTTCAGAAAAGCAAGAATAAAAACTTTCAAAAATTGTTTTTAAATAATAAAAAAATAATTCTTGAAAGAATTTCTTGTATTACACATACTGATCAGAGTATATGATACTTTTGTTTCATTTTTCAAGTGATTATTGGAAAGAAAACAAAATTTTTTTCTTAAGAGTAATTAATAATAATAATAAATTCATTAACAGAAATGTTTCTCTAGTCAACTTGAATTTGTGGTTGAAAGTGATTAATTCTTATTAAGTTCATTAATAAGAATGTAATTAATGTAATGAAATTAATACCAGTTAAAAATATTAAACTTATAAAACATCGCATTAGTTTAGAGTGAATCTGTTCTTCCAAGTGTAGAGGATAGATTCATGATTAATTATACATGGTAATTATCTTAAAAATCCTATACTAAAATTGGTCAAAAAATTATAAAATTTAGTTGAAGCTCATAAAGAAGTGTAATTTATATGTTATGGTTCATTAAATAAATGTCATTAAATTTTCAGCTTATTTCTTTATAATTTGTAATTAAATTAGAAAAATCATTAAAAAATATTAGTGCTATTGAGTACCATTTATAAAAATGTGATACAGAAATAGACATTAAATTTCTTGTTTATTAAACTTTGTAATATTAATTGCGTCGTAAATCAAATTATGTAATTAGCTGGGTTTTTGACTGTGTTTAAATACTCACCCTCAAATAATTTGTGATGAAACTGAGTATTTTTGAAATTTGTTTTGTTGGATCTAGTATAAAACAAGAAGTAAAAGTTAGAGTTTGTATTTTCATAGTACATTCAGAAAAAAATTCCGCCTTTAGTTCTTTTCAAAATTTGTTATCAAATAACGTGAAAAATGACTTTTCGGAGTTACTAATTCATTTTAAACTTAAAAGCAAACAACATTGCAAATATTTTCAGAACACTTCTTTTCACTGTCTGAGCAATATATTTTCCGCATTTTTATCCTTTCGTAAAAAGTTCACATTCTCCTATCGTGTTAATGTCGTTGACGTTACACTTTCCGCACACTTTGCAGTCAATTTAATGGCATTCAGCGGAAAATATAGTTTCTTTAACCCACCTCAGATGATAGAGGAAAAAAATATGACAACCTCTAGACTAGAAATGCCGGTCATTTTAGTTTCAAACGTCGCTCTTATATACATACATCTATATGGGCATATTCGATAAATTACGTCGCCCCAAAGACGTTTATGTCCCCGTAAGTATTTTTTTGCGCCTTCGTGTTTTCCTACTTACAGCTCCCTCGGGGTCCAAAATGAAGCCTCCTCGCTGTTTCTTTCTCGCTTCTATTCTACTTTTTTTTTCCTTCATTTTTTTAGTAGAAAAGGAAACGCGCGACATTATACTCTGGAGCTGGAACCGAATGCGGTGGTGTTGGGAATATAAACTGCACATTAGCCAGCAGTAAGAACGCTTTAAAAAGTGGAAGTGAAAAAAAAAGTAAAGAAAGAAGAGAGTAAGAAAAAGAAAGATATCCACGTCTCTTTATATCTGGCAGCGCGAGTGATAAAAATTGCTATGAGGGACCAGTTCCGTATTGTGCTGTATTTAATTTAGAGAATTCAATCTTAACTGCATTAAGAATTTGTTGCAATTGTTTTTTCTGAAAGAAGATCGAGTTTCCTTTCCGAAATACTAGTTTTAAAGTTTCCTGTAAGAGGAAGACCATTCCAGTTTCTGTACAAACCGTTAAAGAATAAATGCCAGAAATGCAGTTAAGATATATAAAGAATGGAAACGTATCTGGTTCTTTTTTTATCTCAAACAACTTAAGAATTATTTACTAAAATAATTTTTAGGCTTCTATTTATTCGACGATTATAAGCTTAGGCATATATAAGCGACATTTTAAAATTTACTTAAAAATGTGATGCACATTTCAACATTTGAAATATAATTAAAAATAATGATTTTCTTTACATAAAGATGAATATTGTAATCAACCTTTATTAATTTTTTTAATAAATTGTATATTAAATCATCCTTTTAAAAATGTCAACGCTTTTGAATTGTTCAAAGTTTTTCATTATTAGGATAAAGTGATTTAGCATAATATAATTGTATGCTAAGGAGATGTATTTAAAAATGTTACTTCCCTAAGCTTAAATTATCATATTGCTAATAAATCTTTCATGCTAAAAAATGTCATTGTACCGAATTGTCAATTTTAAATTTCAAAAAAATTTAAATATGAATAAAGAATGTTGCATCGTATTCAATACTTAAATCTTAATTTTAATTTCAATAGTTTAAAAAATTGAAATTTTGTAAAGATTTTTAATTTAAACTACAAATGCTTAAATGTTAGTATTTATTTTATGAGTGTCAATTGAAAATTTTTTACTGCTCCTATTTTAGCTGGCAGAAACATTTTGAATTTATTGAATATTATTAGAACGGAATGTAATAAATTGTTAGAAAATAAAAATACGTACGTTTGAAGCTGACGGAACGACCAGTTTATTGCTCCACGATCAATTTTGGAAACAGGACTTGTCATATATGTTCGTTATATTTAATGCATTTTTTTGTAAAATCTTGCTTAGTTTCACTTCTTGATGACAAAAAAATGGTGAAGAACGTTTTAATTGAGATGAACACGAAACATACTCAATTCGAAAACATAATCGATAATTTTAACATTAACTCAAAAATGCATTCTGTTTATAAAACTAAGACAGCATCATTTAAAAAATTATTCAAAATTAAAAAATGGTAACTTTAATAGAAATTTTTCTTTGAACTGTTGCTCTTGGCAATAGTTTGTGTTTCTTCTTCTGGAACTTATTGTTCTTGGCGATAAGGTGAGTCCAAATAGGATTTGCGTTTTTAATATTAAAATGTTTCTAATATTCGATATCATTAAATTTATTACGCATTTCACTTGTGATGAATAGAAAAATAAATGAAAAATTACGTATTTTGAATAAATTACAGAATACGAATAAATATAGTTCATATATTTTACAGAGCTTTATAAAATTATATATTATACCTTCTGTTATTCAGTCAAGATTGACAAATAATAAAAGATCAGGAAACTTTAGTACAATTTTAAATACGTTATTCAAAGTCAACTTTCTGATTACAATCAACCCAAAAAAGCAGAATGTTTTTTTTCATTCAAGTAAGAATCTAAAATTCACTTTTAAATCATAGATAATATTTATATTTAGCTCATGAAAATTATATATATTTCTTAAAAATGTATGTAACTTAGTTCTGGCAAACTTAGTTTACGGGAAACGAATTAAGTTACTTTACTAATGCCATTGTACATTCTCCTATTTTCCAATGATGAAAAAATCAATAAAAGTAACGTTGTGACATTATTTTAATCATAATGTTAACTTTCTTTCACTAATTAAGCAAGGAAGGTTGTTTATCATTTTTTTCAAAAAATTCTTCTCAGATTAATGAATATATTTGAATTAATTCTTAAAAAATGAAAGTATTGATATTGAATCTAGAAAAATAATTTATTTTCACGACATTCATAACAAATCAGTAAAAAACGCATTGCCTTGAATTCATATTATGAATTAATAAAGATAGCGTTATATAGTACTCATGAAATTTATATTCCACCAATAAAAATAAATTCATGATTTTAAATATTTAAATACAAAATTGCATAAAAATACTATTTCTATTGGAAGATTAGTTATTCTCGTATACATTAAAACAGATGAGCCTTTTCTGTGTGAATTATGAAATTAATAATTAATGACTATTAGAACTGACATATTAAGTTAAATTAATGGAGCTTACTATTAATAAAGTAATGCATTAAAAATTACATGAACAATATTGTTGCTAAAGGGAAATGAGTTTTATAAAATTTTAAATCAAAATCAGCATTTTAAATCGTATCAAAATAATGTTTATACAAAGATATTTTTCGTATTTCTATAAATCAAAAAACTGAAGTTACTAAATTTCAGATATTTAGAAAATATAATTAATAACCTAATATTATCTAATAATTCAATTAATAAAATTTTAAACTCATGTTATAAGAAACTTTTTAGTTAACAAAATTAATTCATGTAATCCACAAGATATTATCTTAAAAATTAATCTCTCATAACATGATAATGGTAAGAACATGAAATAAGTTACAACACATACAATTTCAAATTATTAGAACACATTGTCAATGACGTGAAATCATTTGTACATTGCGCCATTACATATTTATGCATTAAACAAGTTTAGTGAAAAAAATTGCTTATCTCAATTTACATTTACAGTTCGTTTTACAAATCTGCAGTGTGATTTGACGATTATTGCCTCTAAAAAGCTTTATTTTGATTATCATAATAGCTTTATGAAAAACTACTTTTATCACTATCAAATAATGCCAGTTCTTGTTTGAATATTTTAAATTATTTTATAAAAACTGAAATAAGTGCTTTTATACTTAATATACTTAATTTTTAACGTATGATGACGATATTAAATGATAAAATTACTCCCTCATAAAATCATGAATATATCATTTGAATATTTTGAGAGTTTCCATCATCGAAAAGAAACATATATGTTTAAAAACGAGTTTAACAGCTGAACATTGTTTCATAGAAAGTAATTGCTATAATATTCCTCATGAAAGATTATTTACAGGATTATTACAAATGAATCATCTGTTTTGACGCATTACTAAGTCCCAACTTGACAACGTATATGTTTCTATAACAACGCAAAAGAGAGGTCGTTAACTACAGTTTCGCATTGAGTATCTGCAATGCGCGTTTGGTTGCCACAGTTACTTTATAAATGTCATATTCAAAATGGTGAGTGGACATCAGGTGTCTTGTTTACTAGCATTTTTGAAATGTGACTCACTCAAAACCGTTCGAAGAGCAATAAGGTGGACATACAAATGCAAACCACCAAACCAACAAAAACACTCTGCACTGGTATCAAAAATTCATAGGAACCGGTTGTTTATGTAAAGTAAAAGGTTCCAGACGACCAAGCGTTATTGAAGAAACAGTGAACAGGGTTAAGAGACAGTTTTATCAGTAGTCCAAAGAAATTAGTTAACAAACCATGCTAGAATCGAACTTTCCATTCTGCAATTGAAAATTTCAAGAAAACATTGCGATTTATTCCATACCGAATGCAGCTGCTGCAGGATTGAAGCCGAATGATTATATCAAAAGAAAGACTTTTTTGTAAACTTGAAATAAGCATGTGGGGACGATTACTTTGTAAACAAGTTGGTTTTCAGTGACGAGGCTAGCTTTCATGTTAGTTTCAAAGTCAATTTACACAATGCTCGGATATGAGGCATGGAAAGTCCCTGTGAAATTGTGGAACCATAAATCAATATTTTCTGTGCAGTTTCGCATAACAAGGTGTATGGTATGTACAATGTGATGAGGACCTCCTACTTGGACAATTCTTCAATTATGGTTGTTTCCTCAACTGTAACACAATGACAATGATTTCATTTATTGACACAATGAAAAAGATTCTTGACTTTGTTACTCGGTATCTCCTACAACGGTTGATGTTGCCGAGATAACAAGACACTGTTCTCATGGC
Organism: Latrodectus hesperus; assembly: GCA_037975125.1. Taxonomy (NCBI): domain Eukaryota; kingdom Metazoa; phylum Arthropoda; class Arachnida; order Araneae; family Theridiidae; genus Latrodectus; species Latrodectus hesperus. Next base: position 19,517,888 of record CM075853.1, on the reverse strand, counting down.
CGTCTAAACCACCCGACCTTTCACAGTGTGATTTCATCTCTTGGAAATATATTAAAGACTGTGTCTACGTACCACAGTTACCTACCACTTTGGCTGAATTCCGGAACTACATCGCGATTGCATTTAGGATAGTTGAAGCGACCAAGCTGAGTAATGTGTGGAGGAAAACTAAACTATAGCCTTGACGTCTGCCATATCATTCGAAGAGTATATATTAAACATATGAATCTCATGGATGTCAGTCTTGTGTATTTTTCGTTTCTTTTTATATATGGTCCTTTGATGAAAGCCAATTATGTTCTGAAATAAACGTTTTGGAAATTGATGTTTTTTTTTGTATTAAAGGCATATTTTAATCATATTTATTATTTTTTCAATTTTTTCATTATTTTTACAAAACAAGAAATATTTAAGCAGTTATTTAAAATGCAATATTTTATCAAATTAAATTGTAATCACAGATTGTTTTAAAAAATAATTATTATCTTTATGTATGTTAAGAAATACATCCATTTCACGATAAATTTTACTTTTTGCGTTAACTGCTTCCGAAAATCCAATGGGAGATAATTTTATGAGTAGGTGTTTAGTGTGACTTAAATCTACAGATGTACTGCTTTTTTGAAAATAGTTTTAATCCAAATACTTTTTAGAGTAGACAGCTCTATTATGTGTTTAATTTTACGTGATTCGAGGGCATAATCATTTACAATATCTGATCTGAATATTATTTAAATAAATTTCTATAGTAAATGAGAAACTCATCATGTGTTATATTAGTAATATTAGAACATCTTATGATTTTGTCATCCAAGAATCTCATGATTAAAAACCAGTCAAGAAAATAATATATAGAAGATGAAAAATACTTAGTATTAACAAATAGCTATTATTCTTTTTGAACAACTATAATAAAAGTACTCATCTACACAAAAATACAATATATGTAATCAGTTTTAGAGCAGTATATTCAAATTTTAGATGTACAGATCACATTGCATGTTTAGATCATAGAAACATTTAAAAATTTCAAGCTTATTATAAAATTGTTATTTATTTTTATTATTGTAAAATATATTTATATGATAATTAAATAATTATTTTGTACTTGAACATCTTTTAAAAGCCTGAATTATTAAGATTTCGCTTCAAGAATTTTGAATATTGAAAATATTTGAACGTCATAAATTGTATACGTTAAAAAATTGTATAAATACCAATTTACAAGATTAAATCATTCGCATTGTACTTCAAACATCGTGCTAACACATACTATGAGTATTTGCATTATGGGTCACCTAGTCACATATCCGTATATTTTGATTGAATAATATTCTGTGTATTTTAGCTTATGGAATAGATTATAGTCAATGTTCGTTGAAATTATATAAAAATTTTAATGTTAGCAAGGTATTAGTCTTAAAATTTAGAAGAGATTGTTTACAAATATTTCAATTAATAATTTAGAATTCTTTTAATGAAATTTTTAAAAATTTCAGTCGAAATTACTGATTTAAGCTAATCATATATTACATGTTTTGCCTTCTCTTTTTCATTTTGCTTTTTCAGCTGTTCTCTTGTCAACGTCTTAATGGCTTCCATCAAGAGAAAACAGCTTCCCATACCGTTGCTTTGGTCTTTATATAAGAAATCATTTTATTAACAAAATAAACTTCGACACTATTCTCAGACACTCGATGGTAAACTTCGTCATATTTGCTGCCACTCGAAGAGTGCAGGCTGCAGCTTCGTCAACTAGTCAGATTTACGACACCGTCTCAATACGGTGCGACGTGGAGGAAACGTTACCGGACGTTTGCGGAATGTTAGTCAATATAAATATATGCGGAATGTTTTTCAAGATTACAATTATGTTAGTTTCATAAATATTTAAATATAAGCATGAATATGGAACAATAAAGATATGCTATTAATCAATGATATTAATTTATTGACAGTGTTTATATAAAACAACAGTTGTGTGGCAAAGCTGGTACTGGTATTTTTGTACAAGTTATCAAATTTTAAGTGGCTTTGAACGTGCTGTTACAGCCGGTGCACATGACACGGGATCAACACCTCCTAGATAACTCTGTTGCTTGTATTTCCACGTATGATCATTTCACGAGTTCGTTGTGCAGGTTATCCAATAAAAGAGAGAACCTCTGACAGTACTATGGGCCGGAAAAAGACTATCAAAGGTAGTAATCATCGACGACGTATAATTATTCTTAAGCTAAACAAAGGTGGAACTATTTTCCTAACATGCTAAAAAACATGCTGCAGCGATCTTTCAGAGTCGAAAGACTACGCTTATGCAACTTTGGTGTGTGTGATTATACGACATGGAATTTATTCATCACCCTGACATCCAAATCACCCTGATATGATCTGACGAGTCTGTTTTCCAAGTGTATCTGAGAGCGAATATATTTTCTAAATGGTGAAAACATCATAAAATAGTGTAACCCATAAATCAACAAAGAGCTATTTAATTTAGTGAAACCTAGTTGTTATCAAAAATCTTAAAATCATACAACTTTACAGTTTTTTTGGGGATTGACATTAAATTAAATTTACATTTTGAAAGATGGAGGTCGTTCAGAAATTTTTAATTTTTAAATGTCTTTGGAAGAATCTATATAAAATTACATTGTATAGAGTGTATTTTTTTATAAAATACAATTTTAAGTTATCTGAATCCTTACCTGACTTCTATAAATATTGAAATAATTAAGTAATACTTTTATAAAAGAAAACTGAGCTTATTAATAAAAAGTCATTTCGAAATTATGCTTCAGAAAGATTCTTTCAACTTATTGTATGAAGAATATTATTAAAAATGTTTTTGTTATTATTCTGAACAATATCACTTTTTTATATATTAACTTTAACTCTCATTAGAATTAGAACAAGAAACATTATTTCGTTGAACGAATTATTCTTCAGTTATATAACTTTTTGATCAATCAATCAATCCTTTCTCATATTTTTTTATTCAACTGAACACGATTATTTGCTTAACTTCCTCGGTTGTAAGAGAAAATTATTTGAATTTTTCCTGAAAATTTCATATCTATTAAAAATTCGTTGAAAAATAATTTTATTTTCTCAAGCTTTTCTAATAAAACTTTCCGTGATAAATAATACAAATAAATGATTATTCTAAAAATCCACTAGGAAATTTTACAAAAAATTAAAATATGAAGTATTTTAAACCTCAAACAGTTTTCTGATTTGAAACAAATTGCATTTGTTGAGATTCATTTTTATCTTATAAAAATTTTTTGACATTGATTCTTTTTTTTTAGTCCCCAATTCCCAATGAATTTTATTTCCTCCATTATTTCCAAACATCTGATCAATGTACCCCATCTGAGATTGGAGTAATCATCCTCCCTCTTCTTATTTACTTCGATGGAAAGATCGACATCAGTTCCCATTTCATTCGGAAGGGATATTACCAAATTTATTCGATTTCAGCGTCAGAAAGTCCGAGAAATTGTTCTCAACCTTTTTCTGGGTCCGAAAAAACCCTCCGGGCAAATTGTAAGACCTTATTTTTTTCTTTGACTTCTTTCTTCAGTATCTATTCGAAAAATGTCTCCAGGGATCGCTTTCATGGTCCTACCCCCAGTACCAACTCTCACGTTTTCAGGATCAATGTCGGGAAGGGGGCGAATAGAGAATCGCAACTGCAAAATTGGCTCTAACAAGGTTAAAGCTACGTGATAAAGAGAAGGATTCTCGAAAGCCCCCCTATACTAGAGGCACGTTTTCGGTGTGTATATATATATGTGAGCCAGAAGACTTGCTCACTTCACTATTGGCCTTTTCCGATAGTTGAGGACCCTGCCAACGCCGCGTGTCTGAATGTACCGAACATCGATTCGAGCTGCCTCTAAATTGTCTCCTCGCTATTGACCTGCCACGATTTGGATAAAGGGGAGATATCGGAGTAGTTTTCCGTTATATCGGAGAAAAATCTACCAATTTTTGAGTGGATTTTTGAGTGGCCTGGAACATATTTTGCTCTCTTCTGTGACTTGAATAAAATTTTTGGAGATACATTACCCCTGTTATGATACATTGTGGTCGTTCTGTGGAAGAAGTGCAAAGAATGCATGTGCATTAATTTCCGAACGAGTTATTTTTAACAAGGGATCAAAACTAAAATATTTATAATTGATGATAAAAATTTTGTTCAATGGTCATTAACCTAAGAGGGAGAATAGATTTTTATAATCTTAAGAGCTTAAAGATATGAAATAAGAAAAATATGAATTGCTGAAAAGAGAACGAAGCACAATTTCAAATTTCGGATCAAGTGTAAGTTGTAAATAAAAAATAGTTAATTTTATAAACTGCATTCTTCAGTGTATTAAAATAATCGTATCGCTTGCTTACATGTGAATTGATAATAGATTCTCTCCAATAAAGAGAATAACTTTCTGCATGACATATGATTTAGAATCGTCTATTTTCATTTCGCATATTTAATAATTTGGTATAGTAGAATTGTCATTATACGTTTTTTCAACAAGAGCTCTAAACAAAACAAGTTTTCATAATGAATTCGAATGAATCATGAAATTCAATGATCTATGTAAGATTCTGTCTCATGATGTGATGAACTTAAACATGCAACATGCTGTCAAATCAACAAACTAAGTTAAGAAATATATTTAGTGAGAAATAGAAAATTACGATCTATGAAAAAAATATTATCAGAAATAAAAAGCTGCCAGTGAAACTTTTTATGGCATTGAAGCTTATTCTAATAAATAATGAAGTTAAAACTCTATCAAAATTTATAATAAGTATATTTATAATGAGTCTATTTCTCTATAATAAAATTTTATATTTTTATTTTCTAGTTCACTGAGATACAATCGGAACATATTATGAATGAATTAGGAAGATTTTATGTGGCAGTAACAGATAAAAATATTAAAATAACTCAGTTAATACAAACGGAAATTAATGACATAACAGCTGAATTAAATGTGATGCACTTAGAATTTTTAGCATAAAGAAAGAAATCAATAAAAACTTCAGAAAAAATATAAATATCCAAATGATCTTAAAAGAACAATGTTCTTAGCAAAGAAAACCAGAATTTTGTTATTGGGTGTTTTAATGTGAATAATTAGAAGATTTAAGTATATGTTCTTTTATTAAACTCTGTTATTATATATTCATTTAATTAAAACGTTTTTATTTACAATGATTTATAATTTAAGAAATGTATTGTTATTAAATTATTAATTATTCTTTTAACTTTACAAAGTGTATATTTTATAGATATTAATAAGTTATAATTTTTAAGAAGTCATTTAAGCATTTGCATATTCTGATAATACGGAAAAATAATTTTTAATAATTTATATGATAAAAAAAGTTCCCAAAAATTAAATTTAAAACTTACGTGAAAATTTATTTTATTTAACTTTAATGAGATTGTGAGAGAAAGAGAGAAATAAAATAAATACAAGGCAGGTAAACTAGACAAATGTTATAGCTAGTTGTTTTTTCCTCTGTGAATCAATGAAAATTAAAATATCTAGCGAAAAATGCGCTAAGATACTTTGAAACTCTTCTAACTCTTTAATTTTATGTTATTTGTTACGTTTAATATAAATTTTGGGCATTATAGAGTCTTTTTTACTATATATGTTTTGCTTAGTACATTAAGTGTAAGAGAAATAGTACTAAAACATTTACAACTTTTGCTTTATCCTTATTTAAAATTTATTTAATTGCAATGCACAGAAATTCAATTTCATAGAAACACAAATAATTTATAGCTGGTATATTTCATGTACATTAGTTGAATGTAAAAGTAATTACTAGCAATAATTTTGTAGTCTCAAAATGAAATTAACTATGCAATCCGTTTTGTGATATCACAATGACATTTTGATATTGTTCTTGTTCCGTTTTCTTCAGTTTATTATAAAACTTATGAAAGAATTTTCGTGTTTGCAAAGGCTATATCAAATGCGATAAAATAAGTTAAGAAATGTAATTTACTAAAAAAATTAAATGAAAAATCTACCGCAGATTTCTGAGAATTTATAAAAAAATTCCAAATACGGAATTTTAAAAATAATTTACTGTAAGTTGTATTATTTCTATTTTGAATGAAATATTGAAACTAAAAGTTCAATATAGAATAGATCATATGCATGCATTTAAACTGTTTGTGTACATATGCATCTGTACCTTGTCCCTAAGTAATATTTTCAGACTGCTTGATTTTCAAAGGAAAATATAAATTTTCAAACGAAAAGGAATTTCTTAAATTTCCTTTACGATAGACATTGATATATATGAATGAATTTGAAAATTGCAATATGTAGATGCATTCGTTATTAAAAGATAATTGATGCAGTTAAATATTTAAATAATGTTTTTTTAAATACTTGCATACCACTTGTTAAAATTTTCTCTATATCGAAGAATTTTTATTGCATTTAAATTATGATTTTAATTTTGTGCACACATATACATACGCAAAAGTTAAATGTAAAATTTACAAATTTAAAAACTTAGCTAAATTTAAAGATCATTTTAATATCTTCGTTTTAACAATTTATGCTCTCACAATTTTAGATTTATAAATTTAAATTTTATTTATTTATATTTCAAAATTACGTAACAAATTAGGTGTTTAAAATCTTTAATATCTCAATTTATTTAATATTAGTTCAATTAAAATTTAAATTTTCTTGGTTTATATAACTTTTTTCTACATTTATTTGTTAAAAAAAAGTTAGAAATATTCCTCAATTAATTTTTAGTTTAGTTTTTTTACACTTTATGTATTTTCAATAGCATCAATCATCTAATGGCTTGCGGCAGAAATTGCTGAATAATAGTTTCTCCTGCGTCACAAATTCCATTCATTTATTATCACTGTAAAACAAATGCAGCCAATTTTTCTTTCTAAAGAATAGTTAAGGTAACTTTTTTGTTTGCCAATGCATCGCTTTAAAATGAATATTATTTTAACATGTGAAAAAGGATTTAACATTAATATTGAAAATAAATTACTTTTAATTAAAATCAAAAGTTGATTTTTTTAGTTCACATCTATTTTAAGAATACTGAAGTTATACGTTAATATTTATTATAAAGTATATTCTTTAATTAATATATATATATATATATATATATATATGTATATATATACATATATATATATATATATATATATATATATATATATATATATATATATATATATATATATATATATATATATATATATATATATATATATATATATATGTATGTATATATATATATATACATATATATATATACATATATATATATATACATATATATATATATATATATATACATATATACATATATATATATATATATATATATATATATATATATATATATATATATATATATATATATATATATATATATATATATATATATATTTAGTGTAACAAATATTTAAATGTATGCTGTTAATTTTAAACTATCTGCTTACAGAATAACGATGTGATGCATTTGTTGAGTAAACAAGATGAAAATGAGAATTTATAATGCAAACTGTGATAGCCCAGTTTTATGTGAATCAAAAGAAAAGAAATGTAAAAATGTGGAATAATTTATTTGTTGCAAAAACATTTAAGTATAACAGAATAATTGCTTGAAGACATTTGAAAATATGCATTCTAAAATAATTTTCTGTGTAATTCCTCAAGAAAAGTATTTTAAAATATATCAAAATTGTCATGTAAATCTATAAATCTTAAAATACTTCTCTTATAATCGAGTTTTAAAAAGCTTTTACATTATTGAAAAATACATAGAAACTATTTGATTGTTCAAAATAAAACAATATAGTAATTTTAGTTTATTGTAATTTTAATTAGTTTTATCTGATATTATTTTTCTAATTTCACTTTTAATTTACTATCATTATTGAGAAATCAAATGCTTCTGTTATTATTATTAAGCAAAGTAAATACGACTTTTTAGGTACAATACTATGATTCTCAAATGACTCTTGGTCATTAAAATGATTGGATATGTGACGCTTTTACTAAAAGACAGTGTTATAAAATTACCAAGCTGATGAGATTCATTTCTTTATTAAAAACATTTGTATGATTATTATTATGCATTTTTATTAATAACTGATATTAAATTCAAAGTTTGAATGAAAAAATAGTAATATAAATGTAATGGTATCTTGTGGCTTATATATTTCTATATGAAACTTAAATACTTTTTCTATGCATTTTTTCTTAACTATCAGAAAATGAGATTCATGAATCATCAATAGAAATTATTTCAGTGCATTGAGCCGCGTAAGTGCTTTATTTTTATCATTTCTGAAAATCCTCTTGCTGTGAAGATTCAGAAAATCCAGATTGATATTTCACATTATATATTTTAAAGACAATAAATATATCTGTACCACATAAAAGTAAGATACTGATAATAAAGGGAGTTAATGTTGCGTCTTCTCCAAAGGTAATTCTAGCTATCTATTTCAGAAATTATTCTTTAATGCGTGATAGATCTCGATAATCTGTTGTGAATGCATTATCCAATATGTGGATCTAGTTTACAAAGAAAGGAATATTTAACTGAAATATAGCAAAATAATGAATTTTCGAAAGAGAAAATTAATTAAAATATTCATGATAAAATTTTTGATTTTAAGCAGAAGTTTTGTTTTATGTTATTTTCTTTTCAACTAATTAGTAAATTTATTTTCCAAATAATTTAAATATAGATGAAAATTGCAAAATATCTAAATTGTTTTTAATCTGCAAAAATATATTAATTTGCTATATAATATTGCCATTTTATTTACTTTATTGTAACAAAATTACAATAAGTTATATTTCAATTGATTAAAATTATTAAATGAAATTCCTAATTTTTCTAAACTAACAGTATTTATCAAAAATATCTATTACATTAGCAAGTAAGTATTGCACATATATTGGATTTTATAGCAAATTAAAGGAAACCATTGATTATATTTCAGCAGGAAGTTTTATAACATATTACTTTTGCGATATTGTTTCTGGAAGATTTTGATATTTATTACAAAAATGAATGCTCTGAAAGTGTGTGGTACTAAAAAATGCCCTATGAAAGTGTACTATGAAATTTTTAATCATAAACTATTAAAAATATAATTTAACTCCTAATATTTAAACAAGATAAGCAAACGGAAAAATTAAACGGAAATATACACTGTATATGAAAAATATACGAATTTTCTTTTCTACAAGTGCTAAACACTCAATGCTAAATATTTTAAAGAATATTCTTTGTTAATAGATTTAGAGAGGAAAATAAAAATTTAAAGAATTTTTTTTGTGTTACATTTATGAATTGAATATAAGATGGAGAGTAAACATGCAAATAAACGCAATACAGAATTTTCAGAAAAAAGAGTGAAAAATTTAATTTTTTTATGATAAAAAGTCTGCGATGGCACTTTTGACCAACAAATTGATAACATATGAAAAAATACGTGGTTTTGAAACGCGGTAAGATAAGATGAAGAGGGTATTATGTAATCCTCTTGAGAAAGCAAGGATAACTGCTGCATAGCAAATTTGCATGGACCTAGTAAGATTACTGTTTCTAATCTGAAAAATATTGTATACTTTCAGAAAAATTTCAATTTTCAAATCTAGGACAGTTTCAACCTGTTTGTCGAACAAGTGTATCCCAAGCAACCTCAATCTGGTTTAGGTGTGGTGAGTATCATATCCACTCAATTTACTGTATTGCTTCACAATAGGGCCGTGGCAACCTAGTTGAGAGGACATCGGCCTTCAGTCCGGAAGAGTTGGGTTGGATTCTTGATACAACTAAAGGCCGACCGAATACATGCGGTATACGTGCTTGTTAACTCTGTATAATCTGACTCTGAATAATATCGTTGAGTGGTTACCATGGATGTAATGGTCTGGAGAAACTTTCCTCTCAATCCGGATCTAAGTCAAAATTTAGGGAATGGCACCATTTATCGAAAGAGTCTTAGAGCAAAGATGTACTTTCACCTTCGTGTTGCTCTAATTAAATGAAAAACACACCCTTGTGACTTAATTTCACATAGGTCGTTGGCTAGCGAGCTTGCCTTGTACAAATGTCACAAATAACAACAACTTCACAACTGTGCACAGAATTTCACTAAAGATGAGCAATGTTAAGTCCGGTATTATTAGGCATTGTCTCAAAGTAATCACAAATAGGTGCAACGTAAGTTGCGATTAAGTCACGCAACTTACGTAAATCCGTAAATCTAAATTGTTTGATTTTAATTTATGTTAACTGCAACTTAATTTCTTAACTTATTTAAAGAAATATTAATTTAATACTTACAGAGCTTTGATTTTGATTTAAAAGTTATTAATTTATCACAGACATGAAACGTATAATAACACAGTGATAATACCAACAACTTATTTGTAAACTGTAAGTTCATTATTCTTCTATTGTGAACTTATGGTTTACAAATAAGTTATATTCTTAAATTCATACCATAAATCATATGTCTTTTATGATTTATGTTATGTATTTAAGAAAATACATGGCAAATATCTCGCAACTAAAAACATATTAAACTAACTTTTCTAGGAGACTTCAAAATAGACTTTACAATTTATAATGAATTTTTTGATTATATATATATAGTTTGGTTTTTCACACTGCTAAATATTTGAATTAACTTTGAGTAATTATCAAAGAGTAAAAACCCTTTTCAGTCTTTCCAAATATTATTAATAAACATTGCTGATTAAATTTTAACGAGCAGACTCTATAAGAGTACTCAGTATGATTTAAAAATATTGTGAGTAAAAATTTTTAAACTTAAATTTTAGACTAAAAATGTCTTAGCGACTTAAATTTAAACGAACATCACTTATAAATTGTACGGATTTTAAATTCTATAACATCAAATAGAAATTTCAACTTCATCTAATTAAGTAATTAAAGTCGGGAGTCTTATGATTTTAAATCCAAATCAATAATGAAAATATCTCACAGTTGTTATTTAATATTATTTTGCAAACATTTTATCCTATGCAATACATTTCTTGACACTAAACGATTAATGTAAAACGACATTATTTGAACAGTTACATACAAATATTTCATATGGCGAACGTTCAAACTGTAGATTTACTAGGGAATCTTGGAATGTGACCTTGTAAACATTAAAAATAGTGTCTACATTTCCGATTGCGGCTGTCAGGAAATCGATTCGAAATCTGATAGAAACATCGAGAAGAAATCCTTCGAGTAGAAATTCCGATGAAAACTTATCATGTTGTGGACACAAACTTTGAAACTGCAAAGTAGCAGAACTAGTGACAAAGTGGAAGACAGTTATATTTCAACATTTTCCGGAACTCCAAGTCATTGCCTTCTTTATTATGCATTTATCATGGTTTTTCGTTCAAGTTTTTATTTTATAATAATTTCAAATATTTAATTCATTTTAATATATACTGGAATAGTAGTATTTTTAATATCTTTCAATTAAATATTTTTTGTTAATATGTATGTACATATTGAATTGAAGGATATATAAATAGCAAACTAAAATGTATTAGTTTGCTGTTTCTATTTTGACAGTATTCACTGTGTTATTAAAATCAAATTTAAGCTACATATACAATTGTAAATTTAAAAGTAAATACTGTATTTTTTTAAATTTTAGGATAAATTAAATGCAGCTCATTAAAAAACAAGAAAAATACAAAATAACATCAGATAAAACAAAGAAATACCAAAGATGTATTTAATTAGGATTTACTTAGTAAAATTGAAACAAATATTTTTAAATATAATACAGTAAAAAATGGAGTTTCTATATTTTTAAAATTTTATACAAATCTAGATCATGCAATTTTATTAATTACACTTTTGTTGAAGTTTTTGTCGGATACTAAAATTTGTAATTTTTTCACCCATTAGCTTAATTTTTTCGTCTGTTAATAATGAATACTTTTATGTACTATTTTTGAACTTTTATTTTTCAAGCTCCATAAAACAAATTTTATTTGTATGTTAAATAACATTTAAATATTGTATAAACTTCTGCAAAAATTAGTTTTAACTAATATCGATTTTCTGACAGTGAAGTGCTTTTATGAAAAACACTTAGACAAATTAAATAAAAAATAAAATATTCATTTAAGAAAATTCTGTACGTTTAAGCGAATCCTTGAATGAATATTTTAAATAAATCTATGCAACCAGACTTATTTGCATAAAACTAAATGAAATTGAAATGCAAATTTTGAAATAAGTTACGACAAATTAATGTATATTAATCTAATGAATTTATTTATTTGATTGTATATTCTAGTAGTTATATAATGTGGTATGGAACTAACTTGCTGTACGGAGTAATATTCAAATTTTCACAATGTTCTTAATGCTTTAAGAATCTGAATAATAAAGTTTTTCTAATGTAAAAGGATTTTCAAGCTATTAAGAATTAATTAAACCATATTATTTATTACCGTTTGCTTATATTATTTACACTTACGGTTTGCTTATATTAATTAATTTTTATAAAACCATTTTTAAAATTGTTTACATTAAATATGAAATCTTTTAATATTGTTGACATTGAAATCTCTTAAAATGTCATTTAAAAAGCATACTTTTTATAATATTATTGTTTTAAACCAAATTTTAAAATATCAGCAAAACAATATTATTTAACTTATTTATATATGAGAAAAATTGTTATGCCATTTATATGAAAAACTTATAAATAGTGTCAATATAATAATCTGAATCTGGTTAATAAAATATTAGCATTCAAAATAAAAGAAAAATATGTATGATTATGAATAAGAAAAATATGCATGTATGATTTTTTTACACAATTTTCTTTAGAAGATAATATTATAAATAAAAATATTTTCTAAATTACGTGCTCTAATATATTTAAATTAAAATTGTAAGTGGTGCATATTTATAGATTAGTTTTGATTACACACTTAAAACCATAAGTAAATAATAAAGTATGTGATCTAAATAGTGCAAAAATATCAAGAAAACAACTCCTTCAAACAATTCCTTTCACACAATGCTGCCCCATAACGTCCCCATTCAATAGAAAAGTAAAAAAATATATATATATCAAAACCAAATCTTCGAATCTAAACTTCAAAAGCATTATTATCATTCTTGATCAAATATTGCCATATTAATAGCGGAATTAATGACACTTTGACCTTCAGGTTTTAAGTCAGTCTTACAAATTGACACCACTCTTTAAGACATATATTTTCAGTAGTGCAAAATCTACTTAAACTATTAGTTCCGGTTGAATAAATCCACATATGGTTAAAGAGATCATACAGAGGTGGGCAACTCGAATCATCAAGTCTTAATAAATAATTAAAACTGGAAATGCTGCTAACATCCCACAATTAAGAAATTATTTTGGATATTTTTTAAACATGAATGTATAATTTTTATAGTAAAGTTTTTTAATTTTTGTGTCTATCAATTATAGTATAAAATTATTTCTTATTTTATTATATTTTATAGAATTCACATTAAATTTGCTTTAAATTTTATGTTTGCAAAATAATTATTAAATTCGAAATATGTGAAAAAATTATGAAAAAAATGGTTATTTTCTGCTGTTTTATTTCGCAATTTCTAATCTACGACTAAAATATTTTAATATATCAGCTTTTTTTACTAATTTAAAACTGAGACTCAATATATATTGCAATAAATCTATTTTTATCCCTCATGTATTATTTTTATAAATGTTTGGAGTATTAAATTAAATTGAGAATGCTTTTTAAAAAGTTGAAAATGACACTTTAGGATGAATGCTTAATTTAATTAGAATTAATGTTCATCATACGTGAAATATAAAAACTTAAAACTAAAAATGTCTTGAGAGATAACAAATTAATTTACTTGTCAGAAGAAAAAGACATTCTAGTTAGGAACTAATTATGTTTTGCTTATCAGAAAAACAATTTTTTTCTAGTTATTAAGAAGTTAATGAGCTATTAAAATAAATATTTCTCAAACGGAGCAAAAGCTCGTTTTAAAGTTCTGACTGAATTATTTTTATTAAAAAATACTTTACTATATATAATGGTAGCGCGGAGAGTTGCTTCGAAAAATATTTGCTACTTCTATGAGTTAATACATTCCACATAAAAGCAACAAATATTTTTATGATGAGTTATTTGCTACAGCCAATTATGATTGTGAGCATAGAATATCTGCTCCTTAAACGCGAGACATGATTGTAGACATCAGTGTTACAAATACATCTAATCAATGTACATCACTGAATCACTCAATATTCATTAGATGAAATCACTTTCTTCCATCTCTTTGTCATTTATTTAATTCTTCAACAATATGATTATTATGGGAGAAATAGATAAATATTGTACTCAAACTGTCCTTTGTAATGTTCGATAACAATCTTATACTTCTGACTGGGCATGTTATTATACTTTTAATAGATAATAAATGTAACAAATATTTTTTCATAATATCATAAATTTAAATTATGAATAGTATGTTTTGTGAATAAGATTAAGTTTTTAGTAATTTTATTTCAGATTGATACTAATTAAAAATTTTGATTGTATTCAAAAATATAATATTTACTCAATAATTTATAAAAACTGTTCAGAATATCAATTGTGGGTATACTTTAGTGATATTAAATATAGACGTTTTTACATTTTGAAATTAAATGTTATTTCCTTTCTTTATTCTTAAAAAATTCTTTCATTCTTAAAAAATGTGAATGTTTTTAACTTTAATGGTGTCATAAAAAATTTACTCATTTTTCTGTATCTTTGGAATTATGTTTTGAACGTGTAAATGAATTTTTTTATAATAAATTAAACAAAATTTTGGCTTTCAAAATATCAATATAAAGTTTAAACTCCTCAAGTTTTATTTGAAGTCCTGATCAAAGTTTCGAATTGCCAATGTACTCTAATAAATAGTTGATTTTAATTTACGAATTTTTTAATGATAAGAAAGATTTAACGGCATACTAATTTTTTTGATTTCAATGGACTTGGAAAAATATGAATTTGAAAGGGAATGTTTTTCAACGTTCCTCAAAGAAATTTTAAGCAATTAACAAATTCGTTCATAGTTAATGCAGTGGAATTAATTTTTAAACTATTTATTTTTTCAACATTTTAATTCATATTAGTTAAATTATTAATTTTTCTCAGAAATATTCATGTACTTTTTTTTCCAAAGTATTTTCTTACCAATTTTAGAATAAAATTAATCTTTTTAAGTAAACTTATAATTTTTCATCATTATGAGCAGTATTCTAAGAAATATTTTACTGAGTGGAAATATTCCTAAACTCATAATTTATTAAAATTGAAATTAGTACGAAATATTTTACTGAAGGGAAATAATCACAAACTAATAATTTATTAAAATCGGTATTAATAAGAAATATCTTACTGAATTATCACAAACTAAGAAATTAATAAAATTATAGCAAATCTGAATGTGATTAAATTAAAATTAAAAGAATAGAATAAAATACTATTTGAATAAATAAGACTACATTTTTATTAAAAACATTTATTTACGCTTTTAACATCATTAATGATATTTTGTGTACCTGGAATTCAAACTGGGATAATAAATACTATTACTTTATCTCTTATTTTCATATTATAGAATCTAATGAGATTATTTTTTGATTAATGAAACGTTTTTTTAGCTATTTTTTTCTTTTAATGAACACAGTGATTTCCTAATTTCAAATGAAATAAAATAAAATCATCCATATACACTTTCATCAAGATTGAAGTGCAGTTCTATATAACATAAAATAAAGAACTGTGCAAAATCTATTTTATTATTTATTAAAATTAACAAAAATATTTTATTATTAATAATTATTTCTCAAATGCAATAATTATAGTAGATAGATTCATAATTTTTAAGCATTTCTTTTTAAGTTTGTATAAAAAATCATAATATGCTTTCAGTTAAATATAAACTGCATTTCAATGTTTATTTCTTTAATCTCTACGAAAGTTTTCTTTAAAGAAAACGCTTTCTTTTTTATTATTTTTTAAATTGTGGTTGCGAAGAATGTAGAATGAGACGAGCAGACTGCATAATGAACAAGCTGCCACTCAGCGGTGACAGCTGCAAAAAGAGAATGGAGCCTCCGAGACAGAGACTTGCAGAATGCATCTGATAAATCTGAAAGAGTTTGCTTAAGAACTGTCAGTGGACCTGCCTATTATTGTAATTTACTTGGTTTGTTTAGTAAACGGTTGGTATGCCAAATGACAGCTTAAGATACTCTGTCATAACAAACAGCAGATGTTAGATCATGTAGATATATGAATTTTATTTTCATTGGATCATTTATACTTCGTGATAGATGATAGCTACATCGTAAATAAATTAGAAGTGTTTTTGTTTTTTTAAACCTCGTTTGTTTAAAATTTACAAACACTTGGCGATCAAATTTTCATCCAAGGAATTAAAGAAATTTAATTTTGACTGAGGTAAGATTTATATCATCTGAAATATTAAATTTATATTTTAATTTGATAAAATTCACATAGATTAATTTATAACAGAAGTAAATCAATAGCTAAAAGTGAAGATTTTTATATTTGAATAAATCAGTAAAGAAAGGTGTGAATATCAAAATAAACTAAACTATTATTTGTACGTTAATATTTAAGAAGCAAATTCTTTTATAACTAATACTCTTCATCTCAACCCCATACTTTACTCTTACTCTTTGAAGGCTGCAAATGTGTTTGAAGAACTAATAAAACAAAAACATTTAATTTACATTAAATAATTCATTAGTTTCAGTTTACTTTTTAATTTTTTTTCTCCAGTGCCACACTTCAAACGGAAAATTCTTTGAAAATATGCGTGGTTTATTTTTAATTAAATTAAAATAATGTATGAGATAATTAAAATGAAAGTACATAGGTTCATTGTAATAAATACAATATTTAATATTAAAAACATGTTTGTTGCTTATTTTTAATTAGGAAAGATGAATTTTATGATTATTATTTATATATTATTTTATGATAAATCTTCAAAACTAATAATTACATAGTTTCATAAATAAGTAAATTTTTAAGAGTTTAATGAACAGAATGATTTTTTATTCATTTCTTAAGCAATTATTATTAAAATACAAATAATATTTTTCAATTATTTTCACACTAAAATAAAATAATATTTTATAAAATAATGTTTCTAATTTTTATAATTTTGTAAGTATTAATGTAAGTCTGTAAATAACATCTTCGTAAATTAACAACATTATGATACGATACTATTTAAATAATGTGCTTAAGTAATTAATAAAAAAATTTAGCAATTTTTATCAAAAAAATTAATATAAATTTATTTTTATTAAGTACATTTTCCGTTTACAGAAAATGTAAGTGAAATAATTAGTTTAGTTAGTAATTAATTACACGATAAGTGCAAAATTTTCAATTTAACAATTATTTTGAATAATGCAGAAGCATTTGTTTATTCATGAGAAAACAACTTCAGATTTTAAGTGAAACCAGAGGGGGTGAATATAAATAAAGATGATTGTCCAAGGATTCGAATATCTACAAAAGTGGGAACAAGATTCGGAGTCAAGAGTCAGTTGTAAGACTTATTTATCCTTCTTTGGAATTGCCCATTCCGAATGTTGCCGTCTGGGGAGCCGTAGAGTCATGGTGCTCTGTCAATGGCCTCGTAGGGATACCAGCTGATTGGGGAGTCATTATTAAGTATACCAGAGCCATTAGTTGGATGGCCTTTCCCCAAAACGGATGAAGTTGCAGAAGAGGACATTGCATTAAAGCTGCCCGGGTTTATTTGATTACACTGTGCAGCAGGAGTAAGCAAAGACATTTCTGCGCGTACACAGGAGACATTCGGACTGGTAGCTCTAATTGAGAACTTAAATCTTGATGATAGGAAATCAAAGCAGTTTCTTAGGAATTACTCGAAAGGTCCCTAATTCACATACGTTTTGAATTTTTAATTTATTCAAATAGCCTAAAGTCTGTTATTTTGATTAGAATAACTTGCTATCATGCAGTGCTTTTGGAAAATGTCCACTCAGCTATTTTTATAGTTTGTGATACAGGATTTCAGATATATCAATGTTCTATTTGTGAAATATAATACTTTTGATAATATACATTCATAGACACACACACACACACACACATATATATATATATATATATATATATATATATATATATATATATATATATATATATATATATATAAATATAAATATATTAACTTTTAAAAATTTATCAACATCATAAATATCATGTATCGAAATTAAATATGTAAACATATTTAAAATAACGCTGAAACCGTCAACTAAATGTGCAAAAATAAAACAAACATCATTTATTCATAAAGCCCATGCATTAAACAAATGAGAAAGAAAAAAAGAGAGGGTGTATATATAATACCAGAAATACAAACCAAGAAATCTACTCCGTACAATATGGAGGAATACTGAGGATTACGGTATTAAACTGAACTCCACTCAGCAAAAATACTCTTTAGAAGTCCTTCGCAGATATAGAAGGTGATTGAAGGCCTGGGATTTGTCCGGCCAAGCATGTCTCACACATGCTCTGTCGTATTCACGTATGGTAAAAATGTTGGCCATCCATACATGCTGATGATTTTCAAAGTTAGGACAGCGAGGACGGGCTTTATCTTTCATAAACACCAATTCAGTGGTCATGGTATTCCTAAAAAACGGACTTGTTGTTCCAGAATGATGTCCTGATAAATTCGGTCAGTCATAGTTCCAATATGAACATGCAGATCTAATCTGGAGCCTAGTAGAATGCCACCCCAAGCAAGCGTTTCTGCATCGCTGTATCGTCAGTGTTCAATTATGTTGTCCTGGTGGTACTGTGCATCTGATTTGTTCCATAAGAACGTCCGACGTAAATCCTCTGTGTCATACCTAAGCGTCATACGAACAGATTGTGAACATGTTTTCTACTTAGTCACAAGTTCCTTTTATACCCCTCTCTTACGAGGTGTGACATACGCTCGGTATCATCAGGTGCCTTCCTGTGATTTGCGCATAATTCTTGATAATGCGTTCGAAATTTCAACAAGTGGCATTTTTCTTTCATTGTTCTATTTTTGTTTGTTTCTGGTGTATGCTTTATTTATGGACATGTATGTATAATATAAATTAAAACAAATTAAGATTCAGAGCATATATATGAGACAACAACGCATGGCTTTAAGTCCGAGCAGATTTTGTAGTATTCCGTGTTTCCTCAGGATTCATCTTTTCCTTATAGACATTCACAAAATTTGGAATAATAAGAAGATTACTTTCATAAATCGAAAAGACCACAGTATTCCAAGATTGAAATCTGTTATTTTGATTTTCATTTTGATTGAAACAAGCTCGAACATGATTATTTCATGACATCTAACAATGAAATGTGATTTTCTAGCAAAAAACCTGTTAATTATTCTTTCCTTTTATTTTAAGCAATTTATTCATAGACGTTATTTTATAACATAAAAGTTAAAAGAAATTAATCTCATCTTCTTAATTTGAATACTCTAAATATTTAACCTTTTGCATAATCTAAACCATTTAAATAAGTTTGATAGCTACTGCATATTTCTCTTATTCTGCAGCTATATAAGGATTTCAATAATCTAGTTTTTCTTTTTAATTTTCCAAGTTTATATAAATTTGTTAACTGAAGTTCTTATCGTTATGCATCGAGAACTTGTATTGAATGCATTAAATAAAATATCAGTACATTAAATATTTAAAAATAAAAGATCCCATGCCAAATTTCTACTGCGTTTAAATCATTAAAAATGATAACTTAATACTTTAAAGAAAATGTTATAATGCTTAAAATATTTGTTAAGGTGTCGTTGCAGTGTCGATCTTATCGATATCCTCTTTTGATATCTGAAATTAAATAATATAAAATTACACTTGCTGAATAATAAATAATTAAAATTAAAATCGTATATATATATATATATATACTATATATATATATATATATATATATATATATATATATATATATATATATATATATATATATATATATATATATATATATATATATATATTACAATAGAAACATAAAGGAAACATGTAAATTGAATTGTAAATGTTAACTAAAACCTAAATGTAGGGAAATAAATAGGGTTTAAAAAACACTCCTAAAATAGCTTTAATTATATTTATTGTTTGAATGCGTGGACAGAATTTTATATATATTTTGGTAAATATTCTCTTTCTTTATTTTATACTTACTCATATTTATTTTTAATAGATAAAAAAATGTTTTATTTTAAAATATTAAATCTTTATAAATGGTTTAAAATGTGGAATACGCTTATAAATATTTCATTTATTTGAAATATATGAAGCTAATCATTTTGATCTGAATTTTATAAATTATTAAATACAATATAAAATTTTCAATAAAACTATTATGTATTAAAAATTGATATTGAATAAAACGATGCAATTAATTATTCATCTATATTTATTATTCTCTTTATACAAAAATTTCTATACATTCAGACTTATATTCGCTCATGAGCATATTAGGAAGCATTCTCTTAAGGAAATTGTAAACAACTGCTATATTTGTTTTGAGCTGTAAAAAATTCCTTCTGCTTTTTGTAAACCCAACCCGAATAGAATTTATCTTCTAAGGGAAAAAGGATTTTCCCAATTGCTGGATAAAAGACAACAACCCATGTTACACGGTACGAAATTTTAGCCTTTTTTTCAAACAAAAAATATGTTTTAGAAATAGAATTTTAAGAAAATATTTCGACAAAGGAGGATTTGAAGACTGAAATCAAACAAAATAAACCCGTTGAAAAGAGAAGATCTCACAGTAGAAATTTCAAATTTCAATAACATTTTAGAATCGAAGGAAATAGAATTAATACTTGGTAAAAGTATTTTGGTTAGTAAAATTAAAATTTGCATTAAATTAATTATTTTAAAGCTTTATATAAGAGTCAGTATTTTATATAAAAACTTTTGAATCATTTTACATTTATAACTTTTTACTATACGATTATCTATAGGTAAATAAACCATTAAAAAATTACATATATAAGTGTGTATACATGTACATTTCTTAACTTTTATATGTACTTTTATATAAGTACATATAAAAGTACATGTATAAGTAAGTACATGTATATATAAAAGTACATGTGATATGAAATACATTTGCGAGGTCCTAATACCTTCCATTGTCTCAAATTTTCTAATTTCATTTAATTATAATTTAAGCAAAATTTGATTTGCTATTTTAAGAAATATTAAGAACTTATTTAAATATACAATTTAATTATACAATTATTTACTTATACAATTAATTAACTATATTTAAACAAAATATTTAGATAATACTTTTATTGTTTGACTTAGCAAGTAAAAGAAATTTTGTGTTCCAAAATGTTGTAAATAAAATAAAGTACTTTAAATATTTGGGTTTCGGTAAAAATGTCCGATTTTAAATCTTTCATATAATAATATATTTGTGATTATAATTCTCTTTTTACTTTATTTTTCTTATTCTCAAAAGTACTCGTAACTTCCATAGACTTTTGGTTTATGTATCATGTTATAAAATATTAATTGTCTCTAATGTATTTCTCTGAATTAATTTGATTACATTTTATTTAAATTAAAATTAGTTTATGTTTTTTGATCAATATTTGTTTGTATTAAACTAGGTCTAAACCAGAGGCAATTTTCTGTTGATTTATAATTTGGAGTACATAATAAGAGAATTTTTAGTATATGGCCAAAAATTTCAATTATGACTAAGTGATGACAAGATTTATATGCTGTGTACTCCCCTTTCTAAACTTCTACGTTACACGTAAGAGATACATTAGCTTGAATTAGTTAGAAAATGTACATATCATATTGAAATGATTTGCTTACGGCAATAAATTTTTTAACTTTAGATGTATTAGTGTCTTACCCAAACAAGTTTATATAATCCTTAATGTTATTAAATAAAGTGCAAATGATAAAATAATTACGATTTCTTAATTATTTGAATTTTAATTTATTTGGGAGTACCTATTTACACTATGTCAAATGTGTTATATTCTATAAAAAGAGAGAGAGAGAGAAAGAGAGAGAGATGTGTGTGTGTGTCTTATAATAAAAAAAGCATATTTATCAAATTATTATTAATCAAATTAATTATATAATATAATTCAATAAATTAAATTAAATAATTTAATAATTTTAAACAGTCAAAACCTGTAAAGTATTTATAGCAAGTACTTATTAAAAACATAATTTCATTTAATTTCCATCGCAAATTCTGTAGAACATATCAAAAAAGCAATCATTAATACTCGTTATAAAATTCTACTTCTCTTGTGACTAAATAACGCAGAGTTTTAGGAATATTTTTCTTGCCAATGTTTTTAATATTAAAATATTAAGTTACCATTTTCCGTCAATTGAAATTGATTTATTATAGAAAGATCTATTAGTGGCCTTTCTTTTCATTTTTCTATATTTTACATAAATAAGAATCATGAGTCATTAATTATAATTAATATTCCTTTTCATTTGAATGTGTCAATTCATTCCCTCTTGTTATTTGACTAATAATGAAAAATATTGAAAAAAAGATAAATCGTTTTAGACAAGATTACGAATGAAAAAAAGGGAAAAAGCAGACAGATGGGGAAAAATAAAGACATATGGTGCAAGCCTTGGAAGAAATGGTGCTTTGAGCCACCATGGCTTCCCATCAACATCTTCTTGACACCCTTCCATTGACCGCATGAAGTGCTTGGAAAGGGACAAGGAGGGGGGAGGTACTTCTATCTCTACTAAAGGACGTAATTAAGAGGCAGGCCTCGATGGACGAAAAGGTTTTCTTCTGGAAGACTATTCGTCATTCCATGTCGGGCCGTGGAGACCATTATTGAATGCCTTTTGAATGAGGGGACATTCTTGGTTTCCCTATTTTTTTCCCCTTCTATTCGGTAGAAATGCGAGTGGACCGACATAGAAAGGGATTTTTGATGCCCACTTGATTTATTGATTTTTGAATGAATCATTGGGTGATTTTAGTGGAGGGGAGACGAGGAAAATATGTTTATAGAGATATATAATTTTTATATTGAAAAGCAAAATCATCTCAACTGACCACTAAGGGGAAGTTTTATTCACTCAATTCATGAATTGAATAATAAAATATTAGGAGAATATTTCATAGTATTTTGTATAGAGTTGAACCTATTTAATATTTTTATTTCTAATATATTTCAGTATTAGATATAATATATATATATATATATATATATATATATATATATATATATATATATATATATTATATAATTTATTATTATACTATATATATTATACTATATATATGATAGTAGTTACTTATATCATGTTATAGATATACTATATACTATATATATTATATGGAACTTAATATATCATTTAATAAATATATATTCCATATATAGATTATAAGTATATCATATTAGTGAATATAATATATATATATATGACTATGATGCATTATATGCATATATGAATCTATATACTATAAATTTTTAAATTATATATACGAAATTCTTAACTAGGGTATCCCTAGAATAACATTTAAATAAATCATCAATTCTGATCTTGTTTATTTTAGTCAGATTTTAACGGCATTATTTATTTTTATATTTTCTACAAAAAAATATTAAATACCAGCTTGCATTTGGTAATTTCATTTTGTTCACAAAAAAGTAAAATCATTTCATTTCAATAGTCCCTTTATGTACATTCTTTAATAGTTTAAATGTAAATTTTATGTGGTATTATTTAAAATTGTAGGAAGATAAATTAGTTTAGTATTTTTATATCTGAAGAAAACTTAAAGAATTGAAAATTATATCGATACATGATTGCCGTATCTTAATTTTATGATTAATGGATATATTATGACATGTCTCGTAAATTATACTTTCTGTTTTCAAAATTAAAGTTATCATTTCTATAAATAAAAATATGATAGCATATTAATATACAACACACAAATTAGCATGACTAATCCAGAAAGTACTTCGTCAAGCCGATAACCAATCGTTTGGTATGTTTATTTTTTCTGAGTCAAAATTCAATGTATGATAGCAAAAAATTCAACTGTCTTCATTCATTTTCAAATAATTTTCATATGCTGAATAACTTAATATAAATTTTTAAAAATATGATTTCCATTTTGAGTAACAAGCAAGTATGAGTGACGTCAGAACTCATACTTGCAGCAATTATTGCTAAATATTATTTAGCAATTTATAATCATTTAAAATTCTGGCATGCATATATTTAAAATAGTGCCTAGCCAAAGCTATTCTTCTAATTTGAGTTTGCTGTAATAGATTGACTACCCTGGTGATTCAGTTTCTCTATAAGTAGCTATAATTACCCACTTAGTTCAAATTTTTTCTTAATCTATCACACGGTTAAGCCAAAAATGAGTAAAAATAAAATATCATTTTTTAAATTTTAAAATAGTTTTTAAGCAATTTGAATGCATTTTTTATTTAATTAAAAATTATATTTAATCTTTATATAAGGATAGAATCTGCAAAAGTACAAAATTTATGCAAAATGTATAAACAGGGATGCAAGTATTTTGGTAGCTGGAATTTAATAAGAATTTCAAGATTTATTGTTGTGGTAGATGAAAAAAGGAAAAAATATACTTAAAATAATTATTAAGATTTCACAAATTTTTTTATTAGTTTGCATGTTTGATAAAATATTTTATTCAATCAATAAAGTTATAAAAAATTACGAAGTTTATTTTCTAATTTCTTTGGTGGAATAATATTTTTATACTGCTCATCCTTCATTCTTTTTAATTATTCATTATTTCAAGGTCATGTATCAGGATTAAAGTTGTGTTTCCTTATAACTTATTAAACATCTCTTTTTTCTTATGATTTTCTTATCCGATGTATCACGATTAATACTAATATCAAGCCTATATGAAGATATAAGGAAAATTGGCGTTCTTTTCAAGTTTGTATTTAAAGCAATTCAAATTATAGAATTAAAAGTTACATTTGTGAAAAATTTGTTGCTCCTTATTACTATCAAAGAATATCGACAAAATGTGAATTTGTTTTACATTTCATGGTTGATGTAAAATAACATTGATAAATTGTAAACTGATTCATAATGCCTACTCAAATTATTACGCAACATATTTTGAAGCTATTTAAAAAGGCTGGTTCACGGGGGAAATTTTCATCAATGAGTAAATTTTGTAATAATCACAAAAAATATTTAAAAATTAACAATTAACAAAAATAGGAAAATATCACTAAAGAGAACAAGTCTTCTCTTCTGAGCAACTGACATGATTTTAAAGTTAACAGAATCTTTGTTGTATAGTCATTGATTTTAATACGTTGATAATTATTTAACGTTTCAGAAAGAAAATGTATATTCTTTTATAAAAAATAATATAATTAAATGATTGAAAAGGAAACTAGAATTACATTGGTGATATAACTAAGCAATTTTACTTATTATATACATATATATATATATATATATATATATATATATATATATATATATATATATATATATATATATATATATTTACTGCTATATTACATACTACAGACTCATAAAAGTCAGGAACTACTTCTAATTACACATTTTTTCATCGTAAATGTACAATATCAGTCATGTTTTAAAATTAAGTTCAAAAGCGTAATTTTGTAAATTTATTTAAAAATCTCAACTGGTAGGATTTTACGAATTTTGCATTAAGTTATTTTAAATTGAATTTCTAGAATTTTAAAAATCAAATTATAAAACAAGGAATAGAATAGTTGTTGATTTTTCACAATAATTTAAAATTAAAATTTTAATTTTTAGTGTTAAATTTTTAATTTATATTTTCTTATAAATGAGGCATTTTAACATTCAAATTAAGCAAAAGTATAATACATAATTAATGGAAGTTAGCGTTATTTATTTCAAGAAAAAGAGCATTTTTATTTTGTAAATAAAAATAAAATTTAATATTCACAATTACATGTAAAAATTCATTACATTATTAGTTATATTGCCAAAAGGGTTTATGTCTGTTGAACATACCAGTTTTAGAAAAAGAAGCATTTAAAAAAACAGAAAAAGGAGATTATCAATATGACGAAAAAAGTTACATTGATATTCGGAGATAAGTTTATTTTATATATTCTTAAAGTCCTATTGATGATAAAAAAATATTAATCTGAAATTTGTAAAAATGTTTACTCTATTTTAAGACATCAATGACAAAAATTTCTCATTAATTTTTTTCCTGAATTTTTTAAAAGTTTTTGCATGATTTTTTAAACTTTTTCTATAGGTTTGAAGTAATACATTGAAAGTAGCAATAGAATAAAAATTATCACAAATATTTTTACTTTGCATGCAGGAACTGCAGAAAAAAATTGGTATTCCTCTAGAAAGCTTCTAAAGCAGCTTATTCTGACCTTACTAGATATCTGTTATAATCAAACTTTATAACATTTAATACTTATGACTTAATGTTTCTTTCTAAATGAAATAAATTAAGTTACATACAATACAATAATATTACTGAATTATAGAATAAATAGAATAAAAACATCGAATAAATAAAGGAAAAATAAACATACTAAAATATTTTTTCAATTGATATAGGCATTTGATTAGGAAAAAAAGATAAAAAAATGTATTATGAATTTTAAGTTTGTTTCCTGTACCTTTCCTTTTTCGCTATTAGACATTTTTACATATATTTAAAATTATTAGCTAATACAATTCAGACCGTTTCCATTATTTAGCAATTAAAATTCTAATTGAAATATTGGTTTTTTTAAAACTTTTTTTCCATTTTGACTTGATATGAAATTTTATGTCTTATATCTTAGTTATCAAATCTACTTTAAAGTTTATTTTTCTCATAACTTATATATATACTCATGATACATTAACCATTGTTTACCTATTTGTATTTTTGAAAGTTAATGTTTAATAAAGATTTTTGAATCAGTTGTCATTTCAGTTTGTTATGATAGCCCACACTGATTAAAAAATCATTTTCTTGTAAATGTCACAACAAAATGATTAAATTATTTACTTCTATAAAAATTATTTTATCATATTATGCTTAAAATTATTTTTTTGGATGTTAGATAGCATGTTATTTAAAAAGAATTATTAATGCTTATTGTATCAAGTGTTAAAAATCTAGCAATTATTAACATGATTTTAGAGCAAAACATTAAATAAGATTAAACATCAATAAGCTAAAATTAACGAATTTATTTGAATTTATAGTTCTCAAACAAATATTACATTTATAAGAAAATTATATCAATGAGCTTCCTTATACAAATATAGTGACTTGTAGGCTGCAGTTAAAAATGCAACATTAAAATTATGTATATATATATATATATATATATATATATATATATATATATATATATATATATATATATATATATATATATATATATATATATATATATATATATATATATATATATATATATATATATATATATATATATATATATATATATATATATATATATATATATATATTATAATTATATAGTATATAATATACGCGGTTGTTAAAAGTCATATCAAAGTAATAAAAGAGAGTAATTATTTTGAGCTTGAGGATCCAGATACCTGACTTCTGTTATTTTTGGCAAGCTCATTGATGTCAGGTATGTTATTCGTTGTAGTTATTTTAAGAATTGATTGGAGATGTTCATTCGTAAGTCTTGTGTGATGTTTGTTCTTATTCATTTTCATGACGGAAAACATCTGCTCACATAAATAGATGCTACCAAACATGCACAGAATGCGTGCTGCATGCTTTTTTAATTCCGGGTATTTATACAAACTCTTGAAATATTGTGTATAAAATGTAAGAGCGTTTATCTCTTTAAATTTTTCTTTCAAAACACTGTCCGCGATTGGCGATCTGTCAACTCCATTTACAAATGAACTGGTGCCTGTGAAGCTTCAAAATTGAATGGATTGTTGAAAATTGGGAATTAGATTTCATTCATTTTGTGGAAGTCTTCAAAACGATTTTTGAATTCCGTGATCAAATTTTGCAGAAGTAGAGAATATTGATATAATATGTCTTAAATGATGGAAATAATCCAAAGCTTGATTTTTTACCTGATTTTCTCTCAGCCTCAACTTTGTTTCAAATGCTTGAACACATGAATACATTTGAGTAAATCAGATTTTTACCCTGTAACTTTATATTCAGATCAGTCAAGTGTTTATTCATATCTACCAAAAAAGGACAATCAACCCACCAGTCATTATCGTAATCAACTGAATTTTTCTAATATGAAAGCGTGAATAGACTCACGTATGCTAAAAAATCTTTCTAAAACTACTCCTCGACTGAGACAACTGACTTCGGTGAAATAAGGGACAACAGAAAACTTTTCTTCCAAATCTTGTAAAAACTGCCTGAATTGTCGGAGATTTAGTGCTCTACTCCTTATAAAATTTCCTATTTTAATTATAGGTTGCATGACATGGTC
Source organism: Latrodectus hesperus (assembly GCA_037975125.1). NCBI lineage: Eukaryota > Metazoa > Arthropoda > Arachnida > Araneae > Theridiidae > Latrodectus > Latrodectus hesperus. The sequence goes on along the minus strand of CM075853.1, from coordinate 19,489,205 downwards.
CATTTTAAAATGTTTGGATGCCAATAATTTCTGATGAATTATACAGTGAAATCCAACAAAATTCCCATATGTTTTCTGTTTTAATGTCTGTTTTACGAATGTTTGCCAATCATGGCAGGAGCGCCATCCGTAATTGTACTACTAAGCACATTCCAGTCGAGTTCATATTCTGCTATCAAATGCTCAATTGCACAATAAATATCATTTGCTGTTGTAGTACTTGTGAATGGAATGCACTTTAATAGTTCTTCATTTATTTCAAAGTTACTGTTAATACCTCGTATAAAAACAGCAAGTTGAGCTATATCAACAGTATCAGTGCTCTCGTCAACAGCCAGTGACAATTTTGTAAATTCCTTAATTTTCTCCTTCATGAAGAATCAAATTTTGAGATAAATCATTTATTCTTGAAGTGTTTATTCAACACTTCAAGAATAAATGTTTATCCTTGAACAAATATTTATTCAACAGTGTTTCTTAACTGCGAAATATTTTCAATTATTGACTTTAGAAATGGAAATGAAACATCGGCAACTTTCAACAGATAGTATTTAATGTATTTAATAAAATCACCATCAGTGAAAGGTTTTGATCTCTTTGTGATTTCTATTACAATAATAAAACTTGATTTCAGGACATCTTCTCTCAGCATCAGCTTTAGTGAACATTGATTATTGAGCTTGAAGTTTAAGTTTTAAAGAAGACAATGCGCCCATTCTTATTTTTCAGTGTAACAATCAAATTTTGATTTATGATTCTTATCATAGTGTCTCTTCAAGTTAAACTCCTTACAAACAGCAACTGTTTGATTGCAAATAAAACACAATGGTTTACCTTTCCATTCTATGAAAAAATATGCAATTTCCCAATTAGACTGAAAAACTCTCTCCTCACAATCAACTTTACATTTTTCTGACATTATGCCAAACTCGTAACAATTATGGAACTCGATACAACAATTATGGATATCGCATGTGCACGACAGAAACAAATGCACAACACCTTCACAATCACTTGACTTCACAAATCACTATCACTACTTCGCAGTACAACTAAAATCCTTTTTCGACCCTATTGCTTTGATTTCTCGACTCAACTGATTCACGTTTCGAGGACGCCTTCCTTTTATATCGATAAGGAAAGTTCTAGTCTAGACTCGAAGCGCGTGGAAGATTCTATTGTTCTCAACAAAAATAATAAGGTATTTCCGCTTGTTGCTAAGAGATGAGGTTACTGTCTATCTCTCTCGCTTGTCTAGGCCCGCGCTGTCCTTGAAATTACTTATGAATGTAGTGTGCGCATTTTAAAACTTCCGTAGAGAAATCGAGTGAAGTCTAAATTCTCTAAAAATGATGATTTTTCTTTCTGTGACATATTGCGATCGCGGGTCTTACTGATACGACTCAGGGGACGTACCTTTGACATGACTGCTTTAAGCGATAGAATTGATACTGTAGAAAGCTTAATTAGATAATACATGTCTACCTTTATAATATAGTTTTCATGGACACATTTTTATGACACGCAACACACGTTCCAGATTATAGTTTAGTTTAATCGGTTTCAATAGAAAATATTGGAAACATTATGAATTTCATGTTTGCAGTGTAGTAATATTTTGAATCAGTTGAAGAAGCTATTTTATTTGGTTAAGAGAACCTTTTCGGAATTCTCGCAGTATATAAAAAAAATTGTTTATCATATCATCCCAAATATATGTATGAAGCAAGCTTGTTTTGAATTGTATCAGATCAGAGAAACACACAATCAAAAACAGGAAGCCATATTAAAATCTAATAATTAAAATCAATTATAAATTTTTTCTTTGTGAATGTAAAACAAATGTTTATGAAAAAATAAACTTAGATGGTTTGTGTTGTTATGGTTATTATGACACTTGGACAAGCCAAGCTCGCTAACGGACGGCTATGCGAAATTAAATCAGAGGGTTAAGTGTTTCGTTTAACCAGAGCACCACGAAGGTGAAAATACGACATTACTGTAAGACACCTCTGACAGATGGCACCACCGTAGGATCCACTCCCTCAATTTTGATTTTGATCTGGAAGAGGAAATTTTATCGAAACTTTTACATGCATGGTAACTGCTCAACGACCGACTATAAACCTTTCGATTTCACAGATTTAAGGAGCACGTATATGGCATGTTGTCGGTGGGTCTTTGGTGGCATTGGAAATCGAACCAAACTCTTCTGGATGTTAGGCCGATGCCCTAACCACAAAGCTATCATGGCAAACAAATGGGGTGCCTGGTTGGTTAAATCGTCGCTCTCATTATCGGAAAGAAGTGAGTTCGAAACCCAATTTAACCGAATATCCGACGTGTTCGCTAATGGTGGCTGGGACATGTTAAAACTGGACGTGGTCACAATGTCCTAAAAGTGGAATGATACCTCTGGAGGTGACAATCCAAGGGTCTTCTGCTTGGTCCCTGCTTCAAAATCACGAAGACTTCCTCCGGCTGCTTCCATCTAACTGGTAGAGGCCACCTCAGGTATAGAGAAGCATTCTGACGCAACAACAAAAGCGACGACTCCCAAATGCTTTATAAAATAATAAATGGTCAGAAAAATTAATCTAACAAAAAAACATACAAACTTGATTTTCAGTAATTCGAATGAAATTATTGGATGATATCATAATAGAAAATTCTAATTATTTTTATGAGAACATTACTGAAAGTTTATAGTTACTAGGAAATGTTGGAAAACAATGGTTTGTAAACAAAACTTTAATATTTTAAACACAAATACTATTTCCTCACTATTTATTTATATTACAGTTAATTTATGTTTCCTTATATGAAATGTATGTATGTATTTTATGAATGTATTATGCATGTATATATATATATATATATATATATATATATATATATATATATATATATATATATATATATATATATATATATATATATATATATATATATATATATATATATATATATATATATATATATATAAATTTCGTGTCTCGATGTATGTTCCCGATAAACTCCGAAACTACTGAACGGATTTTGATAAAATTTTGTAACCATTTATAATATAGTTCAACTTAAAAGATAGAATAGTTTTTATCTCTTAATTATTGATTTTCAATATTTATTATACGACATTAATGTTTATTTATTGTTTCGTTCTGTAAGTTCCTAATAGATGGCGGTTTAGCATCTAAGTTGCACAGGTATTCGGCAGATGGCGACGTGTTTATTTTTCTAGATTATACCATCTTCGAGAAAATTAACGTGCGCGCGGAAGCCCGTGGTTAAATATAGAATTTACTTATATTTTCATGATGTACATATATTTTCATATATATTTTCATATATTTTCATGATACATATATTTTCATGATGTATAATCATACTATAACAATTTTTCGTGAATCACTTTCATAATTATACTTTGTATTGTGTTATTATTGTGCAGTATTCAGTTTGAATATTTTTAATATTATAAATAGTAAAATAAAATTTTATTTATTACTGTTTTTCTCTACTAATTTTCTTACCACCTCGAAAACATGTAAGTATTTCTTGACAGCCTTTTATTTTATTATTTTTATTTTATAATTTGATAATTATTAATTTATTCAGTAGAACATTTTGATCTAATTTATTTATTCAAATGATAAATTCTTTTAATTTTTTTTATTTCAGTATAATACCGCGGAAAGAATTTTTTAGTTTTAATATAATTAAAAATTGAAAAAATAATAGTTCGATGTCAATGTTATCTACCTCATTTATAACAATTTATTTTTAGATGTTTTTAATTTATATAGTATATTTTATAACTAAGTCACTGATTACAAACTATAATTTAATATAAGATGAATAAAATGTAAATTCAGAAAGTATATGTTGGTTTGTGCTTAATTTCAAAATTTCGATACTTTACCTATTACTTTTAAATTTTTGCGAAACGTTTTATTTTTAATCTCATATGAATGAACCTACTTTAAATTTTTTTAGAAAATATTAATTTGATTGTACCCAAGAATTAGTAAAAAATTGATTCAATGTATTATAAAAACTCAGCCACTGCAACGCGTGGCTGGGTCAGCTTGTATATATATATATATATATGTTTATGTGATATTTTAATAAATTTCTTACGTGGTGTAATGATGTAATGCAAGTCTTGTCTGTAAAACGAAAAATATTTTTTCTGTTTTTATCATGTTACGGTCGATGAGAGTGCCAAAACGTTTTGTAAGTTAATTGCTGAAAGCATCACGTTCAGCGCAGGACTCGCAATGCATTAGGAGATATTGATAAATGTTACCTGACCTGATCTGAGAACAAGCAAGTGTTGACCCAGGTAGCATGACTCACACGAAGGGATGATAAATTTTCCGTGGAAAAAAGGAAGGTATAAAAATAAGAATCTAGCAGTCTTCCTTCAACAGTTTGGAAGATCCTTCATTGAATCAACAAATTTGCATCATAAGCATTTAATGAGGTGAGCTGAGGCTAGAAGCGCGATGTTTCTTATCATTTGTATCTGAAAAGAACTTAATAATTATTTTGTGCGTGGTAGATTCACTAATATAAAATCGAGGAGGGATGTCTTCTCGTTCCTGATTAAATCTATAAACCATACGGCAGAGAGAATTCAAAAAAAAGTTTTTCAGAGGACAATAAATAGATTTTGAGAAAGTCTTTATAGTTTAAGAGACACAATCTAATAAATATGTAATTATAAATACAATACCGAAGTTAGAATATTAATAATTAAATTGGAAGACATAAGTGCCAACGTTCTTATAGAATGGTAACGTTTTTAATTAAAAACTATAATTGAAAAAGATGAATATGCCTCATTGTAAATGAGTATCGAACAAACGCAATTTTTTTGTGAAAACATCTCATTTTATGAATAAATCCATTTACTTCATAAACCTCACTTAAAAACAAAAATTTTAGCGTCATTAAGTTTTAGTAATCTAAAGAATATTTAATTACGCATTGCAAGTAACCGAAGACACATTAAATTTCCTCTTTTTGAATAATTGTTTTGTTTTATGATTAAACAAGAGAGCATTTCATAATATTGTCCTTGTAAAAATGTGTCTTTTTGAAACGAAAAAAAAAAATCAAGCGTATGATGCGTACATAAGTATCACTATGTAACACAAAACACTCTGCAGTCCTCTGAATTATATTACCATAAAACTAATGCGCGGTTAGAAAGATTTGCAACAATAAAGATAAAAGAGATCGAATAAGTATGAAAAGATTTATTTCTACTGTGTTACTAAAGATTAGATGTTTTCAGTTAGAATATTTTTGTTAAAAATATTAAATAACATGTTTGTGCTACCGAAAATGTGCCTTTTTAGGAACCAGAAATTACAGGCATATTAAATGTTACATAAATTTAAATCCTGCTTTCTTGCGTAGGAACAACTGTTAGTCATTGAATAGCTTTATTTGCTTACTGTGAGGGTAAAGAAATAGAATTCTAAAAAAAACAATAATAATATAAAGCAAGTGCTTAAGTGTTTTTTCTTTCTTTTCACAAACAACCTATAGCAAGCAAAAAAAATAAAAAAAACTAAAGACAAACTTTTTTTGTAGTTACCCATAACTATTTGCTACAAAAGAATGAAATCAAATGTTTATTTTAATTTGGTTTTATTAAAATGAAACAAACAAAATTGAGCATCGTAATATTTATTACACAACTTGTGTTTTGATGTGTCATAAGCAAATAGCAGTTGAAATTATTGCGAAATAATTTATAGGAAAAACATTTATTTTTTGTTGTATATTGAAAGAATGTTCAGCAATTTTCTCTAACATCTTATTATAAATGTTATTAAATTGAGTACTGTATTAATAACTATAATATTTATAAGACATTTGCGTTTAATTACTTTACCATAGCAATAAAAGATTCGTTTTTGTGTAATCTGAATTGCAAACATGCATGAATAAATATATCAATTAATAATTCCTAAAATAATTTATTAATATTTTATAATATTTATAACTATTAATAGTTACATAACAATTAATAATTATTAATATCTACAATAAATAATTACTTGAAATCAGCTTCAAGTTATGCGAAATGAAATAAAAAAAATCACAAAATATTAAGTTCATGTTATTTTTTTAAAAAGAAGAATAACATTCATTACTTTAAATATTTTTGAATATATATATTTTCGAATACATTTATATTCACTAAGGAAGTAAAAGTTATATAAGATTTGCAATTTAATTATTATAACTATAAATTATTTAACCTAAGATCTTCATTATTTTGATCAATTAATTATGTGATAGCAGTTTTAAAAATGAATTTATTTTTTCTTCATTATATTTAATAACATCATTATATATAACTATTAATATTATTAATTATAAAATTAAAAATTCAATATGTCATATATTGTCTGTTAAATGGATTATTAAATAAAATCTAACCTAAAGTTTATAAAAAAAATCACTTAGTCTTAAAGATTTGTTTTTTCTTCATATTATTATTTCGAAATGATCCCGTGTTAAAAAACTAATGAGTAGATTCAATGTACTATCTAATAATTTTTAATGCCTTCACATGTTGCAAAGTAGATGAATAATAATATTTTACTTGGTGTCGTCATCAAAGACACATATTATTTAACACATCACTTTTAAATTTTCAGAATATTAGTTTACAAATACTCAATAGTTTACAAATAAAACATATTCTAAAGTTGTATGTAATTGACACAAAAATGTTAAGTTATTCAAAACAAAATAAATTATATTTTACTTAGAAATTTGACCTTTAAAAATAAAATATTATTTTGATAGGAAGAGAGGGTGCTACAATAATAACAGATTACGAAAAACATTAATATATATGACAGAATTTTATTATATTTTAACATAAATAATTTGACACAAATAACATAAATTCTATATACATTTCTATTTAGAGAAAACTTAATCAAGAAATATTTATTTTTAATTTTGTCAAAAGTACAGTATTAATAATTAATAATATAAAATAATTTTCACAATACTTTTATATTTACAATTTCCGGAGACGAATAGAGTATAGTCTAAGAGAGTTCATTTATAAAATGTAAATAAAATTTAGATACCAAAAAGATTTAAAAATAATAATTTTGCGTTTCACCTCTATTCACTTCATTTTAATGGTAAAAATATTTCCAAGTCATTTGTAAATTCATTTGAAGGCTTAGGGAAATTAATATTAAGAAACCTAAATTTATGGGAATATATGTCAGATTTGGCAATATAATCACACTTTCTTTTTACAAATGATAACGAATTATAGCATACAAATTACATCTGCTGTCAGTAAAAAAGCGGGTTTATCGTTCTATCGTGAAATAAATATTGTTCCAGAAAACAAAATTGAAACAGTTTACTTAAATAAATTGTAGAGTTTCCGAACTACCCACTCCTTTCCCACTTGTCAAAATGGGAAGTGAAATATATTCTTTCATAACTGAGCTCATTTAGAGACCATTGTCTTCCCTGGCGCCAAAGAAGCGAGCATGATTTATTTATGAAAAAAAAATTCGTGAAAAAAAGAAACTAATAAAAATTCCATGACAAATCGGCAAGTTCTTGTCAGATGGTAAGGACTAGTATTTTTGTCCAGCGTCGATTTCCTCAGGAAGTGGCAAAGACGGCTAATGACACACTATACAGTCTCAGCCCTGTCGCATTAAGACTGATGGATGGTCGTCAGTGTTTCAAACTGTCGCAGCATCGCACTTGTAAACCATTTTTTTAAACATTCTTCGCAATGCTGCATAACAGCGAACGCTATTTTTTTTTCCAGCTCAGCAATGGGATGGAGTTAGATGCAATATATGACTTACATATCCTCTTTATCGATGCCACCACATTATTTATCTTTTAATGTCCCTCTAGTGTTGCCGAAGAGGCAATGATCTAGGCCTCCATAAGGTGTTATTTGTAGAAAAACTGTTGGTGTCATACGTCATTCATGGTCACGTGAACATTTTCACCGATCAATTCAGTAGACGAAAACACATATAAAAAAATCTCTAAAATTGATGCTGGTAATATTGACTTTTCAAACCATGGATTACATTTTTCTTTAAAAGGCGTTTACTTATTTTTTTATCGATTCCAGCGTTCATTTTTTTATCATATCGGTTAAAAGGGGAAAAAAAATCTGCGTGGAAATAAGTTAGGAGGAAAAAATCCCTCCCTTTTAGGGAAAAAAGAGGAGTTAAAAAAACATGATGAACTAATTATCGACTTATTAAGCTGCTTCGGCGTGAGTGAAGTGCTCTCATCGATCCTTTGATTACGTGGAAAGTGATGATTAAAAGAAATGAGTCACAATTAAGTAAAAGCTGCCGAGTGGTTTCTGCCCTCTGCAAACTAAAAGTGCTGCTCAAAGACGCTTGGAGTGCCTGAGTCGGAAATTGCATTCTCTCTCAATCTTATTATTCAAGGGATTTTTTTACCTTCTGGTATTTTTTGTGCTATACTCCTAACGCTGTCTTTGAATTTCTTCCTTAATCTTAGGTTTTATTTTTTGCGACTGGATGAATTTGCTAATATGCGTCATGAGGTGGCCGCTTTAAGAGGTCATCTAAATGACTAACGGTTTTTTCGTCGTTCATTATTCAGAGTATACTTTTGTTTTTTCACCGGTGAAGTAAGAGAAGGATTATGACAAGAATTATGTAAAAGTGCGCTGATTTATTTTATGCATTTGAAAATTTGTTATGAGTATTAAAAATCAATTCTCTTTATCTAACCATTAAATTTTTTATATTTTTTGTAATTATAAAGCATTAGATTATAGTATTTAAATTATTAAATATTGTCCTAGTTTAAATATCAAAAATAATTAATAACATCACCAAAACTCCCAAAATTGTTTCAGGCTCCATATTTTTAGTTTTTTTAAATGTATCTCATTTTTAATAAAAATAAATGCAAGCAAATCAGTTAATAGATCGGGATTAATACGAACTATATGTGCAAACTGTATTGATGAAAAATATGCTAAACTCATAGCGTCAAATTTATTTTGCTTTTTTAATTAATTTCTTTCTAACCATAATTATATGAAAAAGTAATTAAAACAACTTCAATTAGATTAAATAAAATGAAACTTACCAAAGTATTTCTCCATTTTAAAAATTCTGAATGTATATTAAAACTAATTATATGCATTTATTAATGTTGTATAAAATGTTAAGAATACAGATGGAAAAATTTCAAAGACAATATAGTTATTTAAAAACTATTGTCAATAATTTTGTTACTTTTTCAATTGTTGATAATATCACTTAAGTTTTACTTATAATGTCTCCATTTAACAACCTAATCTTTTGTTATTAATAAACAGGTAACAAAGTGGTTTTTAATTACTTGTATCGTATGAGACTTTTTTTAGTTTTGAGTGATTTTCGATACACGCACGCACACTAGCACATACACACACACACACACACACACACACACACACACACACACATATATATATATATATATATATATATATATATATATATATATACATCCATCCATATGTATATATATCCTCCAATGATAAATTGACAACCTCTGATGTGAATCCATAATGATATGGGTACATAAATAATGAATTATGTTTCTTGAATAACATTGCAATGAGATGGTGAATGCTAAGAAGAGCTGTCATTGATCATAAATACATTGAAAAGATCTGAATTGACATTTCCTATCCCATTTATAAAGAGCTTCCTAAATTAAGGTTGGATGAATTCTACAGGATTTCATAAATTAAAGACATAAATGCGAAGTGTAATATTAATTTATATAGAGTAACATCTAATAAAAATACTTATCATAAAAAATAAGAATCTTGAAAAAAATTCACTAAAGTTAATAACTTTCAAAATGATAAATTGTACTTATCTATGAATCCTTAGAAAGGTTTTCACTCATTGATATGGCATGATTTCTGAATCGTTATTTATATGTATATATATATATATATATATATATATATATATATATATATATATATATATATATATATATATATATATATATATATATATATATATATATATATATATATATATATATATATATATATATATATACTACTGGCCATTAAAATTGCTACACTAAGAAGGAATGCAAATAACAGAACGATATTTATTGGACACATACATTATAGTGGAAAGAACAGGTGATTAGATTTACAGGAAAATTAGGATGTATAGATCTTGAGAAATCAGTACCCAGAGCAGCCACCTCTGGCTGCAATAACAGCATTTATCCGCCTAGGCATGGAGTCAAACGGAGATTGTATGGCATGTACGGGGATCTCAATACATGCAACTTCAACACTATGCCACAGTTCACTCGACAGTAGTGGATGGTGAGTGATGGCGTGCCAATTGCTCGGCAACCATTGACCACACGTTCTCAATTGGTGACAGATCAGGAGAACGTGCTAGCCAGGGTAACAGTCGAACCTGTTCTGTATCAAGGAAGTTCAGAACAGTACGGGCAACATGCGGTCGTGCATTATCCTGTTGAAACAAAGCATTAGGGAGGCCTCGAAGATAGGGCAGAGCCACGGACCGTTATATTTCCGATGTGTTAAACATCGGAAATATAACGGTTGCTGTTCAAAGTGCCGGTAATATGAACAAGAGGTGATCGAGACGAGTATCCAATGGCAATCAATACCATCACTCCAGCAGAAGGGCCAGTATGGCGATGTCCAATGCAAGCTGGCAATGCGCGTTCTCCACGATGCCTCCAAACACGGATGCGGCCATCATGGTCCTGAATACAGAACCGAGACTCATCTATAAAGTTGACGTGATACCATTCCCGCGCCCAGGTTCATCGCTGATCACACCATTGAAGGCGCTCCTGTCTGTGACGCAGCGTCAATGGTAGCCGAAGCCACGGTTGCCGTGCAGACAATCCATGCTGCTGCAAACGTCGTCAAACTGTTCGAGCAGAAACTTGTTGCCTTGCAAAGACTCCATTTCTCGACTCAGGGTTCGTGACGTGGCTGTACGATCCCTTGTGACCATGCAGATAAGATGTCTGTCTTCTCTGCTGTTAGTGATGGGGGTCGCTGAGATCCTGCATGACATTCCGTATGATTGTCCTGAACCCATCGATTTCATATTCAGCTAATAGTCATAGGGTCTCGACCGACGCGAGCAGCAATATTGTGGTACGATAAACCGCAATCCCGGTAGGCATAATCCTTCCTCGATCAAAGTCAGACACGCGCTGATAGGCATTTCTTCTTCTTACACGAGGCATTACAACAACTTTCTTTGCCGAAAACAACGTTGAAACGGCAATTGAGTATGAGAAAACTGCTGTCAAATCTCTGGTTTTATACACATTGTAGATGTCGCTACTGTCGCCTGCTTTATATGAATCTGCTGAAAATCTAATCATTTGCATATCACAGTAAGTTCTATCAGTCATGCTAATTTCACGTGTGTGGTGTGCCGCTTTCCTGGTGTAGCAATTTTAATGGCCAGTAGTGTATATATATTATGCATATATATATATATATATATATATATATATATATATATATATATATATATATATATATATATATATATATATATAGCTAATAATTAATTATATTAAATCATTTTTTATATTAGACTATTGTATCAGATTAAAATCAAATTCTTAGATTACGCATTATTATTTACAAATTAAACTCTAATATTATGACTATTTGATTTCGGCATTTCTAGGATTTATCTAATTTCTAATAATAGCAAGATTTGGAAACAGAGAGAGGCATAATTAAATATACAAATATATGTATTCAGCGTTAAAGTATAATGCTCAAAGTGTGAACTTAAATAATAAAATAAATGTATTATTTTATATAATTTTTTTATCCATGTCTTTTACATTGATGATTAAAGGTGATTAAATTAAGGAAAAAGTTAAATATTTTTTTACTTTTAAGTGTTTAACTTTTGAAATATGTATTCTTTAAAACGTGAATTCTCTTATATACATACATATATAAAACTTAATTTGAATTTTTTGAAAAAATAACACTACGCGGACGCACGCGCTTTAGAGGAAAATAAAATAATACAAGTGAATTCTTTAAGCAGTAGAAAACCCTTTTGTTTTATATGACATTATGACAAAATTAGATAGATATTTTGATATCGTTTTTAATCCTAAATATTGCCAAGTTTTAACTTATATCTTTAATTACAAATGTGATACAATGAGTTTTTTTTTTAACTTTTAACAATCTAACTTTTAACAAAAATAAATAAACACTGCCGTGCTTTCGTTTCTGTAAAATTTTGGAAGTGTCGGAGAGAGAGAGAGAGAGAAGTGTCAGAAGAAACTAATAAAATAGTTTATAATATCTCTTTTAAGGCTTTGATAATATTATACTTCAAGGTTTCTTTTTTAAATACAACGTGATAATCAAACAATATATTAGGATTATATTTATGAAAGCATTAATATATTTGATAAAAAGTATTATAATTTAAAATTTTTTTCTGTCAGATTAAGAAGTTTATGATTTCATGATTATCTTCGAAATTAATTGAGGTCGTTGAATATTTATCGCTTCCGAAACGATGCAATTTACTGAAAATTGCATTATTTGTCAGCTTCTTTTCCTCCTTCTTCAAGAATAGTTTGTAGATTAAAAAAATGTTAGAATTTTGCAGTGGAATTCAATACTCCAATTGTTACGATAAGTAATTTATTTTCTGAAAACCTTTTCATATAATCAAAATAAATAAAACATTTATCATTTGTGATTTTTTTAAAAATTAATAAAGATGATTATCAGTTCTTTAGTTCTTTTCTTCTAGCCTAGGCTGATGACTGAGTTCATTTTATCTTTTTGTTTACTCTAATATGTTCTTTACAAAAAAATTTCTTATTTTGGTTGTATAACCATAACTTCTATTTTGTTCCTATAATAGTTCAAAGGAATTTTTGTATAAACTGAGAATTATTAATTCATGTCCTAGAATAATGTTTCTACAAAATATGATGGCATAAATTATTCATTTTTGAAAAACAACAACAGAATAATATCAAAATATAAAAATATTCAAAGAAAATATTTTTAGAATATGAACAAAGAAGCTAATCGTAAATTCTGCAGTATTCTCTCTCTCAACCCTAAAATAGTAGTAGGTAATATTAGCGATCTCAAAATTTCCCACTAAACTATTTAACTCTGTACGATTATTCGAAATTTCGAAGAAACAAAATAAGATTTTGAAAGAAATTCAAATTAATTTATTGTGAACAAAACTCGTACTGATAAAATTATACTGATGTGAATTCAGTAAAGTAATGTGGCTTTTTGATTTTAAAATTTTAAACGTTATTTCTAAGCTATTATTTGAATTTTTATTTGAAAGATTCATACAAATAGAAACTATTTTTAAGAATACTTTTAAACAGAAATAACACACACACACATCTAAAACTATAAACGTATGATTACAAGTAGTGTATGAAGTGAAATATTAAGTTATTCATTAAATTCACAAACTCTCCATTACTGGGACTGCCATTAAGGAATGGAGAGAGTCCTTTGAGATCCACTTATTACTATTCAAGTAGATATTGCCTGTGTCAACCATTGAAACATGCATTAAATCCATAATATCACTTAGCGTAACTCTATTAAGCTATATTGCTTAATATTGTCCATATTGTAAATCCAACTCAGTATGTGAATATTCATAAAATTTATTTCTATGCCAGGAATTGCATTGGAAATTACATGAAGTGTTAAAATATAAGATTTTATTACTTTTACATTAAGGAGTCATACATGAAATATCTGTTTAATATTTGTTATTTCAATAGATATCTCTAAATATACGCAATTTTTTTTTATTTTATCAAAAATAATTTAACATTTGCCAGCGGCTACAATATTTATTTTTTAATTTCACGTCATTGAAAGTACAATCAATGGAATCCAAGTAATTAAAAGCAATTTTTAATGCTCTGTTAAGCGAGGTTGCGTTATCCTGGTTGGTTAAGGCATCGTTCTTATTATCGTGAAGTGCTGATTCTCAAATCTCGGCTTGAACCAAAGACTTGTATTCATTTAAGGCGTCTGAGGCAAGTTAAATAGACTGTGGTCACAATGCCCTCCAAGGGAAATGATGTTTCTGTTGTTGTTGTTTCATGTCCTCTTTGGCCTACAGCGCTATACAAGGCCCATAACGTTAAACACACCTAAAAATCTAGCACCATCCAAGGATCGTCGTATAAATCTTGTTTGGATAGCCCCCAGGCACTTAAGGATGTGTTCTAGAGTAGCTTGTGCAGCCAAACAGTTGGTACTGATCTTGAAAATTTTAATGATTTGAGGTGACCACTTCAAAAACAGACGAGAGTAATTTGTTCGGGTTTTTTAAAGCCATGAGCCAGTGAGCTTCCCAGATGGGAACACTGATACCATTAGTGCTCTGGAGAGACAATGTATGTGGCCTTAATCCTGCTTTTTACTCTTGAAAAGATTTCCAAAAGGGTGAGAGGTGCCAACGGCTCCGAGGCCTCACGAATTCATGGACGGGAAAAAGTCCCGGCATCTGTTAGTCACGAGACCAGAGCACTTAGAAGATTTCTCTGTGGTTATGGCAGGTCAAGTATTTGAGATTCTTCTGCTTGATCCCTTCTTCCTAAATTACGAAGATTGATATAAAACTAAATGATTTCTTTCATCTAACTGATCGAGCCCATATCATAGCTAGGTTTAGGAAAGCAAGCTATTTCAACAGCAATACTTTATGAAGCCTAGAATCCGCTGCTTGGTTGGTTAAGGGTGTTTTCTTCGTTATCAAAAGCTAAGGAGTTTGAATCTCATTTAATCCAAAATATTTCGTGCTCACTAAAGTTGGCTGGGGCTTGTTATCTAGTTCGTGATGATGAAGTGTCCTTCAAGTGAAAGGATACTTCTGTGGATTGCAGGTCAAATAAAGGGATCTCTAATTCTTGGTCCCTGCTTTTAATTTACGTAAACTTTCCCCCTGCCGCTTCATTTGACTGGTAGAATAGAACTCCGCTAGATAGAGGGTAGTATGCCAATACATATATACATTCTGTGAAAAAAAGCAATAATTGGCTTATAGTACAGATATTCAATATTTAAAATACTAAATTTAACTTTCCCTTTAAATAAAACTATTATCTTCCCAAATGGTTTTCAGTTAAAATTTAATATCATTCCAAAGTATCTTACAGGAAGTAATAAATATTACCTACCTAAATAGTTATTATTATAAAGTGGGGTTTTGAATAAGGAAATAATAGATAATAGAACTTCCTGGAGGAATAACGAA
Source organism: Latrodectus hesperus (assembly GCA_037975125.1). Taxonomy (NCBI): domain Eukaryota; kingdom Metazoa; phylum Arthropoda; class Arachnida; order Araneae; family Theridiidae; genus Latrodectus; species Latrodectus hesperus. The sequence continues at coordinate 19,473,834 of CM075853.1, read as the reverse complement.
GATTTTATTTTTATTGAACTCATTATTTTTCACATATTATTTAAAAGCATGTTTTTTTGTTGTGGCTTATCCCTCATGGCTGACAGCAACATCAAATCAGGTCCATGAGACCGAACGCCTTCAAACAATGGAGCACAGCCTCGGGGATCGAGAATAACTGGCGTTTATTTAAACCGATGCTGGACAAAATGTGGGCAGGAGCATCTTGAGTCGCACTGGACACAAGGGATAAACTTTGTAGCCCATCATATGACGCTGTACACGAGTATGTTCACTTCGAGAGTGTCACTGCTCTGCTGCATCTTCGTGGTGGGGAAATGTTCCCAGGCGGAATGAGCGAAGTACGTCGAGAGTGTATTCTCCTGGTAGGGTCACCCAAGGCGTGAAGGCCATTCCACTACGCACAGCTAAAAGCCATGTAGATATGAGACAAAGTCAGTCTTCAGCCTTTGGTGCCTCTAGGTTCTTTGGCTCTGGAATTTGCATTTTAAGCCTTTTTATCATGACTCGTCAATTTGAAAAAATGAATATACTGCATCGTCCGTCACGCAGGTAAAAATGGCATTAAAAGCATACAATTGTTTAATCACTTACGTAAGATAAATAATATCCGGAAAGTTTAAAATTTTTAAACACGTAATGAAAGATTACTGTTAAGAAAGCAGTAAAGCTTAAACTCTGTGGCACGTCAGCCTAATGTGGGCTAAGGCCTGCAGCACCCATCTCTGTTTTCCTGACCAAGAGACCCTGGGCTGCGAATCATATATTCCGATTAGGTGGTAAGTCTAACGTGAAGCCCCCAATGTTTAGTTCCCAAGCATGCTTGGTACTCAGTTTATAGACCCACTGAAGGGATGAAAGACTGAGTTGACCTTGCCAGCACGAGGATCGTACCTCGGACCTGTGCCTTGGGAGCGTGAAACACTACGACCAAGCCACCGGGCTTCGTAAAGTTTAACCACATTCGTTAAATTTCTCATGTCAACCATCACACTAAACGTATTAGATTGTTAATTTTTTAGTCTTAATTGATTAGTAACAATAAAATTAAGCGAATGATACTGTAATCTTGAGGATCATAATGAACATCTTAGATGCTTATGTATAATATTACAGTGTGATTCTGGATAAGTAGTTTTAGTTGAATTTTTATAATTCGATGTATTTAAAAATTTACAAAATCATGCATCGAATTTATCGACAGATTCATCTTTCATGTTGCATCTTCATTTCTTTTATTTTTCTTGTAACGAAACATTAAATATATTAGTAAAATTATTAGCTTAATAATGCGATTGAAATTAGTATTATGACATACACACATAGCAGTGCAGCCGAACCCAGGACTCTTTTACAAGGTTAACGGGTATAGAATACTCGAACATCACCAAATGTCTCGTAACTTTGAACCAAGGGTAGGTGTCAAACTTTAGCAGCCACCCTCTTCTCCAGACCCACGTCACACCATCAAAAGGATTTCGTTCGAGACAAATTAATGTGGACTCGTCCCCAACCCATGGAGCTCCAGAAACTGCGTGAGGAAGAATGTGGTCACCCTTCCAATCCATCTACCCGCGGTTTCTTCTCTTGCTGATTTTATTGAGAAAGTTCGTGAAGCTACTGAGCCACTAGAGCTAATATTACACACATACTAGTTAATGTAGAGTTCTTTCTTGAAAGGGAATCGGTTATTTTTTCGATAATTTATTATATATGTAAACATAATAACCTTACTGTTCAAATTATTTTTCACCACTTTAATATTATTATAAGAAAAACTCCATCATGCTATGCTAGATAAAAAATATCTCTCATTAAAGATAAATAATTTTACATCGAAAAGCGATCTTTTTAATGCTAGATGTTGTAATCATATTTCAATTGATTTTTATTTAGCATCCAATTTCTCTCTACGGTAACATTTTTGATTTGGGATATCAAATAAAAAAAAATTTCCTGAAAAAAAAATCAACTAAATTATATAATGGTATTTACATATGTTGCTATGGAAACGTGTTTATGGCACTGGTTATACTTCTTTAAAAGTTAAACTACTTTATACCTCACAATGCTTCTAAAGAATGATAAATCAATCCAAATCTTATAAAATGAACAAATCAAAAAAATACCGAAGCAAACATAGAACTTTTTTGCAGGGTGTATTTAATTTTCATTTGCTGAAATTAACTTTCCTTATTTGTATTTAGAGTTATATTTTTACTAATCTGTAGTTGACATTGGTTAATTTCTGTTTCAATTATGTTTTATTTTATCATAATAATCAGTTAAAAATAATGCTGATTTTTCTATGCAATTTTATTATCAATAATAACTTTTACTTAAGTTTAAATTGAAATCTGTGACTTTTAACTAACTTTTATTGTACCACGAGGCAAAAAAATCCTTTCATTATTATTTTCTGAGAATTATATTTTTCGCTTCATTGGTAAATATTCTAATTTTTTCTTTTATTTCGAGTGTTTCTATCTGGTGTACATAAAAAAAAAGAACAAACAGAAGAATAGAACATTTATTGACGAAGACTGCAGGCAGTAACGAGACGATTGCGCTGCTTTCCTATGAGACTTGATCCATTACAGGCAGAAAACCTGACTTCTTCCCTAGTTTTGCATCCAAATGTGATTCGGGATTCGAACCCAAGCCAACTCAGTGAGAACCAAGGTTCATAACCACCATAACGGCTGGGTATGAGGGATTCTAGCGTATCTAAAATATTAAAAAAATGTAAATATGATATTTACTTAATTAAAACAAAAATTGAAAATATCACTCCAGATAAAATCATTTGAAAAACCATTCAATAATTAAGTATATATATAATTAAAAATAAATAAATTCAATTTTAAGTGAAAACAAAATCACTTCGGCCAATGTAGCACTATAATAATCTATAATATAATTCCACTCACATTCAGAAGGTAAAAAGTTTGTTTTCTTCATTAATTTATGTACAATCATTTTCTTTTTAAATATTTTAATGATTACCTTACTATTTCGTGCTTTTGTGAATATTAACAAAATGTAATGATACACTCTTATCAACTCCATGCATCTTTAATGTATTTATATTTTGAAATCGCACTTTGTAAATGAAAATTCAATGTAAATTTTGTTATTAAATAATGCTTGGGAAGCAATAAGTTGCTTTTAACTCAAAAACATAGTGTCTCATGCTCTTTTTCACTGGTATTTCCAGACAGAAAAATAAAAAACATGGAAATGAATTTCAAAACTTTTTTCTTTAATCAAACTCTATTATGTCATATATTTAGCTTATGATATTTATGCCAAATATAATGTTTTCTTGTTCATTTATGTTTAATGTTACATCGAATTTTTACACAACAAAATTATATTTCAGAAAATAACAGAAACAATTCGGTTGAATAAAAACACAGAAATACGCTTTTTAATATGCCATCATTGCTATCTTTTCACTTTGCAGTAAAAGACTTTTGTTTCTGCTGTTAGCTTAGTAAACTAACTATGAAAATGCATATTTCGAAATTATTTAAAAAGAATATTGAACAAAAAGTTAATTTAAGAATCAATATCGAAAGTTGTTCATTTCGTTGTTTAACGTCTAATTACGTCTAAAGTTTAACGTCTAATTCATATCATTGAGTAAATAATATTTAAGTAATAAGAAATTCACTTATTATTTATTGAATGGCAGAAACTAAATGTAAAATAAGTTTTGGAGGATAATAATTACAAACAAACATTTTCTTTGACTTGGCGACTATATATTTCCAATATATTCTATATTGAGCAATTATATATGTTGTATCTCCCATTGGAATAATGTGAATTGCACAGAACTACAGAACACTACGAGAAGTGGGGGTAATATTATTTCAGATGTATATTTGAAAAGTGAAGCAAGCCTTAAAGATTCAATTCTTTGATGAAAAGAACGTGATAATCTAGAAGCATGCAGTGAGTTGAGATGGGTTTTGATGTTTAACTATGTGTGATAAATGTGGGAGCAGTTTGATATTTAACTATATGTGATAAATAGTTAAATATCAAACTGTGTGTGTTTTAATTATTTTCCTTAAAATATTTATAATGCAAATGATTGTATATACATACATGTTTGTGTATGTGTATATTTATATTATGCGTACATTACACAAATGAATTCCAAAATTCCTTCTCTTTGTTGAAATTTCTGCTTAAGAGTAAAAACAAGATTTTATTTTGATTTTTTTTAAAAAACTATTTTTTCCTATCTATAATTTCTTTTTTTCAGTATAATTGTTTTTCTTTTTATTCTATATGATTCATTTATTTCATTTTAGATATTACAAATTAATTTAACGTGTCTATTGAGAGAGAGTGTGAAAGAGATAAAACCTTTTTCTTTTCTCATAAAAGTTTTGTTAAGTATTTTACTAAATTAAACAATTGAAAATGTAAAATTTTTCACATTTATTCTGTATTAAATCAACTATTTTTTATTATTGCTATTGTTAATTTTTTTTTTAATTTTTGGAATTATCTTTTATTTTTTTATCAACTACAACATTTAATTTTAATTTTTACTTATTTTTTTTAATCTGCCACTGAAAATTTAATATTAACACAATCCATGTAATATTCCATTTTAGGAAAATTTTTTAACGTAAAAATGTTATAATGAACCAAATATTCCTTTTAATTTGAATATTGTAAATTAGGGTAAAAATTTAAGGGCTTTCCTTAACTTATAGATGGCAGCATGATATAATGCACTTTAGCGATATTTATATTTAAATTAAAAACTTTTATTGATTTCAAAAAACTTTTACCGAACTCATAAAAAGCTAAAAATTCATGCAACAGAAAATAATTTCTCCGAAATAATTGATATTTAAAACATTTTATCAATTTATAAATAATTTTTTTTCTTTTTTACCATATTTCATGGTCCCCTTTTCGGTCCCAGTATAATGTAATACTATTTAAAATATCAATTCATGAATTTTATATTTCTTATTATTAAATTAAAATATAGGATTTTTTTGTGGTTAAGACAAATAAATTTAATAAAACATATTTTTTATTCATTATAATGATTTTACGCTTAGCATTTATTTAGTACAAATTTATTAGCAATAACTTTTTTTTTATTTACCTGCATAAATTTATTTATTTATTCAGATTTAGAATGACTAGTTTTTTCCAGAAATTCATATATTTGCTATTTTATATTCCAATTTGCTTTTTTTATTAAAGTAGAATTCATGAAATTAATTCAGTATGATGAATGTGTTAATTCATGTAAAATATCCTATAATTTATTTCAAACTGCTTAGAGAGAGTCATTTGAAAATTTCTATAAAATATATTGGTAGTTTCTTGACGTATTAAATTAACTTTAATTCCTTTAAATGTAGCAGTCATAATAAATAAAATTAAAAAATAAGACAACAACAATGGTAATTTGACTTTTCTCTTCCTCTCAGCAGATGGCAGCAGCAAAACCTTTAAATTAAAATAAATAAAAGGTTTTTAGGTAAATTTGGTAGATGGCAGCACCAAGTTTACAAATGGCGTATAATCAAATTCAATTTATAATTATTCTTTCCTTAATTTATTTATGGATACACAATACTTTTTTCTTTTATATTATTTCGGAAAATTCAGTATGTGAGAAAACAATTTTTCTAATTTTTCTCAACTCATCAATTTGTTTCATATTTTTAAAAAGATATTTGATATTTTTGTAATTAAATTTTATGAACTAAGCATTATCAATGTTGTATTTGAATATTTCTAAGCACAAATTTTTAATGTATTAAACTTATTTTAAGTTTAGAGTATTTATCCATCCTTTGAAAATCATTTAGTTTCATATTCATTCACAGCTAATGTAAAAAGTATAGCCTTATTTTAAAAAAATATTTATTGTAAATTTTTTTGTGGTTTAAATTTCATACCTAAGAATGTTAGTAAATAATATACGATATTTTAAGTTTTACTTAATTTTTAAAAAATTAAGTTTTACTTAATTTTTTACTTAATTAAATAAAATTTTTTACTTAAAAGTTTTACTTGAAAAATATTATTATTGAAAAATATATATAATATATAATAAAATTATAAGTTTTACTTGAAATTATAAAAAAGTTTTACTTTAATGAATATTTTTCAATTTAAACTGTTTTTAATAATGAAATCTTATATACTATTCTATTGTATTTTGTGCTCTTGTAGTTTCGAAAAAAATTTTGCAAACAAAAATTTTGCATATAAATTACAGACATTTATGTAAGATATTGGATTATAAGTTGCTTTCAGAAAGGAACAAAATTAAAATACTACATGATTGATGTCATATGGTTACATTATCCCAAACATTAATGTTAAATCGCTTATTTCAAATTATTTATATAAAATTTAAAAAATCTAATTGGCATCATTAATGTACTAAAATCTTCTTATTAAATAATTTAACAAGAAATATCTAATCATATGCTTTTCCTGTTTAAACAAATAAAATTTAAAGTAATTGTTACACGTTTAAATCATTAGCACCTGAAAAAGAATACACTCAGCAAAGAAATTAGTCACATAAATATGAAGAGAGAAAGCTTTATATTGAAATTCATTTATAACATAATTTTCATACATAAAAACAGACGCAGTTTTTTATTATTATTTAATTTTTATAAATTAGCATTTTCCTATGAAATATTTACGAAAACTAGCTTACATAATTTTGATTATTTAATTTATCTTTTAACAATAAATTTGAATACGACTTTAGATTTGTTGAGAGATCGTAAAATTTTATACAAAACAATTATTAGTGCAAAATATTTTAATATAAATGTCAAATTAAAAAAAAGCCATTTTTTTTCGAAAGAATTTTTTAAGCATTTTTATAAAACAATTTAGAAAATATTGCATCAAACATTAAAATTGCTAATTCTACTCTAATTAATTTATTTGATGTAAAATTATCTAAAAAAAGTAACTGAAATATTGAGTTTTGGTTTTTTTATAGACATAAATCAGACATTAAGTTCGAAAGAACAATAAGCATAAATCATTATTATATAATATTGAAAAAAATATATTTTACCAATTTACCAATAAATTGATTAATATAATATTTAAATTAAAACTAATATGTTTTTGAGGAATATAGCAGCTTTGGCCTGGTTAATTAGTGAATTTGCATTCGTTATCGGGAAGTAATGAGTTCGTATCCCTTTCGAAGTTCCATCGTGCTCACTAACGGCAACTGGGTCACATTAAACAGGTCGTGGTCACATAGTCCGACAAAGGAATTTTTGAGTCTTTGGTTCTTTGCTTGATCTCTTTTTCTTAGTAGTAAAATCTCACCCAGTCACACTTTCAATGTCATAATGGCAAACGCATTGGATGCCTCATTAAATAAGATTTCACCATTTGTGCTTTATATATATATATAGCTGTAAGTGTCTATAATATTTTCATCAAAAAGTTGCAGCATTCTGTTGGAGAAATAATTCAGAGTAATTACAGAATATAATTACTAAAAATGTATAAGGATATTATTATTTTAATTTTCTCAAGCAACAATGTTATATTACAACCACTGAAATAATGCAAAGAGGAAAGAATATTTTATTCTTTTTGTATAAGTGATTTCCGTCACTGTTACATTTTTGTGATATCCGTCATTGTTGTGACAGAATTACAAAAAATTATTTAAAATTGGGTAAAACGTAAATCCTTCGTAAAAGCACAAATGATTATATTATGTTAACATAACTGACAGACACATTTTAAGAGTTTGCTTTTTTATTTCTAATGGCAAACTAGTAAACAATTGTAGTCAGAATAACAAACATTGAATCTAGAACAATGAAAAAAAAGTAACCTAAACTCAGATAACAAAATTGAAAGCATAGTATATCGATAACTCGTTCATCTTGTGCCAAGTTTCCAGTATCTCTGCCAAAAATGTTCCGAGTTCAGCGCTGGTCATTTACTCAAATGGTTCGCGTCGTTTTCCTCTCATATGGTGCATAGCTGGCAAAAAGGACTTCACAGTATTTTTATACGATATTTCAAAGAGACAATCGTGGTCAGTTGTGAGAAGAACAAGGGTAACATATCTGTCCCTTTTTCAAAGTGGAATACCTGTGATATCATCGAAGCATTTCTTGTCTTTGTTTGCCTCTTATGTTTTTTTAATAATCTTCTTAGAAATATTTTTTAATTAACAGTTCGGCAGTACAAAAAAAGAATTGGTTTACCTGATATTTGTACAAATTTTGGTTGCTTTCTTTGCTAGAGTTTCATTTTCCTGGAGTCCACAATGTGCTGGTATCCACTGCAATACAACCTGTTTATGTTTTTCAATTAAATCATTGGGGTAGGAGCTGAAGAATAGTTAAGTCATTAGCTGACGCAGAAGCCGAAGGGCAGCCAAAGGATCTGACAGCATAACAAACCTTGAAATAATTTCAAACCGATACTGGAGCTGTGACAGAGTGATTTAAAAAGCTGAGACCTCTGCATCAAAGGCTGTTTTATACCTTCCGACAGAATTGTAGAACGTAAAGAGCATACGAAAGATGCCAAGACTGATACAGTCAGTCAACTCTGAGCCATTTGTAAACACGCGCAGCTGGCTATTCGTCTTCAAGGTACAGTTCATGTATAGTCTCCAAGGATACATCTTTTAGAATTAGGTCACCTGTTTCTTTCTTGGATGGGTTTATTCTGATTATGTGATCCCTTACTTCAATTGCATTTTGTGACTTGATGCGATTTTCTATCTTTCAGTTCACTCGTAGTCCTTCTTTCAACTCAAAAACCTTTTGAAGGAAGCCGTTTTGAGTTTTAAGGTTCCATGTAGATGTTGACAAAAGTCTATTCCATAGGGAAAACACAATCTGGTAATCTTGTGATCCCTTTTTGTAATATAAGCGCCCTCTCTTCAATAACTGATTTAATGCTTATGTGTCGGCTAGATAACGTAAGTGCATCAATCAATAGAATTTGTCTTAACATTTTCCTTGATAAGTCGAAAGGCTTGGTTATGGAGTTTTTCCAAGTTATCAATAATCTGATTCTGTACTGTACTATGATAAAGGCAAAATATAGGATTTAAAATTCAATTTCAGGGCTCTTTTATACCCTCCCCATTTAATGCTAGCAATTATTTTCTTAAAAGTAAGATTCTTGGCAGCTCTTTCCAATATATTTGTAACATGCTCTATCCAAGTCACTTTATGGTCAAAAATGACATTCATATAAGATAAGAGATCAGTCTGAAGAATAGAAACAGCAAACACACAATTATAGCAAACATATATTAAATTAAAAAATATATTGAATTCCTAAATTCAAATTTAATATTATTATATATGCAAAACATTAAAGTCTTATTATAAAACAATTATTTTATTACATTTCTTTTAATAAATTCTGATGCACATTTAACAGTATAAAGAATGTATTACAGGTGAAAGAATGTAATATTTATATCAACATAATAGTAGTATGAAAAAGCTTGTATTCCATTCCATTTTTTAGTTTAGCCAAAGAATATGCTGTACTCAAATCTTACACTTAATAAGCATGCAATCTCTGTAATTTATGATTAAAAGTCATGTAAGTTAATAAAAATTTATAATAAATGCTTACAGTTTCTAATTTTAAAGTGTACGTTTTTTTCCTTCTAATTTTTACAACAAAATTTGAAGGATTTGTTTTTTACTTTCATCAGGTTTAACAACATTTACGGAAGAAAATTTGGAGTTATAATGGCTAAAATTATTTTTAGTACTTCATCAAAATGCACTTCAAACGTTTATTGTAACAGCGGTTAGCCTCCACATTCCCTTCTCTTATTTTTGGGAGGAAAAAAATATTTTTAATAGGAAACGAAATCCATTTATTTGTATCTTTTTTATTATTTTTATATCCTTTTCTTAATAACACATCTCCTTTAAATTTAAAAACATTAAGTAGGTGAAATAATTGTTATAAATTGTTATCTAATATATAATGGATAAAATCTGTTATCTTCACAGATTATTAAAGCCCCAATTTTGAAATTAAAAATAAAATGTTTAGTAAAAATTAATTTTTATACATGTTATCATATTTAAACAATTACGAAAAAACAACAAATCTTTTGCTTTGCAAAAAGTGATATGGCAATCCAAGTGGGGGAACATCATTGTTTTTTCAAAGTTCATAAATTTCGTCAGCAGTTTTAATCTTACCGATTATTAGTTGTATTAGATTACATTAGATTTCAATAATTTATATCATAATGAAAAGGCAGTTGGCGTTCAAATTAAAGGTAATATGAAGCAATGAAAGGTAAAGACGATTTCAAAATATATTTTGTTTGATGAATATTTGAAGGTGTCCATAATCAGCATAGATGTGAACCTCTTATTGTTTGAGATCTGCACTATTTCGCATTGATTGAATTTGCCGGGATGGTGCTACAAGGTTGTTCTAAGTATAGAATATATCTTAAGAATTCGCTGACACTTGAATTTTTAGGACAGTAATTGACTTCAGTGTATTGTTAAAAACGAGGGAGTATTCGTAAATTTAGTATTTTAATAAATATAATGCATTTAACGAACTTATTCTACTATTTTAATTTAGTTAAAATCTAATAGGACATAAAATGCTTATGAGTTTTCCATAATTAGATGGTAATACACATTTATAGAGATTTTTCTCCAAAAAATATTCAATTTTGATCTGAATATCTCCTTGAATTCTAAATTTCAGTTTTCAGTCTGGTTTCTAAGCAGAGTTCCATGCTTCATAATAGCAGTGTATTATTTTACAAACCAAACTTAATTTTTTGCAAAAATTATTTTACCATTAAATCTACCAATGTGTAGATGTAAATTTTCATGAACAAAGCTGAATAAAATGATGCTGGTTGTATGTGAGAGAATGTAAGAAAATATTTTATTTTTAATACATGTTTGTTATAAGGGATAACTTTTTAAAAGCATGTATATATTTCAGTTTAAATCTAAATTGAGAAAATAGTATAAAAATTAATTTTTCATAATTATATATTAATCAAAATATTAAATTTATTCGGAAATTATTTGAGCAAAATTTGTATTTACCGACTCTTTACGTAGTTACTTTAACTGTAGTTAGTTATTGGATATAATTATTCGAATGTTAACTTGCGAACTTATTTAAATTGATTACAATTCACTGTTCTCTGAGGGTGAGAGAGATATTTGATTTAAAATTGTAGCCATTTGCAGAAACAAGTAAAGTATGATTTATTATTTCCAATAATAGTTATGCCTAAAGATGAATCAGGTATTCATTAAATTGTGAAGTGTTTTAAATTGCTACAGCAATGCTGCATTTAGGAATATAATTTCGAATAACATTTAATTCTTTTCTCTTCAGTTTCTCCTAAGCTATTTCGTTCTTGCTAACAAATGGAAGTACAAATCCGAGGGGATTTGAAACAGCCATTGCTTTCCAAATGACACAAATCTTTCAATCTTTTTGCTTTTCAAATCTCTTGGAAGAGAATTGTTCCCAAGTATGAGTGTTACTTTTCCAAATAAATCCTGGCATCTTAAGAGGGATTCTCCAAGAATGTAAGAGACACTGTACACTTCACTAAGCCTAATACAAAGAAATTAAGAAGTGTTAAATAGCTCCAGGAGTTTTTAATTTCAATGCATATCACTTTTCAAATATATAGATTATTGTTACCTTTTCATAGCTTCTTTATAGGATAAACTTTTTAAAAATTAAAAAAAGAGCTCTCTAATTACCAACAGATGACGTCATGATGCATTTTTACTATTATACATAATAAAATGAACAAAAAATAACAAAATGTTGAGTTTTTTCTTTTATTTTAAATTTTAAGCAAACGGTTATAAACAATTCAATTCCACAATGTTATAATATTGAGAAAAATTTAGAGAGATAAGTATCTATCTCTGTATTAATTTTAATATATATATATATATATATATATATATATATATATATATATATATATATATATATATATATATATATATATATATTAGAATTAATAAATATTCTTAATTAGATTTCATTTCCTTTAATGCCTACTGTAGCTATAATTTTATTTCAAATTAATAGAGTCTACTAATGCTTAGAAAAAAGTAGGAGCGATTTATTCTTTTCACAATAATTTATTTTTATTGGCATTTTTTATAATATAGTCATTCGTGCGCTATTAATTTCTGAAAAAATGCTAATTTATTCCCTCTCAGAAAATTAAGATATGGCTATTCTTTAATTTGCCATTGCCGAAAAATAACTATAACCATTCCCAGATGGATTGTCAAGCATGAAATAATTTCTAGCTGAAATAAATGAATATATCATTTCATTAAAAAATGTCTGTTATTATTAATTCTCTGTTATTCCTTCAATCGTTTCATCAAACAATCTAAGTCAACATACAACACTTTAATCCCCTATTAGTTTCTTCTGTTTCGATCTACTTGCTCTAAGTAACTTTTTTTTTGTATTTAAGTAGTTTATCCTTAATTATAAATCTAAAAAATTGCACTTAATTGTAGGAAATGACATTTATTGACATAAAACTCAACTATTAGTCAACACATTTTTATATGGTAGTTTTACTTTTATATAGTGTATTGAAATTGAGATAAAAAATTTGAATTTTTTTCCATGCACTGAACATTCTCAGGTGCTCTAATTTGCTAAGATGACGTCTTTTTTCATATAAGCTTTTATATAAAATTTTAATTTTCATAAGAAGTTTGCTTTCTACATGGGAAGATTTAATGTGCCATAATGAATAATATTTATACAACTTTTAATATACTTTATATACACCACCTTTAGCAGTAATAGCTTACTGTATCTGCTCTAATGAGAATTTTGAAAAAAGAAAAACAGCGTTTTTTATCTAGTAGATATCATCTGCTTCATAACATTAAAAATTATTTATAACATAGATTGAGAGATTGATGTCTTAAAAATATACTGTTTAAATGCAAAATATAGTGCAAATATTCATGTGAAATACAAACTTTCCTTGAAGTGCACTTTATATTTAAATAAAAATAAGATAATATATAATAACTATATAAAATAATTTACTTCAGTAACTATCACATTGCCAAATGTTTCCTTTCATAAATTACACTATAAATAATTTCTTCTTTTATCACGTGTATTTAAAAAGAAAGAAAATGAATATTCAAAAGCCAGATTTGTCATCTAGGAAGTCTAACTGACGAATAAAAGAAATGAACAGAAAATCCACTAACAATTCTGAAGCAATTTAAATTCCGCAAACCAAATATGATAGGTTAAAGTAGCACATATTTCATTCATGCAGAAAGAAAAATCAAAATTAAATCAAAACCTTGCATTTAAAAACAAAGTTTATTTTTCCCATAGAAATTCAAACGAAAATATAATGGAGAGAAAGCTTTCGGCTTAGAAAAGTGAGTCTGACGATACAACCAGTCGTGGTTCATAAATTGGCACAAAAAAACAACAACAGCTGAGCCATTAATTTGCGATTTTTTTAAGAGTCTGGAAAACACGAATAAAATCTATTAAATCAGTTACACACTCTGCATATGAGGAGGAACTAAATGGAAATTTTACATACGTACTTATATAAAATGAATGTGTAATATCAGAAGAGTTAAAAAATAACAAATAACTGTTTTAAAATATGAAAATACCTTGCAAATGTTGAGTGATTTTACAATTATTATTCATTAAATAATCAAAAATGATTATCAGAATTCAAATCAAATTTGACATATTTGAATGATTAAAAATATATTTAACATTTTTAATGCTGGCGTAAGCACGGCAATAGTCTTAAGATTCTAAGAAATAATTTACAATTATTGTTGTTATTTATTTAAAATTCCATTAATTAACGAAAATTTTAAAAATTTAAGTAGTTCTTGCCGATTTAAATTAACCATAAATTGGATGTTTTGTCTTGTGTTTTTCATTTTACTTCTTCTGCTGCTCTATTGCCAACTTGTTAAGGACTTGAATCAATGGAAAACGGATTCTCAAACCGATATTCCGGTCTTTATACAAGAATTCGTTTTATTAATAAATGAACTTCGACACTATTCTCAAACATTCAATGGTGAACTTCGCCTTGTTTGCTGCCGAAATGGGAACAAGTTCAGTATCCCCATACACTGATTTCTCGCCAAATCTGGTAACCGTTGTTTACGTTGTAGTGTTGCCGATTTCAGCTTTTGTTTTTATTGTAGTGTTGCCAAATTTAGTTTTTGTTACTATTTTTATTTTTTCCTTGCCAGATTCCGTTTTTCTCGTGTTTTAAATAATTTTTACGTTATATATGTGCTTTTTTTAGTGGCAATAGCTCTTTTAATTTCACTTCGAGAACTTTCCAGAACTTTCTTTGCTAATTGTTATACGTTTTAATTACTAGTCATTTTAATTTAAACACTTTTGCTGCTGGAATCGGTGGATTTCCGCTGTTGTGTTTCGTTGTCACCAGTGTCCAAACATCGTAAATTTTTTTTTTTTTACTATTTCTTTTTCATTATTATTTTTATTTGGTTTAATTTTAATATATATTTTTTTATTAAATGATATATTTTATGTATTTAAAACCGTTAAATATTCTTTTTTCCTTATTTCGTTTTCTTAATTTATTATCATCTTTTTATTGTTTTAATTACTTTATTTTTTGTTTTAATTTAAAATGTCTCTTATTCAAAATGTTGTAGAAAAATATCAACAAGTTATTTTAGCAAAAATTAAAGATAATAATGATGGATTATTGCTCAGGATTCCAAATTATTAATTAATTTAGGATTCGCAAATATTAATTAATTTTTAACGGAAATTGGATTTGGAGAAGGTGTAATTATTTTTTTTAAATTCTATTGCTTACATGTATTTTTTTATTGTATTCGTGTTTCATTTTTATTTACTTAAAATGTGTATATATTTAAAAAATATTTTATTCATGTTTTTTTTTTTAATTTAAAAAATGTATATATTTGAAAAATTAGTTTTTGCATGCTTTTTTTAAAATTTTATAAAGTGTATATATTTAGAAAAATATTTTTGCATGCTTTTTTTGTAAAATTAGATAATTATTTTTACTGAAATGTGACACTGGTGACAAACGAATAAGTCGAAATAAATCGGCATGTCAGATTAACTTCATATCAAGTAAGTCCATTATTTATATTTATTTCCCTTTTTAAATTTTCTGAAATGCATATTTTTCGATCGAACTTAGGGAAATTTCCCGTTTTAAAAAACACGCCCCTAGCTTGGCGACAAAAAATTCGCCGCGTCGCCAAGTGTATGGGGATACTGAACTTGTTCCTCGAAATATAATGAAGGTAGGTGGCAAATTTATCAACAAGTCGGATTTACGATGCCGTCTTGAGTGGAATGAAACGCTATCTGATGTCATGGATAGTTTAAACCAATGAGAATCGTAATAAAGTTGCGGCACAGGTGCCGTAAAATCCAGGATGCCAAATTCTAAGATTGGCGGTTTTTGGGCGGATTTTCTTATGTCTTTGGCAACCTCGTTTTTATTACGTCATACATACGGAGACCTATAAGAATATTGCAGAAAACTCTATTTTGGTAAACATAGTATTTACGTCATCGCCCACGTCACGATACGTCATTTTGGCAAAATTTCTTCATCACTAAAAAAATTCAGAATTTGGAATCGTGGATTATAAGGCCCCTGTGCCAAATTCGCGTACTCACGATCTCAGTGGTAGTGAATAAAACAACCAATTTATGATTAATGATTTATATAATACTGAGATTAAAAGAAATCGGAAGTACAAGTAACTTATTCTTCAATAATGTTAATTATTGTATTAAACTAAAGCACAAAGATCTAGAATAAAATAATTGAGACATTATTAAGTAATTGTTTATAAGGGATTTAAATATTGTTAAAGCATACCGTAACTGTTACGAACAAGTTTAATACATTAAAGATGCATAGGTAAAATTTTCACAAAAACCTTTTTCAATAGATAAAATATCTAACTAAAGAAATGTTAAAAATTTGCCTTTGGGGGAATATAGGAATAAGGGAGGAGAATACAAACAAATACGGTAAGTATTTTCCGTATATATATATATATATATATATATATATATATATATATATATATATATATATATATATATATATATATATATATATATATATATATATATATATATATATATATATATATATATATATATATAATTTCAATTTGATTTTACAAAACATATTGGTTTTTTTATATACTGTATACATTTTTAAAGGCTCAGTTTTAGTGTACGGTCACCCTTGGCGCGTATTTTTTTGAAGCCAAATTTGGCGAACAAAGCCTTATTTTTGTCTCATGTGATTCTCGCGAGATACTCGTCATACAGATGAAGACCAATAAGAATTAAGGTGAAAATTCAATTTTAACAACTCTAGTGTTTACGTCATCGCGATGAAATTTAAAACATTTTGTTCCATTTCAGCATTTTACTAGAAATTTTTGCGAGTTAACTTCGTAAGATTTTTTAGTGTGTTTTACAATTTGCTTGACAGTTTGGATAATTAAATTCCAGGTTGTCTTGCTCTTTTTCATTAATTTAAAAATTTAAATTGATTTTAAAGTTACTGTATAAAATTGTGTCGATACTTTCTTTCTTTAGTTTATGTATATGGCATTCTTATAATTTATATTATTACTATAAAAAACTATATAATTTGTATATACATTTTTAAAATTATTGTTTCTGTATTTAATTTCTTAAAGATATTCTATTTAACAGTTTAATTTGTACTTAATAATTTATATTTATTCTTTTTCGAATGTTGCTTTATTTTTCATTGTTATTCGTGTTCGGATTCTTCTGGAATTTTCGTTAGAATTCGTATTCTGATATTCTTAAAACTGATATTTACTTTTTCGAAGTTCCCATATTTTCCTTATTCGCTTTCGTTTCCGAAGTAATTTCTTTTTTTCAGCTCTCTCGTTCTTTTCGAAATATTTTTGTGAATCAAAATATTTTATCGAAATCAAAATATTTATTCGAAATATTTTTGTGTTTTGTTTTAATCAAAAAATTTTATGGATAATTTAACATATCAACTTTATTATTTTACCATTGATGTTTGAAATCTATAAATTTGAGTTTTTTGTTAATTTTGTAAAATTACTTGAGTATATTGATCGATACCAATAATGTATGAAATATTTGACACTATTTCAGCCATTTTTCCTCCCGCCGTTTTTCCCGATCGGAAATGACGTCATACGGCCTTGGCGACTTCTTGAAAGTTTCGCCAAGGGTGACCGTACAGTAGATTTTAACCTTTTTATAATATTATTAAAGCAATTATAATTTCGGAAATTTGTTAGAACTGTATATTTTGTGGATTTACATACTCTTGAAATAAAATTTAAACTAGTATTGAAAAACATTTGTTAGACGGGATTGAATTATTCAGTAATGACACCCGCATCTGTTAGAATGTTACATACATTTTAAAATGTAATAATGTTAAAAATAACATTATGTTATGTAAAATTTACTTATATATGGTAAATAAATTATTTTT
Organism: Latrodectus hesperus; assembly: GCA_037975125.1. NCBI lineage: Eukaryota > Metazoa > Arthropoda > Arachnida > Araneae > Theridiidae > Latrodectus > Latrodectus hesperus. Next base: position 19,456,217 of record CM075853.1, on the reverse strand, counting down.
GTATTCACATTTCCATATTGAGGTTGCAGATATAATAAATGATGTAATTATTAGGGAATATTTTACACTTATATATAATTTTCTTATCACTGTATTATAAAAATTGATTGAAAAATTTACAAAAAAATTTCTTCTTTTTCTTTTTATAAATTGTTTTATTGCTAAAATGCTGTTGCTAAATATTATTTTGAATTTTTTAAAATAATTTCTCAAATTCCTTAATAGTTTTGGAGTGATTTTTCCTTATTTTTTGTTATTTACTTTAAAAGTTATAACTTGGTTCTTATTTCCTTAGAACGTTTTATATTTATCAAATAAATAGTTTAAAATAATTCCGTGCCCATATCCAAAATGTACAGAAAAAATATTAAATTCAGATACCTTGTTTACAAGGAATGCTAGTAGATGGCGGCACCTGTTACGTTTTAGCAATTTCAACACGCATTCAAAGAATACAAAGAACTTCCCAAATGAAAGATGACAAAGAGATTAATCACTGAAGAAAGTTATGTGCTGGAAAAGTCTTGAAGTTGTGGGAAAAAATATTAAGTAATTCTGAAGTTCTATAGAGAAATAATTTTTTTTGTCTTTTTGCAATAAAATATAGAGAAAACACTTAGAACGAACTTCGACTCTGAAACAATTTAAGCCATTACTTCTTTCGAATGTTTTGAGAAATAAAGGAATATATTTTTGAAAAAATTAATTTTAATAGAATTTATTATGGTTAAATATTTTGAAATTTTTGTTACGGGACAATGTTATGCACTTCAAAACCCTTGTGTTAGTAAAATATTAGAAGAAAATATAAGTTAAATACAGTGTTTCGAAAATGTAGAATTTTATTTAAAATTACTTATATTTAAGATTTAAAAATAATAAAATAACTGTAAATTGTAAAAAAATAAAATGCTTAGAAATTTTCTTATAGATGAAAATCAAATATTTTTTGTTTTAATAATTATAAGTTTTTGAAATTGATGTTAATTTTAACATTTATGTTAGTAGCGTTAAATACGATTGTTTATCTATCTATCTATCTATCTATCTATCTATATATATAGATATATATATATATATATATATATATATATATATATATATATATATATATATATATATATATATATATATATATATATATATATATATCTATATCTATATATATATATATATATATATATATATATATATATATATATATATATATATATATATATGTGTGTGTGTGTGTGTGTGTGTTTGTGTGTATGCAAGCAGGTATGTATGTATAATTAAAATACATAGCTTTTGAAATAAATTAAAAATTATTTCATTTTGATTCTAATCCTTATTTAATCCCATTTTTATTATGTTTAAAGAATGAAATGTTTAATTTATTATAAAAATATTTTTGCATTTTTAATTATCTAGACGCATTATCAGGTATTAAAACATTATGAGGTATTAATGTCTGCAGTTAGTTATTAATTTATAGTTAGTTTATTTTAAAAATAATATATGAAGATTACATTTTATGAGTGCACTTTTATGTTCAAATTTTTTAAAAATATTTTCTTTTATTTATGAGTGTTGAAAATGAAACTGTTTCATAAAAGATAGTTATATAAAAATATTAATTTAAATGCCAAATTTTCTCTATTATTCAATAAATTACTTTTCATTATATCAAATCTTTCAACAAATTATATCATTGCAATTTGGAAGTATCTAATCAGAATTTATCTTACTTATTCAAATTACATTATGTATATGGTTTCTTAATAAACATTTCTTTTTATTAACTGAAGGTAATATAAGAATAAAAACAATTCGAGAAGTTTAAAACATTGAAATTTAAATTAACTAACCCTACTAATTTGAATATTTTTCGTTTGGAAAAATTTATTAATATAACTTTCTTCTTTGTTTCCGATGTTATAAAACGAATAGCGCTTATTTATTTTAATTAAATCCTCTTAAAAGTCCTATATAAGTATATGCTATTATTTCCGTAGGCTATTAGATTCTCATTATTTTTTTTATGAGAGGTACATTTGAAGACTTCAAAGAATATAAAGATGCTTCTTGAATTAAATCCCATTGAGTAACAATAAAACCGTAATAACTTGGAGACAAAAATAATCTCTGACGTAAAAGAGTGTTTAAACTGTTACCGCTTCTCAACCACAGAATAACAAAATTACGCAAGATAATTTTTTTCAGGATAATCATTAACATAATGAATTTTTGCAAGGAGAAGAAAATAGAGCAGATAAAAGATATTTCACCGTATACTCAAATAGCTAATACTCCCTTATTTAACTCTGAAGCCTGCGCGCATTTTTTTTTTCCGCGGTGAAGCGTTAATTTTTTTGTGCACAGTTGACTAGGTTTCGGATTGATTTTTATCTGAAGTAACATTTTTGTGTCTGCGTGGACTTGGAAAAAAAAGAATTAATCGAAGTGGAAAATGAGATTTAATGAACACGGTGATATTTTACTCCACTTCCAGTTAAAATAATCGATTTTTATCGAAAAAAATTCAAAGTTTGTACTCATTCCAATAACTGCTTTTAAATTAATCTTTAATTAGAAACGAGGGTAGTTACGCCTGGAGAGATTCCTGTTTAAAGAGTTTATTCTTAAACTAGTTAAAAGACACTGATTTTGTTAATGACACGGGAGAGTGAAGATCCTGATGTCATGCATGAGGGAGGCAATGAAGAATGCAACTGACACTGCAAAACAAAAGAGTTATTTTTTCAAAAAATTAAAACAATAAATAAAGTACGGCAAAAAATGATCAAAGTATTATACTATTAGTACAGCTTTACAAGAAAAAAACAAGAAAATTATTTAGAGAAAATAAAATACGTACGAAAATGACTTTTAAAGACACTTTTCTTGACCTGAATTTATTTTTCCTTCCGAAATTAAGGATTAAGTGTTGTAGTTATTTAGATTAATTTTAAAAGTGCAGTAAACATTATAAGGAGATAAAAAATACATTAACGTACATTCACTCACAAGCATAACAAACAGATATAGTCGATTTAATTAAACTTATCAATATTTAGAAATAAATTTTAAAAGACTATTATATCTCAACAAGCTTCTACCTTGCTTTAAAGACATTTAGTGAAAAATCGGTAGTATTGAATTAAAGTTAAATTAAATAAATGATTACAAGAGTTAAACATTTGTTGTTTAAAAATTAATAATTTTATTGGTCATATATTAATTTGTAATTATGAGCCATTCTATTTGTATATATCAAGGATATTAACTTTTAGGTTTCAGTATACTTAGGACTTACTTTAATTGCAGACATAATAAAATTATCTAAATTTTATTATATATATATATATATATATATATATATATATATATATATATATATATATATATATATATATATATATATATATATATATATATATATATATATATATATATATATATATATATGTAAGAGTATATATATATAAAATTACGTAAGTTGTGCGTGATTTAATTACATATTACGTTTCAGCTGTTTGTGATTACTTTTAGACAATGCCTGATAGTACTGAACTTCACATTGCTCACATCTTTTGTGAAATTCCGTGCAGAGTTGTGAAGCTGTTGTTATTTATGACACTTGGACAAGCCTAGCTCGCAAGTCGAAGGCTATACGAAATTAAGTCAGAAGGGTGTGTCTTTCATTTAATCAGAGCATCACGAAGGGGAAAGTACGACTTCTCCGATAGATGACACCACCAGAGGAGCCACTTTCTTAATTTTGACCTTGATCTGGAGGAGGAGGAAGTTTTCTTTAGATCATTACACCCAAGGTAACTGCTCAACGACTCTGACCACAGGACTTTCGATTCTACAGATTTAACCCTACCCTTCCGGATGGTAAGCTGATGCTCTAACCAATAAGCTTCCACGGCCTTGAAGAATATTTCTGAACATTATTTTGTTGCATTAATAAGCTGTAGCAATGAGCTAATATAATAAGCAGAAATAAGCTAATATACAATAAGAGTCAATAAATATAATAAATTATATTTATTAATTCACATTTTAAATTATATATACATGTCTGTGTCTTAATGAGTTTTAGCTATACGTTTTTGAATGAAATTTGCTCGCATTTACTGTTTTTTATTGGTTTTGTATCTGAACATAGAACTGATTATATTAACTTCCTTTAGTAATTCTCATTCTAACAGTATATTATGAATATTTTAAAAACAATTAAAAATTTTCATTTTTAATATTGACATTGAATAATGAAAATAGTGTAATGTAACATAACAAACTAATCATGCTTACGGAAAACAATTAACAATTATAAAATTGGGGTATTATATAATATTCTTATTTGTGTTTTTCTAAGAGGCTTATTTTACCATTCAATCATTTATCTACCATCATTACTGTTATTGTTTTTATATTTACCTTATTATTTATCGTTTTTGAACTGAATAACAAGCTTAATGTTTTCATAGTTATAATGAAAATTACGAAGTTGATTTAAGTATAGAAACTTCTAAATTCTGTTAGAGTACGTAAAAAATTTTTAATATGTACTTTGGACAATGTGCCAAAAAAATGAAACTCGTATAAATTAGGTTATTGTTTTCTAAAGTACACAACTCATGAAGAAAATCCTTTTAAATCCTCACAAGTGGACAAAACATTTATAGTTATAAACTAAAAACTGAAATATAATGAGATCCTATTTAAGCAGTCATATTCTGTTACACATTTTTTTTCTTTTTTGCGATATACACAAGTTTAAAATATGTATACATGGTATAATTATTTTAAATTAGAAAAATTACCTACTTTACTCAACAATATTACATATTCATTAGCATTTTCATGAAAAAAAGAATTCTGCAGTATTGAGAGAACTTGTACCCATTATATTTCTTCTTGCTCAGACAAATCGATTCTCGTATAGTGAGAATGAAGGTAATAAGGAATAACTAGTGCCTGAATCAACCCTTTCAATTTCGTCACGTTCCCTTTCATCACTTTTAACGATTCCGCCTTTAATGAAAGCCTCGCACCTAAATAAAGCCATTACTCTCTCATTCAGTGGAGTATGGCGATATATCTCTAAACCTGATATCAATGATCTCTCGTATTCATATTTACAACTCCGCTGTGTGGTGGAGCCTGACGAAGCACCTTCCCCCCCTCCCCACCGCATTCCGCAAAGAACACCAGAGCTCAGCTACCAGGATGGGAGCTATCTCAACAAAAGTAAGGCTTGTCCCACTAACTCAGGAGCAGGATTTTATAGGTGGGGAGAAAATAATATGGAATCCTGTTATATGGCCGTTTCCTTATGACAGTTGTTTGTTTTTAACGGCGGCTTAATCGCTGTTTCCAGATAGCTCAGACTTCCCTGGAAAGATTGTGTTACGGCTGGAAGGATCTCTTACTTTCGGTTGGAATCTCGCAGCGAGCATTGTAACATTCTTTTATTAGTGTTCTCTAATCCCTTCAATACACAGTTTTTTTTCCATTTGTTTCTGGAAAGGTTGTGGTTTAAGAGAATGTCTGAGGAAAATATTAGCAGGATTTTTTTTCTTCAGGAAATAAATGCTTCAGGCATGAAAGATATTGTGCTGCATTTCTTTGCACTATTATGACAATCGCAAATGGTCAGAGAGTGTTTATAGCTTTTATGTTAAAATTAAAATAAGAATCATAACTTATAAGAATCATAACTAATAATTATGTAAGCTAATAATTAATGTCATTTGTCAATTTTTTTACTATCAAAATAAAATGTTGACTCTCAAACAACCTAATAATTTAAATATTCGACTTGAATAAAACTTTCTCAATAAAAATAAATAAGTAATAAAATTTTACACACGTTCTTATGTTCACAAAATTTTAAAGTATTTAATATATAAGAACTTTATTTATTTTCTTGTGATATTTAAGCAATTATAATGCTAGTCTCATAGCTGAAATGATTAGGGCATCAGCCTTTCAACTTTAAGGGCGGGGTTCGACTCCCAATGCCGCCAAAACCCACCGAGTACATGCGATATATGTTGCTGTTAAATCCGTGGATTCGAACATTCTATGGCCGGTCGTTGAGAAGTTACCATGGGTGTAGTGGTCGGGAGAAAATTTCCTCCCCCTTTTGATCAATGAAAAAATTGAGGGATTGGAACCTCTGGTGGTGCCATCTATCAGAGGAGCTTAGCATAACCAACGACATAACGAGCCTGTCTTGTCCAAGTGTTATAAGTAACAATATAACCTGGAAAATTGTAATCTAAATTACTTTTTGTTAAAGATAAGGTAAAATATTTGCATTCCAATAAGTATTTTAACATATTATGTGTGCTATTTCCTCTAATTGGACAGCTTAAAATTCGACTTTCAGTCCCAAATGAGGACTTCAAAAGCTTTTTCACACCTCTTGATAATTAGACAGAGACACGTTTCATTACGTATACATCGCACTCCCTTTCTTTTTTAAGGTGGCGTGGCAGTGGATACTTCCGGTTGAGAGGAAATATATATAATTCAAACAAATATTTTTCTTAAAAAAATTCATCTTTATTTACTTCACAGAATTAAACCTTCTCTTACAAATAGTTTCATGAGAAACTGAAATAAATTAATATAAAATATTAAATTTATCTACTTCAATTTTCTGAATAGTTGTTAAAAATAATTGTTCAAGACACTTGTTCATTTTCCGTGGTGGAATTAAGATTTTTTTATTATCAGTTAGTTGCTATTTAAGGATAGAAAATTGTTTTAAAGTATGACAGATATTATAAGCCATTTATTTAGTAAAATACAGTTAATGTCAATGTTTGCCTATGTGTTGTTAACAATTCACCAGCCAAACTTAGTTATCCAATATAAATGTTTAAATCCACTTTACACTCTTAAAAAAAATCGATTGGTTTTTCACCACTCGATGAGCGACTGATGTTTTGTACTCCATAAAGATATAAAATGAATCCTTACGTACTTAATTTGGGAGAGAAGTTCTCTTTCAAACACTCCATCCTCAGTTCAAAGCAATTTTCACTCCTTTTTTGACGTGTTTATGGCACAAAGCAAATGTAATGTGCTCTGATTGGTTTAAATCATCACGTGGCTCTATGCTTTCAGTTTAGTTTCGCTAAAAATGGAGGAAAGAACTCCACATTTTGTAAAAGCGATCTATTATAATACTTAAAATATAAAATTGGACAAAAGCATTACGGTCTTTATTTCTTATAATTAATTGAATAACTAAATCAAATCTTCATATTTGTGTTTTTCACCATTATATAAACTTTTGTATTCGAAAGTGTGAATGAATGAATTCTATTGAATTCATATTCATGTAATATTCATAATATTTGAAATTTCTTATTAATTGATGATATTTAATAATATAACAATGTGTTTGGAAATTTTATTTTTTATTTCAAATACTATTTTTTGCCAAAATTTAATTTATTATAAATTAATAGTAAATTATAATGAATGGAATTTTAAATTCTTTTATTTTCGAAACAGCGTGAATATGACTATTAATTTTCTCGTTGATTTAAATATCTACAATTTATATTATAGAAATATTATTTAATATAGTCTATTGCACTGAACTGAAAGTGCGATTAGTATCAAATACAACATTTTACCAATGAATAAGAATATATTTTTTCATAAATAAAATTCGACGCCTTTTAATTTAAATGTTAATACAATATAAAGCAAATATTAATCTACAGAATATTACTTGACAGTATGTATTTTATTTATTGAAATTTTACTAACACAATATGCCTTTTATTTATTAAAATTTCACTGACAATTTTTGATTTGATTGTTACTAAGTAAAAGCATTCGTAGATAAAACGAAAAGGAATTGTATGTATCAAAATCTACTATTAATTTGTATAATATTTTAGAATTTACAGCTAAACATTTTGTCGATGGAAATATAATTTGTATTCGTATTTTATGGTTGTCATTGTCATCATCGAAAAAAAAAATAAACAAAATTAGCAAAAGGAAATCTGAAACATGTAGTTATTTTGAAGATGATGAAATGCAATATAAGAAAGAAATGGATGATTAGGTATACATTCTGTATAATATGTAATCAAAATAAGTTTTATGGAGACTGGGAAAATGTTAACTATTGTTATTACTAAAACTATTAATATCATTTTGCTTGTAAAATTTATTTAAACGTTTGAAGTAATATTATACGTTTATGTAAGAACGTGGTAATTTAATAATGTTTTTAAATCTATTTTGAAGTAAAATTTTCTAAATATTTTTAATTTAAATTTAATAATTTAAAAAGGTAAATATCCTGTATTTATAATTCACTTGACCATAGTTTTTACATGTATGATGTTATTGAGTAAATGACATGACAATTCCAAACAGTATTTTCAGTTAAAATCTCTTATTAATGTTTTTTGGTTTTATAGTTGATTTTAAAATAATGAAAGGTAATTATTCATTCAAATTCAAAATTTATAGAAAAAGGGTTTTTTTAATATAAAAATGGAAGAAAGGTCTTATTGTTATGTTGATATTTGTTTAATGATTCCATGATCCAAAAGAAAATAATTAAAATCTATATTTTACAAAATATGCAGTATTGCTTGTGTCTTTTATTATATTGTAGTTTTCTGTCCTATATTTTAAAAAATCATTTAATTGTAATGTATTTGAATATTAGAACACGTGATAAAAAATAATAGTTTAAAATTTTTTTGTTATAATTTGTAAAAAAAAAAAATATTTATTTATTAAAAATTTTTTATCTGTTTTTCAGTTACAGTTGATTGATTCCAAAATTCTTTAACATTAGAAATAAATTTATGTATGCATGTATATATTTTCATTTAATGATTGAACAATCAATTTTGTAAATTATGATAAGGGCTATATCTATTTCATAACAAAGAAATATTCCTAAATTAGTTTGTATTTGATTCATTGTATACCAATAATTTATCATTTTTGCCACATTCTTATAAAAATTTTTAAGAACTGCTAGATAATCATTAATTTACTAACTTCAGTTATTAAGTTTTATTGAATTAATTAATGAGAATACCATTTTTTAACAAATTACTCTTGCTTTAAATTACAATAAAATGTTCTATTAATTTAATTTAAATAATTATTCGTTTTATTACAGATAGATTTGGAATTTGATATTTAATATCCAGAAGCTGACTGTTTTCTTATTAAATGTTCTGCATAATATGCTCCTAGAATATTATCATATGTTAACAAACTTGTCCTATAATATGAAATAAATATGTGAGAATTGAGGATGGTAGTATTTTTAGGCTGAATATAATTTTAATATAGAATATAATTATGTATATATCTGATTCCTTGCAGAAAAATAAGGCTTTATTTTTTTAAGCATTATTCTTTTATAATTTTAGTATTAAAGTTTATATGGATCTAATGAGATTGCAAATACTATAGAAATTTTAGTTATTATGGTTTTTTTCGTATTAGGTGAAGAGATCTTTAGAAGAAGAACAGCGCTCAAAAGTAGTCAACTATACTTTATTGGCTGTGGTCAAAAGAAAGACGTGAATATGAAATATTTTTATCTGAGGAATAGGAATTTATTGATGTCGGATATGCAAGATTAAAAAAACCTTCAATACTTTATATAAATGTCATCACGTGTTTATTGTTAAGTACGATGATAAACTTACTGTATTTATAAATTAAAAAATGGTCCTGTTGGGATTTTAATTGAAACAATACATTCTTACTATAATCGATCAAGATCTAAATTTTGCAAAATACATGCATTAAAATGCATATTATCTTTTTTATTCTTATTTTAATAGTATTCTTATTTTGTGTTATAAAACTGTCAATTCAACAAATTAAGCTCCAATATTAATTTGACATCATAAACATAAGAATTTCTGTATACATATTTTTATTTTATTTTTTCTGTATTAAAAATTGAATAAATGTTTTTTGTATAATCTTGCATTTTATTTTTAATTTCATTCTTAGTTTCATTGAAGTTATTTTCAGTTTAAACTAAACTTGGAAAATATATCATAAAACAAGATTTATTTGCAAAAACATAAGTCAGTTTTGTTCAACAGAATAATCTGTGAATATTTGTTTTTATCCTTATGTAACTTCAAAAATGCATATTATCAATATTCAAAAATAAATTTTTAGCTATACTTTAAATAAAAGATTTTTTCAAAAGAACATAAATTATATTTACTTATGTAAAATATTTATGTATTTTTTAAACTGTGTACAATTTGTTGTACTATGGGCCCATAGTAAACTAAACTGAAAAATAAGTAGTGTGACGATTTTTTCTTGAGAATGCTACACTCACACGTAAAACTAAATAGATATAAGTAATGTAATAAATGGCTGACCAATTTGCTTGATATTGTATGTAATTTAAAAACCACTATAATTATCCAAATCAATTAAAATGTCATATTCAATTGTACTGTTATATTATTGACTAAAGAAACCATATCTTTATATTGTAATTGTCAAAAAAACACATAAATCCTTATAATAATGACTTCAAAACCTAATTTCTGCACTAAATTGTCAATATAAAAAAATCTGCAATACTTCTATAAAAGATTGAAATTCACTCTTTTTTCTATCTAATTTATCCCTTTAAATGATTTGTTGTTACTCCCCTTAATAGGAGTGGTTTACCCGCCTCTTTCGAAAGATTGAATTTCTATCCTAAAGATTGGTTGAGTTTTTTGAAAATGAAAGAGTGAAATTTCACTCCTTCTGAGTGAAATCCACTCGATTTTTTTAAGAGTGTAAATAATTATTAATAATTTAAAAATATTATTAAAAACCTTTTTTATTTTTCATATACTAAGATTATTGATAACATATTTATGTGATTTAACTATACAGAACTTGTAAATAAATTTTTGTAAATATTTTACTTTAAAAAAAAGAGGCTATTCAATTTAAAATTTTATTATTTATGTGTAAAAAATTAATGCGTGGGTTCCCGAAAGGATAATTTTTTCAAACAGCTAGTCTTTAAAAACTGTATAATTCTTTTTTAATCAAGATGTGCGTAGATTTTAAAAACATCCAAACATCAGTAATCCGAATAAGTATTTAAAACTAAGTATTATATTTGGTAAGGAATATTCTGTAGATATAAGGCTTAAAGGCTTTCCGTTAAATGTATCTAAAATTGATTAGAAAGGAGCTTTTTTGATATATTTTAATCTGATACTTGTATTATTAACTTATGATTAAATTAAGTATTCTTTAAAAACCAATAGCTTAAGTAAAACAATTTTGTGCTGAAATTTATAATAGTTTATGATAAAATTAATATCTATGCACACTACAACTGAAACTTTTAAATATTAGATTAAAAATTATTATTTTCCTCCTACCTTTAAAAGGCACAATGAATTTAATTATTAAAACCTTTTGAGTTGAATGGTTACCTCATGTAATTAAATTTTGTTTTCCCACTTCAAAATACATTAAAACCCTTTAAACACAAATTTTTATGCCTTTAATCTTTAAATCTAAGTCAGATTAATTGAAATAGGTATAATATACAATTTTATTTTGTGCTATACGTCTTTCTTTTGATCAGTGTGAATTAACTTTTCTTATATTTCACATAATGGGTATTTTTTTGCTTCATACGTTTTTGATATCTAAGCCATATGACCTAAAGTTGATTTATTTGTATAAATATATATTACATTATTCATTATTTCATCTTAATTGCGTTTTAATTTTGCACATTTTTACATGTAGAATTTGGACGTCAATATATTCATTTTGACTTGTCAGTAGTCTCAAAATAATTAAATTCTTTCTCTTATATTTCAAATTGTTCTCATTGTTAAGTATAGGTTAGATAATATAAGTCCAAGTGGGTGACTATAATAATAACATTAACTTGCGAAAAATTTGATTTGGACATAATTATAATATTGTAATTCTATGAAATAAATTAACTATTTTCATTTATAAAGGTAAAATACATTTGGAAAATTTTCTTCTTTGTTGGCCGTTAAGTAATGGTTTTAATTTCCTAAAGTAATTAACATAAAATATAATTATTTAAGAGATTTTCATTTGAATTTATTTGAAAGTGAAGGAATAAATTCGTAGAATATTTCATAAAAATGAAAAGTGTTTTGAGATGTTAAATGGTAAGGAAAAACTATTATGTTAAAGGAAAACTTTTATGTTTTATACATAAAATTAAACACTTCCAATTATATTAACCAAATAAATATGTTATCGTTAAAATTAAATTTAATAAAATTCTTCAAATTCTTCATACGAAGAACTTTTGGTGTCCAAAAATTCTTAGCATTTGTAACATTTGTAAACAACCTTCATCAATCAGCTGGTCTTTATAAATTTGTTTTTTACTTTTCTTCCATTTAATTACTTTACAACATTGAGTTCAATATAGTTGCTAGCTTTCTGAATATTTAGGCAATTTAAGTTGAGTGTTCATTTCTTTTCCTTGTACGTAAATATTTTGATAAAATTTTAATCAAGTGACTTTAACTGCAACATTCATGTAATTTAACATAAAAAATATACCTCTCTCCCTTTTTAAAGTCTTATGGCATATTTATTTTAGCAAGTATTATAGAAGTTTTAGAAAAAAAAATTCTAACAAAATAAAGACTTATAAAAATTAAATGCTCCCAAAACTTGTACATAATTGAATATATTTTCCTTATAGAAAAAGAGTACAAAAATATTGAGCACAAAGTGCTTTCGATTTAAAATCTTATGTGGTTACATATCTTTATCTTGTAACTAAGAATTATGTTAAAAATACGTAACAAGGCTTGATCATAAAATAAGACTTAGTAAAATTTCTGTAGAAAAAGGATCTGTTTTCTCTGATTAAAAATCAATATTCCTATAATAATTCAAAAATTTAAAGCAATAATAAAAATGTCTTAAAATTATAAAATAATTTACAAAATTATGATCGCCTGGTAAAACAGAATGCTATAATGTATTCCACTTTACATCGATATTAAAATTAAAATAATTCTAGTAAATGGTTTCAGTAATGTGTCAGTAAATATTCAGCATTTTAATGGATATAGTAAGTGTTACGTTATGCATACATATATATTAAAGAGTACTAGTAATCTATCAGTAAGTATATACCTAACATATGGGTTCACATCTCTCAGAAATAGAGTTGAATATACAGAACTATTATATTGGTAAACTATTATGTTAATCAATATTTTATTTAGATACAAAAATTCTGATACCATTTTTAAAACTTATACCCTTTTCTTTCTTTTTATTTGAGGATATTAAATTCTTAATTTTAAAAAAGCAATAATTTGTAAACCAATTTTATGAATTTCATATAAAATAGAACTTTTTTATTTGAGGTTATTTTATTATTATTTGAGAGTAATGGCATGCATTTGATCACTACATTTAGGAATTATATTTGTACATTTATCAGTTGGGATACTTGAGGAAGTGTTTGTTTTTTAACTACATTTTTTTCATCTCATTTAATTTTATTTTTGATAGCATGTATTTCAATAAAAGCTTTTTTTAAGTGGATATGAAGTGTTTCATAGGCTGAATAAATACATTTCATCTTTTTACGAAACATTTTACTGGAAATCCCACGTGGCTCAGAGTATTCGAACACAAATATTGCTAGAATTTGTCAATATTTGTCTTATTTATACTTTGAATATAATTGATGCAAACATTTATTCATGTTTTTTATTTTATTGTTTATAAAATTGACATTTTATCAAAATAATGTAGCTTACATGAGGCACTTAGTAATTTAAAAGACCGAAAGTTCATTAAAGTGGATAATATTTATATTTAAAAATAAAGTGGGTAATATTAGTAATATACTTTATTAGAAAAATATATAAATAAGGCCTTAAAAGTCATATTTGATGAAATTGATTTCGTTGCAAACTTACCTATCCCTTGCATATATAACGAGAACATAAATAATAATCATTTTTGATTCATGATGATCTTTGATTTGAAAGAGTGAGATTTGAGTAAAGATAATTATTTTTTATGTTTTTCATCTGAAATACTTGCTAGATATTGATACAACTTAACTTGGGATATTTTTAATATAATAAACATTTGAATTTAATGTTGGTTACAATAATATGCTTATCACTGCATAAAAAAAGATTCGAAGTATGAATACAAAACAATTTATATGCTAAAAAGTGAATAATTTTAAACTTTGTAATAAAACTCGATGAATTTCCATAATTTATTCAAATTTTTTATGAATGCATTTTATAATACTATTTTTTGACCTAATAAATGAAAGCATTTAAATCGAAAATGGAGACAGTAAGAAATAACGAAAACTTGTGTCTATTTTTTAAAATTTCTCCTTTATAAAGGATTTCATATTCGATTGAAAATATACACCTAAATAAAGGAATACTGTAAAAAATCATTTTCCCACATTTATCAGTTTTTTTCGTACATAAGCAATCGCTGCAAAACACATTTCATAATAAACAACTCTTGTGCTGTGTTCCTTTACGAAATGCTTGCCACACACAAAGTACAATAATTAAACCCTCGCTATTGATGAAATCGCTACAAATGCATGACTTAGTACATGTTAGAAACTAGGTTTTATGTTCGATTTGGTGGTAAAACGTAATCATTTGTTATAACGCTAGTTGACGTTTATCGGGGATTTATCCATAGCTTTTGGATAGATATTTGCTAAAAAATTATATTGCAGAACGAACATTATGTTACTTTGGACATGATGGGACATCTTATAAAACATTTTGTTATTAAATTAGAAGTACTTTGAGGACTTGTTCATCTCGTTGAAACAAAAATATTGTATCACAAGTCCCTCTCTGAGAAGTATTTTATGACATTTTCCGTTTGTTATGTTTGACAAATAGACTTTAATTGGATTCAGGTTGACTGATGTTTTATTGGTGAAAAAAATAATATAAATTATCAATTTTTTGTGATACTATAACTCAGGATGATAATATCTTTATCTAGGAAAAATTCCACACACACAGCTATTATTTACAAAATAAACTGTAAATCAAAGATACTTACAAATAAATTATATATTACCATTTACTGAGTTTCTTGCTGACTAAACAGGCTTCAATAATAAAATGTTTCTGCTCATTTCTGATTTTCTGTAATGAGATCTATTCATTAAACATGGAAATCATAATGTCAATAAAAGCATTTTTATCTTCAATGTGACCTCCTATAAAATGATATGACTTTATACTCTACAAAAAGATGTTGCATTAATGCAACTAAGTATTGTGCTTCAACATCATATTTCTAGAGTAAACCAAGTAAATTTTAATAGTACACAATAGTGTTGGAAATAATTATAAGTGAAGAAGCTCTAATAAATATATATCCACATTTATATACATATATTGGAAATAATTAAGGATTTTTGACATATATCAAATATGAGATATTTATAAATATATTTTATAGATATAATAAAGGATGTTTCATTGCAATAAGCAGTATTTGATATAGAAAAAAAATACCCGTTAAATTTTTTAGTATTTTGTGTAAACACCGATACGCATATTATATCAGGGTCATAAACGAAATTAAATGTATTATTTTTGAATTTTTATTTTTCCTTTCAAGCTTTCATTATGTTTGAGGAATACTTTTTGTGCATGTGATTAGCACAAAAGAAAAGGTTTATTAAGACC